>JACVVK020000350.1:337500-400000 GCA_018292915.2 Batillaria attramentaria | reverse complement strand
CACGTTCATAGGCAAGCATCTGTGGTACAAACGCACGTCACTGCCGATCTCCCGCAGAGACGATTTTGCAAGTGTAACTCTGACAATGACGTAAGAAAACCTGCGTCATCGATGCTGGCATGTATGCTGTTCCGAACGCACTTCTCCTCCTCAGTGAGTGCCGTCTGTGTGGATGTGCGTGTGTGTGTGTGTGTGTGTGTGTGTGTGTGTGTGTGTGTGTGTGAATTGTGTCCGGGCCCGTTTCTTCGAAAATACTCAACCGAATGGCTTCAAATTTGGGGTATCCAAATAATATCAAAATGTTACATTAGACGATTCAAGCGTGTGATGATTGCTTACGTGATTTGGGAGTTATCGCCCTTTTGAGACAAGTTGGTTGTCTTTCGTGTACATGCGTAATATTTACTTAAATCACTCAATTTTTTGGCAGTAGATAGCTTGAATACGGACTCTGAACAGAGTCACTACTAGAAAATGGTCGCTCTTATAGTTTTCATGTAAACCGAGCCTGAATTGACATTGCATGTGAACCCAGTTCAGATGCCTATTTCTCCAAAAATACTGAACCGATCGATTTCAAATTTGGGGTTTCTAAATGAATCAAGATTGTTGAATAGAAGGCCCGGTCCAGATACGATTGCACACATGATTTGCGAGTTATCGCCCTTTTCAGAAAAAGTGGCTTTCTGGCGTTTAAAGGCGTAATATTTACCTAAACCACTCCATTTTTTGGACATAGATAGCATGAATACGGACTCTCAACTAAGTGAATTTTGGAGGTTGTCGCTTTTATACTTTTGGCGTAAGCCGTACCTGATGAAAGTGCTGGTGAACACACTTTAGATCTCAAAATCGCTCCTACTATACATAGATAATGAGCCTGGGGTGCCATAAAAAATATACAAAAAAATTAGAAAAATTCACTGCAGCCGTTATCGTCAGTTGACTCAAAAATTTGTACTCACAGCACATTTCCTCTGCAAGCCACACGCCTCACAAACATCGAAGAAGAGACGCACGCGCACTGACGTAAAGTAAGTGCGTCATGTTTGATTGACGTGATGCTGTTTTTTATGTTGTTATGTTGTTTCCATAGTAATGGAAACAACATAATAGGACGGGCTAAAATTTCCACGTTCATAGGCAAGCATCTGTGGTACAAACGCACGTCACTGCCGATCTCCCGCAGAGACGATTTTGCAAGTGTAACTCTGACAATGACGTAAGAAAACGTACGTCATCGATGCTGGCATGTACAGTGCTCCGAACGCACTTCTCCTCCTCAGTGAGTGCCGTCTGTGTGGATGTGCGTGTGTGTGTGTGTGTGTGTGTGTGTGTGTGTGTGTGTGTGTGTGTGTGTGAATTGTGTCCGGGCCCGTTTCTTCGAAAATACTCAACCGAATGGCTTCAAATTTGGGGTATCCAAATATATCAAAATGTTACATTAGACGATTCAAGCGTGTGATGACTGCTTAAGTGATTTGGGAGTTATCGCCCTTTTGAGACAAGTTGGTTGTCTTTCGTGTACAGGCGCAATATTTATTTAAATCACTCAATTTTTTGGCAGTAGATAGCTTGAATACGGACTCTGAACAGAGTCACTACTAGAAAATGGTCGCTCTTATAGTTTTCATGTAAACCGAGCCTGAGTTGACATTGCATGTGAACCCAGTTCAGATGCCTATTTCTCCGAAAATACTGAACCGATCGATTTCAAATTTAGGGTTTCTAAATGAATCAAGATTGTTGAATAGAAGGCCCGATCCAGGTACGATTGCACACATGATTTGCGAGTTATCGCCCTTTTCAGAAAAATTGGCTTTCTGGCGTTTAAAGGAGTAATATTTACCTAAACCGCTCGATTTTTTGGACATAGATAGCATGATTACGGACTCTCAACTAAGTGAATTTTGGAGGTTGTCGCTTTTATACTTTTGTAGGTAGTTTTCATATTACGCAGAGGAACTTTGAGAAGTTTTTTTCATCACATTTGGCCAGAGACATTGAAAAAAAAACTTGTTTTGCACATATCTGCTGCCACTACTGAGTGATGTGGTTTTCCCAAAGCGTAGAGTAGATCTTTGTCAACTTGTAATGTCGCCAGCGACCACGTGCGAGTTGCAATGAGGCGGCCACTTGGCCGTGGCGGTAGTCTGTTTCATGCAAACGCGTCACTTCACTTGAAAGTGAAGTGGGAGGCAGGTGTAGTCGGAAAAATAACACTGCGGGGAAAAAAAAAACACTACAGGAGTGCTGGGAGTGTTATTTTCCTAGGAAGATTACGCTCCTGCAGTGTTTCTTTCCTAGGAAAAATGCACTCCCAGTGTTTTTTTTTCCTGGAAGTCTTTTTTGCCTCCTACACCGGCGCATGTTTTGGATCACGTGTTTGCTCGTATCATGGCAACGACATCCCCAAAATGGTTCATATTTTGTACACATCTAAATGGTATCATGTTCTTGTCACCGTTACAAGCCTAGGTCGGCCTGTGAGCTTAAAAGACCTGCAGGGTTTATATTTAAATGTATGATATTCTCCGATAAAGGCAATTTGAAGGGTGGATGTTTGGGAGTTTAACGTCCTTTTCCACCACATACGGATGATATCAAAGACGGGGCAACGATTAAAAGCCAGCACAAATAATATTTGGCCCCAGCCGGGATTCGAGCTCACGACCCGAGCATTGGAAGTCCAACGCTCTACCGTAGTTTGAAGGACGTTCATTTGGGCCACAGTAACTATTTTATTCCGTCAGTTCGGGTTGTGTGACGTGTTCTGGTACATTTGGCCAGAGACATTGAAAAGAAGCTATGTATATCTCTGATTTTACTATCTGACAGCTAGGCTACAATAAGTTCTGGCATCTGTTCTCTACTTTCATTTAATTGGGTTTTAGAAACAAATTTATTTCTTAAAGATCCGCAGGTCAGTAGCAAGGGATATTTAATGGAGACGAAAATTATGTAAGTGTCAGCCTTACACTGGTTTTCTGACAAATTTATAATGACAGTTGGAGGCTGAATGCTAGCGAGAAGAAATGCACTGGAAATCAAAGGGGGGAATTTTAATAGAGAACGAAGCAGCGGATGGACAAAGTTTATTTTTTTCAACGGAAATGACTGGGCATGGGCCATACACTGGTCAATCGGCCGTTGCTACAGAGAGAGAGAGAGAGAGAGAGAGAGAGAGAATATTCCTACCAATGCGAAAGTGCAACTATGCGCTTGTACCAAACGCCACTTTTTTCCCTTTCTTTCTTTCTTTCTTCTTTCTTTCTTTCTTTCTTTCGTTTGTTTTTTTGTCCCCTTTTGCTTTGATGCTCGGGTCGTGAGTTCGAATCCTGGCTGGGGCCAAATATTTGTGCTGGCGTTTTCATCGTTGCCCCGTCTTTGATATCACCCGTATGTGGTGGAAAAGGACGTTAAACCCCCAAACCCTCACTCACTCACTCACCCCTTTTGCTTTAGTTTTAATGTTCCATCGTTTCGTTCTCTGTTCGGATTTGTTGGGGTTTTTGTTTGTTTGTTTGTTTTTCTGAAGGACATGTTTCTGGTGTTTGCCAACAGAGGCGATCCTCCATTTGGACAATGAGACCGTTTTCATAACTTTGCGGCTTCTGCTTTTTGAGAAAGACGGCTTCTTTGCGGTTCTAATCCTGTACGAACACGACGGTCGTAGTTTCTATTAATAGACTGACCCAGTCAGCCGCTTCCCTTCAAATGCTAACCCTTTGGACAACATTGTGCTTACGTGAGTCTTCGTCGTTGTCTGTCTTGTTACATCTTGACAAAGGCGACCGTTTTGAAGCAAAAGAGGTAAAGCGCATTCGATGAAAAGTTTGCCACAAGTTTTTGTATGTCAAACGAGCTTATTGAGACTTTGGCCTTTCTAACTTGACACACGCCCGCGCAGCTGCTGAAGTTAATCGATTCCGTTACACAATGACAGAAAAGACGTGTACAAGCAGAAACGTACTCATGTTTCACCTTTGGCATGACTAAAACTGGAACATGCGACGACGACGACGACGATGATGATGATGATAATGATGATCTAAAAGCTTAAAGCGTCTATGTTCGTAATGCGACTGAGATGAACAACTGCCGCTTTCGAAGCTTTTTTTTTTTTTTTTTAACTACTTTATTAATATCCCTTTCGGGAAATTCGGGCTGCCTCCCCCGGGGGAAGCGCGTCGCCGCGGTGCAGCGCCACCCGATGCCTATCCTATATATATATAATTTTTTTTACAAATTTGCTGGGGGAGGAAAGCCGCATAACCCGGAGAGAAACCCCCGATGAGCAGCCCGGTAGTCAGGAAAAACCGGTATCACATATCACAAGCTCGACCTGGGCTCGAACCCACGCTTCATCGCCGTGACATTGGTGACGACCGTTCAGTAGCGCAGCGGCTAAATCCGACGGGCTACCTATTAGACCACCGCTCACCCCCTTTTCACTTTTTTTTTTTAAGCTGTTTTGCCAGACAGAGGGATGTTTCATTTGTCCATTGCGACCGTTTTCGTGACTTTATGGTTTCTAGTAGTAAAAACGGTCCGGCCAACGGTGTATATGTCTGCAACAGTAGTTTTCAGTTCAGTTAAGAGAGAAAAAAAATAAAAAGAAAAAAATTAGGGTCATTTAGCGGAAGTATTCACAAATAAAAAGGGGAACCCATCACCTGGGAGGAACACCACTGGAACTGGCAAAAAGAGTTGGGGCAGTAGAAAAAAGAAAGAAAGAAAAAAAAAAAAAAAAAAGGAACGTGACATGCGCTGGTAGCAGGCCCGTATTCAGCCAGTCGCTGCAGCCTCTGAACATGGATATAATTATGCCCCTTCACTCGCTTCGGTTACCGAATCGACCTTCAGTGACGTGCGTTAGTGTATCACGTGCTGAAACTGCCCGGGGGGACCGGGCGACTGCCTACGGCGCTGCGAGCGGGCCACACGGCCAGACGGGCCCGACCCCTTGGGGGAGCAGCTCCGCCTATCCTACCGACTATAGTAACAGGCAGCTTGTTTCCCTTCATCTAGTGCTCTCTAATCCGCAAAACAAGACTTCAGACAAATGGTGTTGTATAGCGGTGGGATGCGCTCTGACGTCATGACGGGAAATGTACCAATGAAATTAGTCTCGAGGAAAGACGTTCAAGACGAGACTGCATGGTGTCCGCCGTGACTGAGCAGCACTTGAAACTCTCCGAGGGTTTGGTTGGTTCGTTGTTTTGTGGGGGCGATTTAACGTCCTTTTCCCACCACATCCCGGTGATACCAAAAAAACGAGGGGGGGGGGGAGAGAGAGGGGGGGGGGATAACAATGAAAAAGGTCAGCCACAGAGCTGGATCCTAGCCTGGTACATTGGCAACGCAGTACACACTCCGATTTCAAAGAAAACGCCATGTATTCCTTTTATAACGCGTCGCATGACACTCTAGAAATGCTTTAAAATCCCCCCCCCCCCCCCCAAATAATAATAATAATAATAATAATAAAATAAATTTTTTTTTTTTTTTAAATCCAGCAGCCAAAGACTCATGTGTAGGGTAAATTTAAACAAATTCCAGTGTTCAGATTTTTGACAATGCTAGCAGCGACCACTTACCCCTCATTCCTCTGTCGTCTGTTGGCTCTTGTGCCAGTCTCTCATGAAAAATACAAAATAATCCACATGCCAGGCTCATTTTCACTGTTTTCACTTTGTTTGTTTGTTTGTTTGTTTGTTTGTTTGTTGTTTGTTGTTTGTTGTTTGTTGTTTGGAGGTTGTTCTTTTTTCTGTTTTTTGTTTTGTTTTGTTTGTTTTTTGTTGTTGTTTTGTTTTTGTTTGTTGTTGTTTTTGTTGTTTTTTGTTAGTTGTTGGTTGTTGTTTTTTTTGTTGTTTGTTTTTTTTTGGGCGGGGGGGGGGGGGGGGTTCAGAGTGCAGCCTTTTTTCAGCTACTAAGCGCACGCGTATACCTTCGCCTCCCTCAGTATGGCGTGTACCTCGTTATGTCGTATCAATATCAATATTCACGACCACCCTCGCTACCTGTGCAGTTGGGGGGGAGGGGGGGGGGCGGCTTCCATCAGTGTTAATTGCAATGACACTTCGGGATAAATAGGGTTGTTACGCCATCTACTCCACGGGTACCGGAGTTTCCTTATACCTAGACAATCCTGGGATATTGATGCGCAGACCATGGAACGCCACCTTGTCACGCAGACACACACAATATTCATGACAGTCATGACAATACAACTCTAGTTATTTAGAATAGCGGGTTTGACAAGACGGTTCCGTCAAATAGATACGGATCCTCGAGATTTGACCAAATTGTGTCAAACTCGCCAGTCTGAATAACGAAACTTGTCTGGATTCTTTATTAGATCAGTTCAGAGCGTTGGACTCTCAATGCTCGTGTCGTGAGTTCGAATCCCGGCTAGGACCGAATATTTGTACTGGCCCTTTTCTCGTTGCCCTCCGTCTTTGATGTCACCCTTACGTGGCGGAAAAGGACGTTAAACTCCCAAGCACCCACCCACACGCCCACTCACTTACTCTTCCTTAGATTCAGGTCGTATCGAAACGCATACGGAATTTAGAAGGTCTGTTTTCTTTCGTGGGCCTGCTAACTTCCATGACAGACGTGTCGCCACAAGAAATACGTCAGTAGCGATATACGTCATTTTGGACGTAACCTGCATCGTCATGTCTGGTCACGTGAAACTGTCAAGTGCTGGACATTGGTTTTTTTTTGTTGTTTTTTTTTTTGGGGGGGGGGGGGGGTTGGGTTTTTTTTTTGCTGCCACAACTGCCACAACTTTGCCAGCTCCAGTGGTGTTCCTCCCAGGTCATGGGTGGAACCCACGGAGGACTCGGAAGCTGGGACAATTTTTATTATGCATGATGATGGAGATGAGGATGATAGTAAGATGATGCTATGGAGGTGTGCTGGACATTGTTTTTCCCCACTGTCCCGAACACATGAGTGTCTTAGGTCTGCTAGCAGTGAAGAAGTTGATTCTTGACCATATCAAACGCAACGAACAGGTGACGTCATGTGTGCTGCCTGAGGGCACGCCAAATTTGATCATTGGTTCTTGGGTGGGTGTTTGGGGGTTTAACGTCCTTTTCCACCACATACGGGTGATATCAAAGACGGGGCAACGATGAAAGAGCCAGCACAAAATTAATATTTGGCCCCAACCGGGATACGAACTCACGACCCGAGCATTAGAAGTCCAGCGCTCTACCATTCGGCCACCCCGGCTCCCCCATTGGATCTTGGCAAATAATAATAATAACTGAGTATTGTATAGGCGCTTTACCCTTTTTTGTTTAACTGACTAAAAGCGCCGAGAGCTGAACCCAACACGCTCACTCACGTGAACCACACGTATTCTCTCATACACAGGACATGAACATAATACAATCACGCTCAGCAGTTTAAGTTTCGGATTTAAGAGTTTAATTTATTTTTCAAATTTTGTGGGCTAAACATTTCCAAAGCAGACGGGGAGGAAGCCGGAGTACCCGGAGAGAACCCCCGACGGTCGGCCCGAATGAACGGTGCAACATACGAGAAGGAAACATTATTTTTGCCGCGAGTGGGACCCGAGCCTCACCGCTCGCATTGGTGTCTTAAAGATCTAAGCTCCCAACAAAAAGCATTCCGAAGTGTGAAAAACATTTTACAGAGTCGACCGTGCAAGCACAGTCAACTCTGTCACAGTTGCAGAGTTTTCAGCGCTTCGGGGACCCTTATAAAACCAGAGCACTAGCTTGCCGTGACATTATTTGGCTTTTGGTCAGTGAGCGAGACACATCGCTGCAGTGTCCAGCGCCGGGATGTTGAGTGCTGCACGATCTTTCTCGCTCAGTGTCAAAACGCAAACTGAGCTGTGAATCATGCTGCCCTTGTCTTTTATTGAGGTTTCAGGGACGCTGAAAACTCTGCAGCTGTGACAGAGCTGACTGTGCTTGCACGGTAGACTCTGTAAAAAAAAATTTCACACTTCGGAAATCTTTTTGTTGGGAGCTTAGATCTTTAAGTCTCTTTACCACTGGACCACCGACCGACTCTGCGTCTGTTCAGCAAACGCATTTTGGCGTCCATTCAGAACCAACACAGTATTTTATTTTGCCACAGTCATCAAATAGTGGGATACTTGATACCACACGACATTTGACTTTTACGTGAAGAAACACTGGACACTATTTTTCCTGTGTATATTTATTTCACTAGTTCTGCTTTTCCTTTGTTATGCCTTCGTACCCCCCCCCCCCCCACACACACACACCCAAAAAAGCGAGAAAATTCAATCAAGAATCGTTTCTTTTGTTCATGCTGAATGGAATGGAAAGCATTCATTTCACAGAGACGCTAGGTGGTTTCTTTCGTCCGAAATGAAACAGGTCAGCGAGGTTTGAGAAAATGAAACGGGCGAAACTTAAACCACATAAAACCACCACCCTTCCCGACAAAGGCTAAAACGAGCAGCGAGTTCAGTATTTGATGCGAGCAGTGGTATTTCGTGGAGAAAACGAAAATCGTCCGACACGTCGGCTGGTCAAACGTTTAGTTGTTTTGTTTTGTATTCCTGAAAAGTTTGTGAGAAAATAAAATGGATGAAGTGTAGAACGACACAAAACTACCTTTCCCTACCTCGCCTAGCCTTCCGGCTACGTCGCTAAAAAACTTCTTAGTCCTACATCGTGTGAAACAACTTACCCATGGTTTTTAAATAGGTAATTTTCGACTTATTCCTAGTCCTACGTCGTGGGAAACAAATTACCAATGGTTTTTATATAGGCAGATTGCAGCTTATTCCTAGTCCTACATCGTGGGAAACAAATTACCCATGGTTTTTAGAAAGGTAAATTTCAACTTATTCCTAGTCCTATATCGTGGGAAACAAATTACCCATGGTTTTTATGTAGGCAATTCACAACTTATTCTTTAATTACTCTGCTAATTACAAGTTAAACAACACAATTTTTGGCATGAACATAGTCAAACCATTTATTGACAAAGTCATGAAATTTCAAAGGTGTGACATAAATATTGACCGAGATACGTTTTTTTGGGTTGTTTTTTTTTTTTTTTTTTTTTTTGGGGGGGGGGGGTCTTCTTCTTCTGAATACTAGTTTGTGAGAAAATGAAATGGATGGAAATGCAGAACCATACAAAACCATCCGCCCATACCTCGGCTGCAGTGATTAGTGAGCTATTTGATACATGTCTGGGTATTTCGCGGAGAAAACGTGCCTGTTGTTCCGACAGGTTGTTTGTATAGTCTAGTTTAAAATGGTGACTGTCTTAAAGGAGCTAATGCCACCATTTTGTTTGCTCACAGGTCGTTCCGAGCTGTTTTCGTGGTATCTATCACCATACCACTTAGACACCTGGGCAGTGACAGCGTCTGTAATGATGACGCAGCGACCACACTGAGCACTTCAGTGGTGTAACGACAGTCGTAGGATCTGAATGTTCGACCACTCGCGCATAGTGCAGACAACAGTGAATCGCATTAAGAGCTGTACTACTACTACTACTACTGATAAAATGGGTACTTAAGGGACGCCCTCCCTCTCGCGGGAGCTCAGGGCGCCTTACAAAGAACGCACACTCACTCACCCAGAAACACACACAACATGCCCCCACACATGCATTTTAAATAAAAACTCTAATCATCGAGTATTTTGACCGTGCGGCGCACTCAGGAGCGAAACTGTTCCAAAACATCAGCTGGCTTAGGAAAGATGGAATTAGTCCATTTAACTCTTTAAGTCTTTACTAAATGATTACCCCTCCCCCCTCCCCCCACAGACTCCCTCCCCTGGCTAAGCAAGGGAAAGAACCATGGAAATTGGAAGTTTGAGAAGACAGACTAAAAAATAAAATAGATATTATTCTCACCGGCATTTCACGTCTTTCTACACGAGACTGTTTTCTGATTAACGGGAGATAATCCCCGCCGATGGTAGGGTAAGAGTTAAACAGTTCTGGCGATAGGTTACCAGTAATGTTGCCATGTTGCAGGTACAGTAGGACAAAATGTCCGGGACACCTAAAAGCAATAAGACATGGTGTCCTGACAACACAGAATCAACAGGACTCCGTTTGGACGCATAGAGCCCAAATACACACACACACACACACACACACACACACACACACACACACGCTATGACACAAGCACCCACCCACCCACTTACACATGAGAGAGAGAGAGAGAGAATTGTCTGCACCGACACTTCCAAGCTTAGTGACTGTCAATCTGGTGCATGTCTCATATCTCACGCATGTCCCATATCTCATGTATGTCCCGTATTTCATGCATGTCCCATATCTTATGCATTTCTTATATCTCATGCATGTCTCATATCCGTCTCATGCATGCCTCATATCTCACGACATGCATGCCTCATATAATTATCATGCATGTCTCATATTTCATGCATGTTTCAGTAGCAGTCTGTGTCTAACCACAAAGGAAGGTTTCTGTCGGTATGAATTTGCTATCTCCGCGTTGAATGGGCATCAATGGGACACTGGACCGCAACAGCGAAGCTTTAATCGGAGATTTGTCCTGAAAAAGCCCATGGCCTTCTTCTTCTTAATTTGCATTTTTAACGTCCCTCCTCCCAGTTTGGAAGATACTGGGACATATTTTAGAATTTTCTCCCCAGTAGGCGATTAAGCCTTATTTCATTTTTAAAATTTGTATTCCTGAATTTTGTGTAACTTGTGTGGCCAAAGCGGGGCGCTCACGGTTTTAATCGGGCTACGCCGGATATCCAAGCCCTTGGAACATCACTGGGTGGGTGGGTGTGTGGGGGTTTAACGTCCTTTTCCACCACATAGGGTGATATGAAATACGGGGCAACGATGAAAAAGCCAGCACAAATATTTGGCCCCATCCGGGATCGAACTCACGACCCGAGCATTTGAAGTCCAACGCTCTAGATACCATTCGACCACTCCGGCTCCCCTTGGAACATCAGTGGGGTACACCGCGTGCCATGCATGTCGCGAGCGACATGGTGCACAGATGGTACACAGATTTCGAGATTTCACATGAGCCGACACTACTGTCAATGGTTCGTTTACCCCCACCCCCACCCCCCCCCCCCCAAAAAAAAAAAAAAATGATAAAAGTCTCAAAACTTGTCAGGAGTCACGCCATACTGCGGGACAGTGCAACTCGCGAAGCTTCACTTGTCTAATGCCGGCGAGTTCATGTGATGGTTTGGTAGAAAACAAGAAATACGTTACAGAACAAATTTATCGTAAAATTGTTAACGTAAAAGTCCCTTCTCATCTTTACACACTTCTTCCTCCGCTGGTGTTCAGAAATCCTTCGACAGACAGATGTCGTACGCAATTATACAAAGGTTCATTTTTTATGTTGTTTCCATAGTAATGGAAACAACATAATAGGACGGGCTAAAATTTCCACGTTCATAGGCAAGCATCTGTGGTACAAACGCACGTCACTGCCGATCTCCCGCAGAGACGATTATGCAAGTGTAACTCTGACAATGACGTAAGAAAACCTGCGTCATCGATGCTGGCATGTATGCTGTTCCGAACGCGCTTCTCCTCCTCACTGAGTGCCGTCTGTGCGGATGTGTGTGCGTGTGTGCGTGTGTGAATTGTGTCCGGGCCCGTTTCTTCGAAGATACTTAACCGAATGGCTTCAAATTTGGGGTATCCAAATTTATCAAAATGTTACATTAGACGATTCAAGCGTGTGATGATTGCTTAAGTGATTTGGGAGTTATCGCCCTTTTGAGACAAGTTGGTTGTCTTTCGTGTACAGGCGTAATATTTATTTAAATCACTCAATTTTTTGGCAGTAGATAGCTTGAATACGGACTCTGAATTGATTCACTACTAGAAAATGGTCGCTCTTATAGTTTTCATGTAAACCGAGCCTGAGTTGACATTGCATGTGAACCCAGTTCAGATGCCTATTTCTCCGAAAATACTGAACCGATCGATTTCAAATTTGGGGTTCCTAAATGAATCAAGATTGTTGAATAGAAGGCCCGATCCAGGTACGATTGCACACATGATTTGCGAGTTATCGCCCTTTTCAAAAAAAGTGGCTTTCTGGCGTTTAAAGGCGTAATATTTACCTAAACCACTCCATTTTTGGGACATAGATAGCATGAATACGGACTCTCAACTGAGTGAATTTTGGAGGTTGTCGCTTTTATACTTTTGGCGTAAACCGTACCTGATGAAAGTGCTGGTGAACACACTTTAGATCTCAAAATCGCTCCTACTATACATAGATAATGAGCCTGGGGTGCCATAAAAAATATACAAAAAAATTAGAAAAATTCACTGCAGCCGTTGTCGTCAGTTGACTCGAAAATTTGTACTCGAAGCACATTTCCTTTACACAAGCCACACGCCTCACAAACATCGCAGAAAAGGCACACGCGCACTGACGCAAAACTGTATCAGCGTCAGTTTGCCGACGTCATGTTTGATTGACGTGGGGGTGTGTCGTCACTTTTCGGAAGTTCTCTATTTGTAGACGGGGAAAGCGGGAGTTTCATTGATGTAGTGAGCTTTGTTTTTCCCACTGACTCTCACTCAATAGCATAGTAGAGTGAGAGAACACCACATAGGTCTCAATGGAGCACATGCACAAACGCGGCTCGCGCAAGTCTGCGTGCGTGCGTGCGTGCGTGCGCGCGCGCGTATGTCTGTGTGTGTCTGTGTGCGCGCGCGCGCAGCAGACATAACACATAGTGAAAAACGTTCGCCGCGCAGACTTGTCTGTTAAACACATTGAGCCGGTATAAATTCGATCTTTACACTGCGCAGCAGCAACACTTCAATTTTCATGGGGCTGCTTTCATTGCAAGAATTGTATCCGAGTCAAAGTTATTACGTCAAATGTATTATGCGTCATCCCAATGAGGAAAACGTCATAGATTTCAAAGAAAACAACTTGACGTCTCTCTTCCAAAACCAAGATTGGTCTGACAAGCCCGGTCAGTTGTTTCCATTCAGAGAGAGAGAGAGAGTGTGTAGTGTGTGTGTGTGTGTGTGTGTGTGTGTGTGTGTGTGTGTGTGTGTGTGTGTCCTCCCGAATACATGGCATTACAAAAGAACGACCGTGACGACAGCAGGTGATTAAATGGAAACAACATATTGGGCTGGTCAGTGGCCATCTTGTTTTTTATCCTTCTGCTACGGCAGTATGGAACGAGTTACCAGATCATATAAAGCGCTGCAATTCACCTAGTTCCTGCAATGAGATGAACCAACTTTTTAAAGATCTAAGCTCCCAACAAATAGCTTTCCGAAGTGTGAAAAAAATTTACAGAGTCGACCGTGCAAGCACAGTCAACTCTGTCACAGTTGCAGAGTTTTCAGCGTTCCTGAAACCCCAATAAAAGCCAAAGGCAGCCTGATTTCACAGCTCAGTTTGCGTTTTAACACTGAGCGAGGAAGATCGTGCAGCACTCAACATCCGCTAGACACTGTAGCGATGTGTCTCGCTCACTGACCAAAACCCAAACAATAAATGTAACGGCAAACTCGTGCTCTTGTTTCATAAGGGTCCCCGAAACGCTGAAAACTCTGCAACTGTGACAGAGTTGCCTGGATTATGCACAGTCGAAGGAGTCGCAGTTTTAAAAACCGCGATGTTTGCGGCTTTTTGCTGAGATTGCAGACCTTTAAGCGGAGTGGCACTGGAAACACTTGCACGCTCCAGTTGACTACACCCTGTCATACAGCAGACCCACACTGGCCACACACTTGTTCGATAAGAAAATCAGTGCATTTTGTTTGGGTTTTATCGGCAAATAGATTGCAATGATTTGGGATGGCATTTTCTCAAGGTGATACTTGCAACATGAATGGTGTGCAACATGGAATGTTGAGTTTCTTTGGGGGTGTGGGTTGCAGACAACCCTGTACCCGGGTCCTCGCTTCTCTTCGCCCCTGCGATGACGGCCAAGTCGCATTTTACCAGCACAGTACATTTTCAGGCTGGTTAGAGAGTATTTCCTGCATGAGTTGTCCCTCGTGCATACACAGACCCGCAGCAAGCATGCATTTTTCGTGGCAGCTTTGTGCTCTGCCACGAAAAATGCGTGCTTGTTGCGGCAAGGGAGACAACACATGCAGGCAATACTCTCTAAACAGTCTGAAAATGTACTGTGCTGGTGAATGCGACAGTTTTCATCGCTTCTGTGCACTCTATGAAATAACACTGGGACCTCAAAGTTGTTCGCAACTGTCCACTTAAGTATCACTTAGCTCGGCTTGGTCTCGGTTAGGCCGATTTGGCCGTCATCGCAGAGGACAAGAGAAGCGAGGACCCGGGTACAGGGTTGGGTTGCAGATGGTCAAGTGCCCAGGAACTGTTGACGTTTTGCGACTCACATGGTTTGCTCTGTCGATGATTCTGAAACATGGCTGAGGCTCACAAAATCTAAATAGGACGGGTTCGTTCCTTCTGGCTAGCCTGCGTGCAAAGTGGGCCTGTTTCGTTATTCACGTGGGAGTTTAAGGCATCCGTGAATGCTGTCGTGCTCTCGACTGGGTACTGGTCGGTCAGTCAGTCGGCCGGCGCTGTAGCGGCAGCTGGGTGCGTGGGTGTGCTTACCTGGGAGTGAAGAAAGTTTTGCGGCTCTGGCAGAAAAGTTTGACTTTAGCAGTCTGCGGCTTCCCCCTCATCTCATTAGCTAACAATACAGAAGAACTGAAAGCAGTGAAAATGAAGACAGGACACCACGTGACAGTGATGGCGGCAGTAGAAAACTCCAAACAGAAGCCGCCGGCGGGCCGATGACACAGGGACGGGAAGCCCAACCTCAACGTGTGACTGACGCTGCGACACTGATGGCAACGCTTCCTGCTTCATGAGATGACATTTTGTCCGCTTCTTGTGGTCAACGGACAGTACCGGCCGCCAACAGGTTAGACCTCGACCCAACTGTCTTCCTCCCTGCAATTCAATTCATAATTCATAATTATCCCTGGGTTGACGATAACGGTATTAATACATAGTTTATACAAAATGAAAAGCATTATAACACAGGTAAGTTAATAAAACAATGAAATTAACAGTTTAATGGGGTAGGTGGGTGTTTGGGAGTTTAACGTCCTTTTCCACCACGTAAGGGTGATATCAAAGACGGGGCAACGAGTAAAAGACCAGCACAAATATTTGGCGTCAGCGAGGATACGAACACACGACCCGAGCTCTAGTCCAACGCTCTACCATTCGGCAATCGCGGCTCCCAACTGCTTAACAGAATATATTGTTTAGTTAGTTTAGTCCTTTTGGAAGCATAGGGTCTCAACAGCTGTCCCCCGTGCATACACAGACCCGCAGCAAGCATGCATTTTTCGTGGCAGCTTTGTGCTCTGCCACGAAAAATGCGTGCTTGTTGCGGCAAGGGAGATAACTCGTGCAGGCAATAATCTCGAAACAGGCTGAAAATGTACTGTGCTGGTGAATGGGTCAGTTTTCATCGCTTCTGTGCACACTGTGAAATAACACGGGGACCTCAAAGTTGTTCGCAACTGTCCACTTTCCTTGTCACCGAGTATTTTAGTTTTTTTTCCTTCTTAGGTATCACTTAGCTCGGCTCGGTCAGTCCAATTTGGACGTCGTCGCAGGGGCCTAGAGGAGCGACGGTCCCGGAACAGGGTTGCCAGAGGATCAACAGTTATTTAAATTAGCAAGCAACAAGTTCTCCCCCTTGCAGCTTCCACTTACCTATTCTTCGTTCCCTTTGAGTTATTTAATTACCTGGGAGACTCTCTCTCTCTCTCTCTCTCTCTCTCTCTCTCTCTCTCGCAACTAAGGAATTTTCCTTTCTACCTCTCTCGGTCTGTCCCTCACCAGCTCATTCGCCTGTCGCTTTTTCCTTAAAACCTCCCGAATTTAGCCGTTCTGTCCTTCCTCTCATCTCTCAGCTGATTTTTAAGTTCGGCCCTTTCATCTACATTTCTTCTTTTTAACCTCACCTACGTCTGCACTACCAGTGGTTAGGAGTGAGTGATGTTGGACATGTGCGGCGAACTGGTTTTTTGCGCGTAGGAGATAAGTTGCAATATTTGCTGTATATGCGTGTAGTATTTATCTTTGTTTTACCTAGTTGTAATCGTTTTCTACGCTTTTTTTGTGATCGGGAGGTCGAGAAATTAGCTTTAGACTTTTCCTACCTAGGTCGGCTCCTACCCAGAGCGGGTGTGCTATGGGCCCAGTGGGGAGGCTGCTTCCACACACGGCCGAGATTAACCCACTTCACGGGTGCGACTTTGGGGGTGCTTCCCTTGGTATGACACGTCTTATAATAATGTGTAAGATTACACGGCCGGCACCGCATGTGCCGTAGTTCCCGGGCCTGGTTAACGTCGGGATATTTTTGACAGTAAGTGTGGAATGCGGCCCTGTCCCGCAGTCCCAAGCCACACGGACCTGCATAGCATCATCTTACCATCGTCCTCATCTCCATCATCATGCATAAAAAAAATTGCCCCAGCTTCCGAGCCCTCGGTGGATTCCACCCATTACCTGGGAGGAACACCACTGGAACTGGCAAAAGAGTTGGGGCAGAAAAAATCTCTCTCTTCTCTCTCTCTCTCTCTCTCTCTCTCTCTCTCTCTTGGTTGACTGTGGTGCATTGTAGGGACGTTGTCTCCTTTGATTCTCTTCCAAAGTGTCATCTTCAGTCTGTTCCCCACACGTGTTCGGTGAGGCCATCGGTTTACGTCACTGTCAGACTCCCTTCCCAGCAACTGCAAATTGAAGTAACTCAAGTCAAGTAATCCGCTTCATTTCCTAAACAGGTGCGCGAGCTCAGCTCTGCCCGGAGACAGGCCAGAGATCGTGAGCCATGAAAGCTATCACGGATGGAATCGCGGTGTCGACTGAATGACAAATGTAATCGCTTTGGCTCGAATGGTGCCGCGATGTTTGCTAGCCGTTTCGTCGTATTGCAGATGAAAAGCCGTGTCGATAGGACTAGAAAGAGGGTGGGTAATCTTCATCTGTCTCAACCCTGTTCCGGGTCCGTCGATAACTCTAGGCCCCTACGACGACGGCCAAGTCGGGCTGACGGAGAGATACCGAAGAAGGTCAAAACAAAAATACTCGGTGACAAGGAAAGTGGACAGTTGGGAACAACTTTGAGGTTTCCGTGCTATTTTACAGCGTGCACAGAAGCGGTGAAAACTGTCGCATTCATACAGTACATTTTCAGCCTGTTTCGAGATTATTGCGTGCATGAGTTGTCCCCCGTGCGTACACAGACCCGCAGCATGCATGCATTTTTCGTGGCAGCTTCGGGAGACAACTAATGCAGGCAATAATCTCGAAACAGGTTGAGAATGTACTGTGTTGGTGAATGCGACAGTTATCACCGCTTCTGTGCACACTGTGAAACAGCACGGGGACCTAAAATTGTTCGCAAATGTCCACTTGACTTGTCACCGATTATTTTTGTTTTTTCCTTCTAGGTATCACTTAGCTCGGCTCGGTCTCGGTTAGCCCGACATGACCGTCGTCGCAGGGGCCTAGAGTTATCGACGGACCCGGAACAGGGTTGGAGGTTGGTCAGTTACATGTAATAAGAAAGAGAAAGAAAGAAAGGCGCCGCACGATTTAAAAAGCGATAGAAAAAAAAGGGAGAAGGAAGGAAAGGAAAGAAAGAAATTGGAAGAGAAAGCTGGGGGAAGAGAAAGACAAACAAAAGAAGAGGGGGGAAAAAAGAAAGAATTTTTTTTTTAATGAAAAAGAGAAAGAACGAAAGGAATATTCCTACGATACCGCAAAGAGAAAGGAAGGAAGTATTAAAGAAAGAGACAAGACATTCCAGCCAAACCGCACGGTTTGAAATACGAGCCTAACACGACCAGCCACATGATGGCCGGCAATTTCATTTTTGGGATTGAACTTTAAACGAAACGACTTAGGCGCTTGTGACATTTCGAATGTGCTGGGGTGGAGAATTATTCACTCTGTTTCATTTGACAGAGGAAATGTCAGTCTGACAGGAATGGGATTGTCAACCTACTGGCAGTTTTCCAAAGAAAGTTTCCGAAATGGACGCTGAGGTGAAGGAGGGATGAGCTATTTGAGTTTAGTTTTGCTATATATATCAGCAGTAGGGGGTGTTTGTCTGCCGGCGGTGGCAGCCTGCGATGTTTTGGGGGAGGTCGGGGTAGGCGAGGTGGGTGGGTGGGTGGGTGTTTGGGGTTTAACGCCCTTTTCCGCCACATACGGGTGATATCAAAGACGGGGCAACGATGAAAAAGCCAGCACAAAGATAAATTTGCCCCCAGCCGGGATACGAACTCGCGACCCGAGCATTAGAAGTCCAACGCTCCACCATTCGGCCACACCGGCTCCGGGGTAGGCGAGGTAACTTGAGGGGGACGATAGGGGAGTGAAGACAACGAATCAAGGAAAACGTCATTTTTGAAAATGGTAAACGTAGTTTTATACAATTTTCGTACCTGCCGTTGTTCGAGAGATGAGACCCACCCACCCGCGTGTGTGTGTGTGTGTGTGTGTGTGTGTGTGTGTGTGTGTGTGTGTGCGTGTGTGTGTGTGTGGTTAACAAAAAGTCTATTGTCAGTACAAACAAAATATATGTGTTAAATGTTATGTCTCAGGTTTCCGTGAAATACGTCAAATTTGCATTTTGAACCGGTTCCGCGATAGCCTCGCTGTACTCTCTATTTCGGGTCGTAACTACTGTTTGTGTTGAAGGTGTAGGGGGCACCTCATTGTGAAAACAATAATATATTTATATATATTCACCCACAAGTCAGTTGCACGCACCGTTGCATAAACAGGTAAAACAGCCTCAGCAGGCTAACATCTACACTATATTAAACCGATATGATTGCGCAGAATATCAGTTCAGCTTCCGCATGACCATAAGCCTCGACAATCATTTCCTCAGTCGCGTCTTCACAATCAGTGAAGTGCCAGTTCAGTCACCGTTTAGTCTTTTGATTATCCTTGTGCTTTCTATGCCCGCGGCGTGCAAGCGGAGCGAATGGTCACTTGGTACAGGCGCGTGCACGAAACCAACGCGGGTGTCGCTAAAGAGGACACTGGCACGAGACAGTGCCGTCACTGCCGTGGCAGTGGAGCTGCGAGAGAGCGTAGCGACGCTCAAGGTTTCGCTGCAAGGGAGAAGACTGTGCCTCTTTTCACTCTTGATACTGTATTTGTTTCCCCTTCGTTAAAATTGGTGGTAACATCTTTGATAAGTGTTTCTTTAGAGGGAGTGTGGGAAAAACGTGGGGGGGGGGGGTTAACGTCCTTTTCTGCCACATAATCCAATGATATTCAAAGTGGAGCAATGATGTAAACGACGGCACGACTTCCTGCACTGATAGGCCGGGATTCGAACTCACAACCCTCGCAATGACATTCCAACGGACTACCGACTCGGCCGTCCCGGCTCCGGGACCCCTATACAGACGGGTTTTTTTTCAGGGTCGTATCTTACCTATATCCATAGTATAATTGTTCTTTCTGGTGCATAACTACTCGCCACACATAATCATAACAGGCCCGGTGTACATTATGATATATGCAGACTTGTCAAAAGAGCAACAGAGCCAAATAAGGAAACTATTGTAGAACATCCTGACTACTGAGAACACTTGAAGTGAGTGCGCATGTACACCGGAAATGGTCCATATCTTAATGATAAATAAATAGAGCTCTGAATGCAATACTGGCAATGCCGTTGCAGGCTGTGCAAGCGAAAATTCAAATTCTTCTATTCAGCACTAGCTGACTCCTCGATTTTCGCGTTGCGTAAAATCCATATGCCGGATCGACAAACCATCACAAAAATTTATTTAGGGAGAAAAAATCGCTTTTTTTCGGTACGGAAAAGAAAATAGACAACCTGACAGATTCTTGTTAACTTTTTCCCATACCAGGAGGTAACCATTTCAAATGCAAAAAGTTGTTTGGACTGAGTTTGACTCAGTTTGTGTTCATAGTCGACTTCATGTTAGACTAATGGCCGTGGGGGGGGGGGGGGGGGGGGGAGGTTACGTCGATGATCCCATGTTTCGATCGCGGATTCTGACACTAAAATGGCCCATGATAAGAAACAAAATATACCTCACCGAGAGAACGATTTCACTTAGTCCCCATTCCATTCAAAAGCCAACTCTACCCCTCCCCCCCCCCCCCCAAAAAAAAAAAAAAGAAGAAGAAGAAGAAATAAATGATAATCATAATAGTAATAACATTTAATTATCTAAAATTTTAAAAAAAATTAGATAAAACTAGATAAATAACTTTGATTAATCAAATAAATAAAATTAAAAAAAGAAGGTTGAAGAATTGATGAAAAGTGGACCTGAGTGTTGTGCTGATACAGTCGCTTGCTTGTTAGTTCTTCGCCTACGCCCCCCCCCCCCCCCCGGCCCCCATTCATCGCCCCTCGCGTGCGTAAATCGGTGGCGGAAAAGTTACGAACGCTTCGTGACCACGGCCCCTGGGTCGCCTTCCGGTAGGTAGCGTAAATCTTTGAAATTTTACCCTGGCCTTCTACCAGCACGACGGGGGTCGGTTGCCCGGCAATACAAGAGGTCTTTGTCACGAGGTTTTCAATGAAGCTGTGATGTACCGGATGTAAACTGGTGTTTATCACAAGCACTCGCCCGCTTCTTCCCCAGTTAATGAGTGTTTATGACGTCACGAAATGTGTCGTGCTTGTCATGGTACAGCGCTATAGTGGCTGGATCGTGTGGGTTTGACTTGTATTCCGAGAAATGTCTACGGTTTTAAGACTTTGGTGGTTTTGAGACAGCCTCCGCCTCCTCAGTACCACCCCGGCTGGGGCCAAATATTTGTGCTGGCTTTTTCTTCGTTGCCCCGTCTTTGATATCACCCCTACGTGGTGGAAAAGCCGGGGCGTCAAACCCCCCAAACAACCACCCACCCACCCGCTTCCTACCAGGCGTGTGTGTGTGTGTGAGAGAGAGAGAGAGAGAGAGAGTGCGCGCGTTTTCATTTCTTGCGCGTGTATGTGCGAGTGCGCACGAGAGAGAGAGAGAGTGTGTGTGTGTGTGTGTGTGTGTGTGTGTGTGTGTGTGTGTGTGTGTGTGTGTGTGTGTGTGTGCCAAAGAACATAAAGGCACAAAGCCTCATAATGTCTATATATTACCTATTAGCCTCAGGCATCATAGTCACCCCTAAAAATGCTTCAGTCTAGAAACAAAAATTACCATACACAGACCATTCAAGGGCACCTGACACGAGTTTAAAAAAAAAAACAAAAAAAAAAACACCTGAATGTCTCCTTTCTGCTCAGGCCTCACTGAAGTAATGCTAGCCCAGGCAGCCAGTTCACCCAAAATCTTCTCATGTTACCTTTGCCTCTCATGTGCGCAGAAACTCCCAGCTTCACTGGCAGCTTGCCTCCTCCTGCCCCCCCCCCCCCCCCCTCCTGGCATGCACCTTGCCCTACCCAAATAAAAATAGAAATTCACGAAAATCACGTTTTTTCGTAGCAACAAAAACGACAAACGAGCACAATCGCAAAACAGGGTACTTCCAACCAACACTGCTCTTCTTGACCCCACTCTCAGTGTGTGTCCTTACGCCTGTGTGTGTCCTTACGCCTGTGTGTGCGCTCGATTGTGTGTGTGTGTGTGTGTGCGCGCTCGCTCGTGTGTGTGTGTGTGTGTGTTCGCTCGCTCGTGTGTGTGTGTGCGGTCGTGTGTGCACGGTCAGTGTGTGTGTGTGTGTGTGGGAGAGAGAGAGAGAGACTGACTGACTTTATTTTCCAAGGAAAGAGGTTACAGGCGCGCGGGCCCAAATTGCAGACCTGTCCTTGCTAACATCTACATGAACAAAATTAAGTAAAACAAACATCGCTTGAACTTCAAAACAAAACAAAAGCAATGCTAACTCAAACCGACATGTTTATGCAGGAACAACACACACACACACACACACACACACACACACACACACACACACACACACACACACACACACACACACATTCATTACGACCCACCCAGCCACCCTCCTCGCCTCTTGAGTCCCCCCCCCCCTCCCCCCCCCACCACCACCCAACCGGCTGTCGGTTCCACCCACGCACTCCTTGAGGGCACACGATAGAGGAAGCCGGTGGGACTAGGAGCAACGTAACGTTCCGACCTGGTCTAGAATATTAATGACCAAAGAAACGTTGACCGCCCCGCACGTTTCTTCATCAAGCGTGCCACAGGCGCGCGCAGCTCCAATTTTCTAGAACCCAGCAGTATACAGGAACAGAGACAGGAATTGGCGGTATCGCGTGCGCCTGTGGTGAGCGCCGCATGCTTTTGCAGCGCGCGCTGTGGAGGGCTGGAAGGGCGGTAACAATTGGATTTTGGTGCAGATCAGTCGGCATCGTGAGTTCCGTCCGTTATTATGTAGCCCATAGTGCATTTGGAGAACTTTGCTGTCGGCAACTTTTTCCCCCCTTAGTTATTGTTGTTTTGTTGGGGTTTGTTTGCTTTTTTTTGTTGTTGTTGTTTTTCTTGTTTTGGGGAGGTTTTCGTGTTTTAATTTTGGGGGTGAGCCGGGGTGGCCGAATGGTAGAGCGTTGGACTTCTAATGCTCAGGTCGTGAGTTCGTATCCCGGCTGGGGCCAAATATTTGTGCTGGCTTTTTCATCGTTGCCCCGTCTTTGATATCACCCGCATGTGGTGGAAAAGAACGTTAAACCCCCAAACACCCACCCACCCACCCTTGTTTTAATTTTTGTTCTTGTCTGTTTCGGCCTTTGTTTTTTAGTTGGTTTTGTTGTTGTTTTCTTTTGTTTGTTTGTTTGCAGAGTTGGTTTTGTTTAGTTTTGTTGTTGTTGTTTTGGGGGGTTAGGTGGTATTTTGTGGGTTTTTTTTGTTTGTTTTTGTTGTTTTGTTTGTTGTTGTTGTTGTTGTTGGTTTTTTGGGGGGGGGGTTGTTTGTTTGTTTGTTTGTTTGTTTTTTTGTTTTTTTTTTTTTTGGGGGGGGGGGGGTGCTGCTGCTGTTTTTGTTGGTGGAGGTTGTGGGTTGTCCGGTTGTTTGTGTTTTGGCGGGGTATGTATAACATAAATTTGAATGGCACTTTGCCAGTGTGGTGTTTGTTTTCTACGCTTTTTTGCAACTGGGAGTTCGAGAAATTAGCGTGAAGGTGCAGAGTCTCTTGCATGTCCTAGGTTTATACTGCTCCGTAGACTGGTTTGCTTCAGTTGTCACAGTCCAGCGTTACATTTTTTTTTTTCACGTAGTGCAGGCACACTTAGCCGCGAATTAGTCTTTGGTGCTTGCGCAGGTTAACACTTTCAGCCCTGCCTCCGTATCACCTACGGTCTCGCAGACCCTAACAATAATATGCGCGTGCATGTGATCGACTCTTATACGCTCTGCACGGTGGAAGATTCCCCTATAGGATGGATCGGACACTTCTTGAGAAATAGGGCTGTGTTTGCAAGAGTCCAGCTTTAGATATAGCACACTTGAAAAACTCAGGCAGAGAGCATTATCGCTATTGAGATTCCTTCAGGGCTGAAAGGGTTAAAGCCCGAAAAACTCCCTCATTTACCCATTGCGCAGACTGAAACGCCGGAAAGCTCAACGACTCGGTTATGAAAGTAAAAAAATGGGTAAGTTCAGTAACGGTAAAAAAGAAATCCATAGCAATAATCAATACAAATGAAATAGCACATAGACATTCTTCTAGTCGCATAAAGCCAGAATATACTGCCTGACTTCGACAAAAAAGAGTCATGTCGACGCAAGCAAATAAGTTTCGCAGACGTTACAAATTGGCGGGAAGCATGCCACCGCACCCTTCTCCACCCACGAGAGTGCAGCAGGGGGAACAATTCATAAAGATTTATATCAATGAGTATTGGGGATTGCGTGCAACAGAGGGATTTCCCTTCCCTCGTCACGAAACGGGCGAGGTGGGCGACGTATGGGGAGCCTGAAGAGCTGTACAGTCGTCCCCCTTGTGAGTTGACCTCCCTGGCGGGTCTGACATTTTCAGTGTTCGCGGCCACAATGATGAGATGCGCATGCGCACGATTATCTAACTCCCCGGTCGGACAACCGGCCTCGAATGGACAGTGGCACTGCTTCACAGACTCGACTGTGAGGCTACGCAACACAGATGCAGATTTAAAAGAAAACGCTATATACTCCTAGTAAACATAACGCTGATCATGACACCCTAGAAATGCTTTATAATTCACCCCGCGGCCAAAAATCACAAAACTCCAGCAGCCGAAGACAGGCTATTATTTTGGCAATGCTAGCAGCGACCACATACCCCCTCATTCCTCTGTCGCGTGAATACAAATAGTTAACATGCCAGGCTCATTTTTACTATCACCTGGCATGAAACTTATTTACAAAGCCAACAAACAGACCCAGCCGGATTGCCATTTTGTACTCTGCACACACTTGAAATTTGAAAGTTTGAAAATTCGGAAGCTATAAGTGTAGAGTAACTCGCTGTAACCAGCCTCGAACGGACGGGAGTACTGCTTCACAGACTCGACTATGATACGCGAGTTTCCTCTGCTGATATCGGGTAGCCGGGGTGGCCGAATGGTAGAGCGTTGGACTCTCAATGCTCGGGTCGTGAGTTCGAATCCCGCCGGCTGGGGCCAAATATTTGTGCTGGCCTTTTTTCTCGTTGCCCCGTCTTTGATATCACCCTTATGTGGTGGAAAAGGACGTTAAACTCCCAAACACCCACCCTCTGCTGATATCGTTTTCCGGAGGAGGGGGGAGGGGAGACTGATTAACGCCCCCAGAACCTGAAACCACACACACACACACACACACACAGAGTACATCCGTCAGCTGATTAAAACTGGCTACCACCTACAAGTTTTCCCATCTGGCCAGGCCATGTCATTACCGATGTACTATAAACTATATGACCGGTCGTTCCAGGGTGAGTCTACTAACTATAAAACGGAACACAGCTGTGCTCGGTGACAAACCGATTGAAGATGCACTGTCCGCCATGTTTGTGCGCCGAGTGACGTAGTACAGCCAATTAGAATCTGTTGTGGAAACCACAGTCACAGTTGTGGCTATTTGAAATCCAGCTTGCTGTGATGACGCCACAGCGGCGGAAACCCGTAAAATGACAACTGTGTCACAACTGTGGACAGCACTGTGGCGCTCCGGAGTGCCCAGTTAAGGGCCGGCTTTAGAGTGTTGTCAATACAAACGGAATGATAGGCTAGTGCTCTTTGCTAAATCGCCATTCTCCCAACAGTCCACCGTAATGAGTTTCTGGCCTGGCCCTTATAGGATGACAGCTGCTCCTTTAACCAAATTTTCGCATGACAAGACGTCTTCGCTCTTCCATGTCCGCCCCCCCCCCCTCCTCCCCCCCCCCCCGTCCGCCCCCCTCCCCCAACGCATCTACACGCTTATTCTTTTTTCCCCTGACAACAAGGTGCCCTTTTACTTATTCACTTAAATCCTCGTCGTGTGCTCTTGGCACTCAAGACCAACACCAAAAATTGCCACTCTGGCCTGTGCTGAGCTGTCTTCTCCAGCGTCCCTCAGGTTAGTTTGTTTTCCTGCAGCTCCTTGTCAACTGTCCGCCGCCACGTTTCCCTGGGTCTTCCTCTGGCTCTTTTTCCATCTGGGGTCCAACGAAGAGCCACCTGGGGTAGTGCGGTTAGGGGCTTCCTGAGGATGTGTCCAATTTAGCGCCACCTTCTTCTATTGATTTGTTTTACCTGGTTGTGATTGCTGTTTTTTTGTTGTTGTTTGTTTTTTTGTTTTTTTTTTCTTTCCTACGATTTTGTAATCGGGAGTTTGATAAATTAACATGAAGGTGCAGCGTCTCCTGCATGTCATAGTTTCATACTGCCCCGTAGACCAGTTTGCATCCATTGTCCAACATTACATTTTTTTTTCAAGTAGAGCAGGCACACTCAGCCGCGATTTAGTCTTTGTGACTCACTCACTCACTCACTCATATCTCACTCACAACGGAGACCGAAGAAGGCCTGTAATTCAGGCCTTCTTCGGTCTCCGTTGTGAAGATATGGGTGACACAATGTATTTGTCATCACTGTACGCACTCCAGATTGAAGTGTGCCGGGAGCCGCCACTTGCACTCGACGAAAATCTGCAATACGCCTCTGTAATTCTGCCGATTTACGGTAGCGGTGTCCCCTTAACAAAAGGTCCCCAATGCTTGATCTTTTTTTCCCCCCTCTCCCCTTTAACAACAAACCAGGCACAAATCGGTGACGCCGTTACATCAAGCTGCCTGAAGAACTGAAGTCTCTGGTAATCTAATGTACGCCACGGAGGCGATATGTGGGCGTGGGTGGGAGTCGTCCCCCCCTGGCGCTGCGCAAAGCATGCTGGGAATGAGGGGAGGAAATTAGCAGGGTAGGGTTTCTCAGTACGGCATGTTGGAAGTCCCTGTGGGTGTCCGCTTCATGACACGAGGAGGGCCTTGGACTGACGGATGGAACCACTTTCCGTTAGCAAAGAATAGTCTTCCTCTTCTTCATTTCTCTCTCTCTCTCTCTCTCTCTCTCTCTCTCTCTCTCTCTCTCTCTCGAATATAAGTAGCCTAGCAAGGACAAGATGTAAGACAGGTCTGCGTACCTACTCAGTGTTTTATCCTTGTAAAATAAAGTTTCGTTCGTTCTCTCTCTCTCTCTCTCTCTCTCTCTCTCTCTCTCTCTCTCTCTCTCTCTCGCAAAGAATAATCATCATCTTCCTCTTCCTCTTCCTCCTCTCTCTCTCTCTCGCAAAGAATAATCTTCATCTTCCTCCTCTCTCTCTCTCTCTCTCTCTCTCTCTTAGGGAGGCCCCATGGGCTCGCCTTCACGCGGCGGGGCTGATTTCGCCAAGCTTGCCCACCCCTTTTGCTCTTTCTTTACTCTTATTTCTGCCTCCATCGGTCCATTCACCTGTCTTTTGCTCTCTTAAAGTCTCCTTCGGGGGGAGGTCAGTAAGCGGGTGTCTGCTGACCCTTGGTCCAGTGAGACATCTGAGGGTCGTTTCTGAAGGCCGACTTCACTGGATTCCCCCCACCTGGTCTTCACCCTGGCGGGCTTTGTTCGCAGCGCCCTGCTGGTGCTGCTGAACACCTGTCATGTTGAAGACCTTCACAACGCACCCCTCTCTGGTGCGTTGTTTTCCCAAACCGCCTCACGGCGGGGAGGTTCCGTGTTGGAGCGGTCTATTCTCCAACTGCCTCCCAGGCATGTCTTCATTGGCAACTAAGGAATTTTCCTTCCTACCTCTCTGTCTATCCCTCATCAGCCCATTCGCCTGTCTCTTTCTCTTTAAAACCTCCCGAATTTAGCCGCTCTGTCCTTCCTCTCTTCTCTCAGCTGATTTCTAAGTTCGGCCCTTTCATCTATATTTCTTCTTTTTAACCTCTCACTCACGTCTGCACTACCAGTGGTTAGGAATAAGTGATGTTGGGCATATGCTGTGAACTGGTTTATTGCGCCTATGAGATGATAAGTTGCAATATTTGCTGTATATGCGCTTAGTATTTATCTTTGTTTTACCTAGTTGTAATTGTCGTTTGTTTTCTACGCTTTTTTGTAACCGGGAGTTCGAGAAATTAGCATGAAGGTGCAGCGTCTCCTGCATGTCCTAGGTTTATATTGTCCCCGTAGACCAGTTTGCATCCTTTGTCCACCGTTACATTTTTGTTTTTTTCATGTAGTGCAGGCACACTCAGCCGCGAATTAGTCTTTGTGGCTTGCGCGGCTTTAAGCCCTAAAAACTCACTCACTCACTCTCTCTTAGGGAGGAAGGGGGGAGCCGGGGTGGCCGAACGGTAGAGCGTTGGACTTCTAATGCTCGGGTCGTGAGTTCGTATCCCGCCGGCTGGGGCCAAATATTTGTGCTGGCTTTTTCATCGTTGCCCCGTCTTTGATATCACACGTATGTGGTGGAAAGGAACGTTAAACCCCCGAACACCCACCCACTCACCCTTAGGGAGGAAGGGGGGGTACATTTATGTGATATTTTTCACGACTTTATCATAAGTTTATACCCTCCCAGACAATTTCCAAAAAGTGATAATGAAGATACATGTATATTGAACTGAATTTAACTAAATGGAATTCTCCAGATTCGCGCGTTCTCGTATTTGACGTCTAGCATCGCTCTCACACCGGGCAATGATCGGATCTTCGAAGTTCGAATTTCGACTGGTTGCCAAAAGTTCCCACTGGCTTGTTGTTGTTGTTGTTGTTGTTGTTGTTGCCCAGTCAGTCTTTGATGTTATTCTCATGTGGTGGAACAGGAAGTTAAACCACCCGACCACGAACCGGCCCCCGTACTGTAATGGTTATCACTTCGGACCATGGACCGGGAGACCCGGGTTCGAATCCCAGCGGTATTTTTCCTACCCAGGTCGGCTCTTACTTAGAGCGGGCGTGCTATGGGTCCAATGGGGAGGCTGTTGTTACACAGCCGAGACTCACCCACTTCAAGGGTGCGACTTTGAGGGTGCTGTCCTTGTTACGACACACCTCATGATGTGGATGATTACGCGGCCGGCACCGCAGGTGCCGTAATTCCCAGGTCTGATTAACATCGGCACGTTTATGACAGGAAGCACGGAGTGCAGCCCTGTCACGCAGTCTCAAACCACGTGACCCTCCATACCACCATCCTCATCTTCACCATCGTTCATAACTTGAATAAACATTGTCCCAGTTTCCGAGCCCTCCGTGGATTCCACCCATGACCTGGCAGGAATACCACTGGAATTGGCGTAGTGTTGGGGCAGTGGGAAAAACAACAACACACACACACACACACACACACACACACACACACACCTCTGACAAAACGGCAACCACGCAAGCACCCACTCACTGATCATGCGAGGCGTATACTGTATTGCCGTTGGACTGACGGATGCAACAACGTACTTCCCGGCAGCAAAGACTGGCCGCTTATTCCGGATCCGTATACTTAAAGGTCCCGTCGACTCTGCTTATTTTGCCGAATTTCAAAAAAAAAAAAAAAAAAAAAATTGCATCCGAGACAGACTTCTACGAATTTTTGCATTTATGAAATTTTATGGTACGGTCATGTAGCTAAACCATTTTAGACAATTATGCTCTACAGCGGTGGCGTCTGTGCTGCATCACACTGGGACACGTTTCAAACACTTCTAGACACTTTTTTTTTTGGGGGGGGGGGGGGTCGAAATCTGAGTGGACTGCCCCATTAACGTCAAGCATCGCTCTCCCTCCCAATATGCTTTGCTGCCCAAGTTCGTCCTTAAAGGTCTGCAATCTCAACAAAAAGCCGCAAACATTGTGTGTTTGTTTTTTTTTAAACTCCGATTCTTGAGACTTGTGCATAATGTAGGCAACTCTGTCACGGCTGGAAACTTTCAGCTCTTCGGAGAACCCTTATAATACAAGAGCGTGAGTTCATTGTGCTTTTGGTCAGTGAGCGTGACACATCGCTACAGCGTCTGGCGGGTGTTGTGTGCTGCACGAGAAGACTAGTCACTGCGATCTTCCTCGCTCAATGTTAAAACGCAAACTGAGCTGTGACGCCCTTACATGGTCCACCCCTTGTCGTGGGGTAGTGGCTTGTGTACCTCAATGACCCAGAGAGCTATGCCAGCGGGAGCACAGGCTCCTGGCAGGGTCACCCAAGCTGGACAGGTCGAAGGGTAGAGGTCAGACGAATGTGGACCACCTCTCCAAGAGGCTAAACGGGTTTGCGTAGGGTTAACATCCCTACCTGAAAAAAAAAACCATTAAGTTACAGAAGCATCGACAGCAACAAACCAAAACATTCACCTGGGCGAGGAAGGGTCTCCATCCCGGAGACCTATGACGCATTGCAGTGAAAGCCGAAAGGAAGCTGCAAGGCCGACCCCCCTTCTAACACCCAGGACAACAAACCCGCAGGGGAAAAGGAAGAGAGGCCGGCCTCGCAACAGCTGGAGGCGGGGCATTGAGGCAGAGCTATATAAGCAGGAGACCAACTGGACTGGAGTGGCAAGAATAGCCCAGAACAGAGTGCGATGGCGAAGGGTTGTCGATGGCCTATGCTCCACTTGGAGCCAGGGGCCCAAGTAAGTAAGTAGAGCTGTGACGCCAGGCTGCTCTTTGCCTGGCTTCTATGGGGGTTGCAGGGACGCTGAAAACTCTGTGACAGAGCTGACTGTGCATTTTGCACAGTCGAATAGTTTTTGTTTGTTTGTTTTTTAACATAGTTTTTGGCTATCTGTTGAGATTGCAGACCTTTAACAGTCTTCATATTCTCTCTCTTTCTCATTTTTCTTTCCTCGCGACATCAGCTGGACCCTTCGCACGTGTTTGTCCACGACAGACCCCGGCCTCAACCACTTCCCCCGGGGGGTCGGGTTGTGACATGAAACTGGACAGTGGGCAGTTAGTGGGAGTCTCAGCTTAGCAAATATTCATGGGGCCAGAGCCCCTGATGAGGCATCACCCTCACTCACTCAGTTTGCGTGAATTTCATATGCGGGCCGTAGTAGCAGGGGAGCCCCGGGCGGGATGTCAGTCTTCAGAACTGGACACTGGACAAGGTGTCAGATAACGATTGTGAAAGACTTGCAAAGGATTTTTTTCCTTTCTTTATTTCTTCTTTTTTTTCTCTCCTCTTTTCTGTTGTTGTTGTTGTTGTTGCTGTTGTTGTTGCTCTTCTTCTTCTTCTTCCTTCTTCTTTCTTTTTCTTCCTTCCTTCTTCCTTCTTTCTTTCAGCCTTCTTTCTTCCTTCTTTCTTTCTTCTTCCTCCTCCTCCTTTCTTCTTCCTCCTCCTTCTTTCTTCTTCCTCCTCCTTCTTTCTTCTTCCTCCTCCTCCTCCTTTCTTCCTCCTCCTCCTCCTTTCTTCTTCCTCCTCCTTCTTTCTTCTTCCTCCTCCTCTTTTCTTCTTCCTCCTCCTTCTTTCTTCTTCCTCCTCCTTCTTTCTTCTTCCTTCTTCCTTTCTTCTTCCTCCTCCTCCTTTCTTCTTCCTCCTCCTCTTTCTTCTTCCTCCTCCTCCTTTCTTCTTCCTCCTCCTCCTTTCTTCTTCCTCCTCCTCCTTTCTTCTTCCTCCTCCTTCTTTCTTCTTCCTCCTCCTCCTTTCTTCTTCCTCCTCCTTCTTTCTTCTTCCTCCTCCTTCTTTCTTCTTCCTCCTCCTTCTTTCTTCTTCCTCCTCCTTCTTTCTTCTTCCTCCTCCTCCTTTCTTCTTCCTCCTCCTCCTTTCTTCTTCCTCCTCCTTCTTTCTTCTTCCTTCTCCTTCTTTCTTCTTCCTTCTTTCTTTCTTCTTCCTCCTCCTCCTTTCTTCTTCCTCCTCCTCCTTTCTTCTTCCTCCTCCTCCTTTCTTCTTCCTCCTCCTCCTTTCTTCTTCCTCCTCCTTCTTTCTTCTTCCTCCTCCTTCTTTCTTCTTCCTCCTCCTCCTTTCTTCTTCCTCCTCCTTCTTTCTTCTTCCTCCTCCCTTTCTTCTTCCTCCTCCTTCTTTCTTCTTCCTCCTCCTTCTTTCTTCTTCCTCCTCCTCCTTTCTTCTTCCTCCTCCTTCTTTCTTCTTCCTCCTCCTCCTTTCTTCTTCCTCCTCCTCCTTTCTTCTTCCTCCTCCTCCTTTCTTCTTCCTCCTCCTTCTTTCTTCTTCCTCCTCCTCCTTTCTTCTTCCTCCTCCTTCTTTCTTCTTCCTCCTCCTTCTTTCTTCTTCCTCCTCCTCCTTTCTTCTTCCTCCTCCTTCTTTCTTCTTCCTCCTCCTTCTTTCTTCTTCCTCCTCCTCCTTTCTTCTTCCTCCTCCTCCTTTCTTCTTCCTCCTCCTTCTTTCTTCTTCCTCCTCCTCCTTTCTTCTTCCTCCTCCTTCTTTCTTCTTCCTCCTCCTCCTTTCTTCTTCCTCCTCCTCCTTTCTTCTTCCTTCTTTCTTCTTGACACGTCTGCACTACCAGTGGCTAGGAATACGTAATGTTGGGCATATGCGGCGAACTGGTTTATTGCGCCTAGGAGATGATAAGTTGCAATATTTGCTGTATATGCGCGTAGTATGTATCTTTGTTTTACCTAGTTGTAATTACTATTTGTTTTCTACGCTTTTTTGTCATCGGGAGTTCGAGAAATTAGCATGAAGGTGCAGCGTCTCCTGCATGTCCTGGGTTTATACCGCCCCATGGACCAGTTGCATCCGTTGTCCAACGTTGCATTTTTTTTTTTTTTACACTCAACCGCGAATTAGTCATTGTGGCTTGCGCGGCTTTAAGCCCTAAAAACTCACTCACTCACTCTTCTTTTTGACGTTAAACTCCTAATCACGCCCCCCCCCCCCCCCCCCCACTCTTCTTCTTGACCTGCTACTTTTGTAATTTGTAAAATAAGTTACGACTACAGTTACAAAGTTACAACCAAACCATTATGTGTCGTGTGCAAAATACAGGAAAGTGGACAAAGCTGTAATCCACCCAGAGTATTCAACTAAGGGGGGAAGTCCAACAATTATAAGGGGGGGGGGACAAAAATAATTCCGTCTGATTATAATTGTTCGACCCGGGGGATCCATTAACTTTAAAGTTATTGGACTGGGGGATCCATTACTTGGGGTGGGGGGGGGGGCTTTAACTATATAACACCAGAACTTAACAAATTAATTAAGAATCGATGCTGTGAATGTTCATGGCGGTTTCCTCCTCTTAAACTGCCTCGATTGTTTTTTTCTTATTTTTGATTCAAGTGTCCTGGGCCCGTATGTAGAACTCGAGGTTAATTTAACCCACGGCAACCCACGGCTACGGGCCTAACCGAGACTAGGACAAAAGAAACCGCAAAACAAAATTAAATGAAAAAGGAAGCAAAGAAAGAAAGACAAAAATCCTTCTGGACCCGCTTCCTGATTTACAACAAAAGAAAACAACAGAAAATTTAACCCTAGAGCTAGTTTAGTTCGAGGTTAGACTTTAACCCGGGGCTAAACTCCCTAACCCCGACTTTTACATACGGGCCCTGAGAGTGACAGGTTCACTGTCCCGATAACAAGGGTCCTTCAAAACCAGTTTCAGTGCTCCAGTGGGAATCATCGTAAAATGGCCGCCCACCGGACAAGCGAGAAAACTCCGTTGTTGCGAGCAGTTGTGGGCAGTACAGCCCCCTGTTCGGCTCTGCTAAATATAAATTCCAGTTTACTGCAGTAGCCAAAGTAGAAACCTGACCCGTGTGACCTGTGGGGACACCTAATGCTAAATTTGCATCAGGCGTATTGCGTCTTGCGTCCTGCGTCCTGCCTACATCTCACACGGTGTGGTTCGCTGTCGTTCGAAAGGAGACCCAGATGCGGACGACTCATCCACTTCCGTTGCATAAGTTATTTTGGACCGAAGAAGAGGATTGCCCTCTGAATGGAGTTGCGTCGCTTTATTGCATTTTTTTTTTCGGAAAAATTCAAACAAACAAACCTTCTGTTTCGTTTTGGTCCTGAAAACTCTATATCTGAAATATCAAAAGCATGATAATAATGAAAAAAAAAACCCAAATACATGATGGAGGGCTTTTCGTTGTTTTTCATGATTTTCTAAATTATCTCTATATGACTGACGCGCTATGGAAATGTAGGTGGGGAAATATTCCCGAAACACAGTAGATTTTCCTGAAATTTCGTAAAGTCGTTTCAGATTTCATCATCACTGATACAATCGGAACTTTTTATGTTTTTACTCCATATGTCATCTTGTCAAATTTACGGCAACCCATACCTGGAGCTCTAAGGACCAGGGCCCGCATGTAAAAGTCAGGGTTAGGGAGTTTAGCCCCGGGTTAGAGTCTGACCTCAAACTAAACTAGCTCTAGAGTTAATTTTTTTTTAATCAGGAAGCCTATGCCGTTATAGAAGGATTTTTGTCTTTCTTTCTTTCTTCGCTTTTTTCTTTCTTCTTTTTTTTAAATGTAATTTTGTTTTGGGGTTTCTTTTGTCCTAGTCTGGGTTAGGCCCGTAGCCGTGGGTTAAAATAACCTCGAGTTTTACATACGGACCCAGAGGTCTAAGGTCTTTAAAAAAAAAATACATTGAAATTAAATGAGCTTTCTCTTTGTTGGTCCCACATTGTCCGCGCATCACTCTTCTGCCTATGCTTCTGATAGTTTAATTTTTATTGTTGTCAGTTAAACGGTAGCTTTAAGCCCTCAGTACACCCACCACAGTAAGTTGAACAAAAATGGCGATATTCCTGTGGCGTTTGGTATTGCTCACTCGTGTTCGTGTATAAGCGGGCATATAGATAGAAGGCACGCTGTTCAAAGCATTGCATCATCACCACCCGCATCCCCCATTTGTTTTACGCGTGTTTTTGCAAGTGATCACTGACTTCTTCCGAGCAGTGTACATCTCTCTCTGCGTGTGGGTTTCTTCACACACATTACCTTCGATGGCCGGAGGCAAGGGCAGAGGCGGGTTTACCTTGTAGGATTCTTTGGACGAGATCAGCGCTACAGGCGGGAGTGGTGTCGTGTGGGTTGTCTCATCTCTGTGACCATTCTCCGCCGCAGGAGTATGTCATTTGGTCGGACTCTCTCTCTCTCTCTCTCTCTCTCTCTCTCTCTCTCTCTCTCTCTCTCTTTCTCTCTCTGGCACATGTGCTACAATTTCTACCGTTGAAAAATAAAGTTTCATTCTCTCTCTCTCTCTCTCTCTCTCTCTCTCTCTCTCTCTCTCTCTCTCTCTCTCTCTCTCTCTCTCCCCGGTAGCCTGGATAGCCGAATGGTAGAGCGTTGGACTCTCCATGCTCGGGTAATGAGTTCGAATCCCGGTTGGGGCCAAAGATTTGTGCTGGCCTTTCTCTCGTTGCCCCGTCTTTGATATAACCCTTACGTGGTGGAAAATGACGTTAAACTCTCAAACACTCTCTCTCTCTCTCTCTCTCTCTCTCTCTCTCTCTCTCTCTCCTCTCTCTCTTCAGAGCTTAAAGCCTGTATGTTCGTAACGTCACTGAGATGGGAAAATGCCGCTTTGAAGTTCTAATGTTGTTTGCCAGACTGAAGAATGAATCATTTGACCATCACGACCGTTTTCGTGACTTTGTGGATTCTAATAGTGGTGAAATACGGCGCTTTTTTTCCGAGCCTGCGGTCCGTTCCTGGGCCCGTATGTAAAAGTCGAGGTTAATTTAACCCACGGCTACGAGCCTAACCCAGACTAGGACAAAAGAAACCCAACAGCAAAATTAAATAAAACAGGAAGCGAAGAAAGGAAGAAAGAATCTTAGCCACCTTGCTGGTATGGGCCCGCTTCTTGATTTAAAACAAAAGACAACACAGAAAATTTAACCCTAGAACTAGTTTATTTCGAGGTTGGACTCTAACCCAGGGACTAAAAGCCCTAACCTCGACTATTACATACGGGTCCAGAACAGACTGGGACTCGACAAATTTTCTGAAAATAGCCACTAATCAGCGCCAGTCTAACTGGTCCTCGGTCCGCAACCAAAATAACCCGGTACACTTCTAGAGCAACATATTCGCCGGCCAGAGTCACCACAATGGCTTCAGGTGTTATATTGTGACCCACACTACACACTCAACACTACATTATATATAAATACATTACAATCACGTGGTGCGAAGGGTCAGCTCAGCTATTTAATTTCGGAATTTAGAATTTCATTTATTTTTCAAATTTGGTGGGCTGAACATTTCCAAAGCAGAGGGGGGGGGGGGGGCCGGAGTACCCGGAGAGAACCCTCGACTATTATGAGTACATGTATTGTATAGGCGCTTTACCCAATTTCATGAATCGGCTCAAAGCGTCGCGAACTGAACCCAACACGCACGCTCACGCGAATCACACACATTCTCTCACTACATTATATATAAATACGTTACAATGACGTGGTGCGAAGGGTCAGCTCAGCTATTTAAATTTCGGAATTTAGAATTGCATTTAGTTTTCAAATTTGATGGGCTGAACATTTCCAAAGCAGAGGGGGGGGGGGGTGGCGGGAGTACCCGGAGAGAACCCTCGACGATCGGCCCGAATGAACGGTGCCCACATACGAGATGGAAAAAAATTCTTTGCCCCGAATGGGACTCGAACCCCTGACCTCTCGCATTGGTGACAAGTTTCCGTTAACCACTAGACCACCGACCGCACATTCGATGAAGAGTTTTGCACGCGCTGTTGTACGCCTGTCATACGCATTGAGACTTCAACACGATGATCTAATGACGAATCGTCTGGTAACTGAGAGCTTACCAGTAATAAAATTCCTTGCTCTTTTATGACATTTTAAGTGCACAAATATCCAAACGCCAGGATGAAAAACGTTACCAAAGTGTTTTGTTACTGTTGATGGGAAAAAAACCCTCTTCTGCAAATCAGTGTCGGATTTTGTTTCCTGATTTTTTGTTTTATATATATATATATAATTTATTTATTTTATTTTATTTATTTTTTTTGGAAACCGAAGAGAGTAACTGTTCCGAGACCTCCGTGGACACCACCAGTGACATGGGAGGAATACCACTGGAACTGGCGAAGAGATGGGGCTGCACCCGCCCCCACAAAAAAAAAAAACACCAAAAAAAAAAAAAAAAACGTTTGTTGTGCTTCTAACGTTCACTTAGTTCTTCGACAGAAAACTCCCCAACGATTTACGAGAAGGTCGCCCAGACCTGAGTTATCTAATCCCGTTTCTGCGGTGGAGATACACAGCGACAAAATCGCACGCCCTCTCCGTCAATGCATCATCACATCTGATGGCCACTCGCTTCGTTTCAGTACGCATGCGCCGCGACTATACATACCTTTCTTACGCTGCCGGGTAACTCGTCAGTCTCTCTCGCACAGTCGGAGCCTTTTGTTGGGAGTGGACATTGAATCTTGTAACTGATCAGCTGCCACTCCAAGAGAACGACAGGGAAAAAGTGGTGAAACTGAGTGTCACTGTTAGAACTGAACTGAGCAGCTGGTTGTACAGGTTCATATCACTGACTGTTGCCTTCGCTAGTTTTCCAAAGTGCTTCTAAAATTCGGATAACAGTTAACACTCCAAATAATTTTTCTCCTGAAGGAAGTTTTTTTAAAAAATCTTTTGCTGGAGATAATCTGTAGTTCGGGGGGGGAAAAAGAAGGAAGGAAAGTATAAGAGACTTTGTTTCAACGACCAGATTTTGATTCTGATTTTGGGGTTGAATATTTTCGCTGTATGTTCTTTGTTCCGTGCTATAGAGAATCTCTTTGCTGTAATTATCAATACCAGCGTTTTGTTTGAGTCGTGGAAACATTGTGTGCAAGCTGATTTCCACAGAACACGCAGAAACAAGGCAAGAACTCTCACAAGCGGATAGCCAGATCAGATCGTAATTGTTTTTTGTTTTGTTTTTTTTAAATACTGAAAGACAAGAACGTACTACTGAATATAACTTAACTTACGAAGGTGATTACTTTGTGAAGAAAGGCCAGTAGTTTTCACCTGAACGCAAGATATTACAGTTCACGTTCTGACAAATACAGAAGTGTAACTCAACATACACTAGATAAAACGAGACTTGCTCAAAAATCGAAAGTCTCCGTCAAGTAGCGAGAGCGTTCTTTCGGGAGTTGCGCCTGTTGAAGACAACGGGCTCTGGATTTGGACCCGGCCGAAACAAACCTGGGCTGGACCCGTGGAATGGATGAGAGAGGATCCGGCGTTCACTGGACGTTGTGACCAACAGACCTGGTCAGAGAAACCAGCCGTGACACCCGGTCAGCTGTAAGTTTGACCGCTTTCCATCCTAACCTTTCGTTTCCTACCAATCTTCGTAGATAGAAATACTATACTGGCGTGCTATACTGATATGATGACCGATCAACGACAGTAAATAGTAAGTGATACCAACGTACCGCTCGGTTTATACTGATTTCGGCTTTACTATGCCTTCTTTGGAAACTGTCAACTAGCGACGGTTTCATGTCTTTATTTTAATTTCTTCTTTTATCTGCGTGTGCGCCGTGTGTGTGTGTGGGGGGGGGGGAGTAGAGATGGATGGGATTACACGGGTGTGTGTGTGTGTGCGTGCGTGCGTGCGTGCGTGCGTGCGTTGGACTTACACGGATGTGTGCGTGTGTGTGTGTGCACTTGAGCGCGAGATTTACTTGTGTGCGCGACTGAGGCCTCTGTTAGTGCAAGTTTTATTTTGTTTGTATTATGTCTTATCATTTTTTTTACGGTGGCCTATAATTTCTCTTCCGGGATTAATAAAGTCATTTGAATTGAATTGAATTCTAATTGACTACTTTGTCGGATACTGGCCACGTAAGTGGCAGTCTTTTCGTTGTCAAGATTTCAGGTCTTCGTGCCGACGTCTTTTTTTATCCTTGCAAACTAAGTGTCATTGTCACTGTCATTATGCACTCTTGAACAAAGCGGACAGGCAATTTACTGCTTGAAATTCATGAAATTCATTGAAATAGCCATGCTTGTTTTACTTTTTATGACCGGTAATAATTTTTGTATGTCTTCCTTTCGTATGCGGTGATTTTTGTCTCAAAACCAGAAAAGAAACAAGAACACATTCTTTGGCCGAAGAAGAAATATAAAAAATATATATATGAGCGCCTTGTGCTCACCTTGTGGGGATACTGCGCTATATAACATATTATTATTATTATTATTATTACAGACAAGAAATTAAAAAAAAATAAAGTGTGTTTTACGTTTCTGTGATTTCTATATCCAATCTTTTACTTTGACGTACATTTGGTATACATGGGTTTTGTTGTTGTTGTTGTTGTTTTTTTGTTTTTTTTGTATGCAAGTAGGATTGACAGAGAAAACTCAGCTCTCTCGTGTGATTGGTCTTGTGCGTGATGTTCAAATGAATTTCTAATTTTATTGTCACCACCAGTGACGTGACAGTAGCGAGAACCAATGCCAATGGTGATTTCTTGTAAAGGCAGAAGTTACAGTAACCTCGGTTTGAACATGCTGAACTACGTACATGTATTAACATAAGCCAAACTGCTGAACAAAATGAAGAACTAAAATTAAACTAGAACTTTTAAAAAAGGATGGAGAGACAGACAGACAGACATGATCATGAAGTAAAAATGAGACTTTAATTTTCCAAGGATAACAACTATTTGTACTGGCTTTTTCATCGTTGCGCCGTCTTTGATATCACCCTTACGTAGTGGAAAAGGACGTTAAACTCACAAACACCCCCCTCCCCCAAGGATAATAACAGGTAGACAGACACTCCTCTTTCACTGATCTTGTCTATACTACGTACTGCAGAGAGAGGGGGGGGGGCAGAGAAACAGAAAGAGACAGAGATGACAATGGCAATTACAATGAAATTTTATTTTTCAACAGTAGAATTTTTTGGCACGCCTGCCAGTTCATGATCTGCCGTTGCTAAACTACCAAATCAAAACAAAAAAATCGGATTATGCAATAATGAAGGAAAAACAGTAATACATCTACTGCTACTAGACTACAACTAAACTGAACACTGAGTCGACGGAGGACGGAGAGACAGAGAGAGAGAGTAGGAGGTTGTTAGAGAGTCACGTTTATCCCGTACAAATGAAAGTCATCAATCCCTTATCCCGGAGCGAACCCCTCTCCTCCACAATGCCACGCAGGGGAAATTAGAACCCACCAAGGGGAGAGCAGGCACACGGGAAATGTGCAGAGGAGTCGTGCGCCTTGCCCCAGGGGTTGAATTAAAAAAAAAAAAAAAAACGTTTCCCAGTTGATCTTTTAAATCATTACAGGTTTGTGTTTCAGTTGTTTGTTCTTCCACGTCACTGACCTTCACGTTATGGGTGGGCTAGATAAAAACTACATATTTGGGGGGTTCAAAAATTCAGATTCAAATTCAAAACTACTTTATGGTTGGTAAGGATCTTTTTTAGTCTTCACTTGTTTGTCTTTCAGTTGTTCAGTCACCCTGCGTCACTTCCCCCCCCCCCCCCCCCCGGTAGAGCGTTGGACTTCTAATGCTCGGGTCGTGAGTTCGTATCCCGGCTGGGGCCAAATATTTGTGCTGGCTTTTTCATCGTTGCCCCGTCTTTGATATCACCCGTATATGGTGGAAAAGGACGTTAAACCCCCAAACACCCACCCACCCACTTATCCCCCCCCCCCTCCCCCGGGTTTTAATGTGCTGTGGAATGTCAAGGCGTTACATGACTGTTAAGCCGAAGTTTCGTAATTCGTTTTACTAATAAATCATATTCGTTTTACAATTTTTAATTATGCTCATTCGCCACCATTAACAGGTCATGCCGGGTTCACAAATCCATACCTGGTCACACTTGGTATCATGGTAATATTTATTGTGTCCATGTGCACACGCACCTGGTCTCTCCAAGCGGATATGTGCAATTGTTTATGCATAATAGAAATTGTACCGGCCCCCGTAGTGTAGTGGTTAGCACTTCGGATCATGGACCGGGAGACCGTGGTTCGAGTCCCAGCCGAGGCAAGCGGGGTTTTTCCTACCTGGGTCGGCTCCTACCCAGAGCGTGTGTGCTATGGGCCCGATGGGGAGGCTGTTGCCACACAGCCGAGATTCACCCACTTCACGGGTAAGACTTTGGTGGTGCTGCCCTTAGTATGACACGTCTTATGATGTGGATGATTACACGGCCGGCACCGCAGGTGCCGTAGTTCCCGGGCATGGTTAATGCCGGGATATTTATGTACAGGAAATGTGGAATGCGGCCCTGACCCGCAGTTCCAAACCACATGGACCTCCATAGCATCATCTTACTATCATCCTCATCTCCATAATCATGCATAATACTACAAAAAAAAAATTGTCCCAGCTTCCGAGTCCTCCGTGGGTTTTACCCATGACCTGGGAGGACTCACCACTGGAAGCTGGCAAAGAGTTGGGGCAGCAAAAAAAAAAAAAAAAAAAAAGTCTTTTGAAAACACCTTCGTCATAACAACTATGATTGTGTGCGTTGGACGAAGGAGAAAAGTCCACTTACGAGTGAGTGAGTTTTGCGGGCTTAGAACCGCGGCCCCCAAAAAGCCACTTCGTAGCTCTAAGGCTGTTTGCCGAGTGTGACGATGCTCCGTCTGGACATTTTTAAAAACTTTTAAAGGTTTTTTTTTTTTTTTAAACTTCTGTATGATTCTTTTCGGGAAATTCGGGCTGCTCCCTCCGGGGAAAACGCGTCGCCGCGGTGCAGTGCCACCCAATACCTATGCTATTTTTCAATATTGGTGGGGGAGGTAAGCCGAATAACCCGGAGAGAAACCCCCGATGAGCAGCCCGGCAGCCAGGAAATACCGGTATCACATATCACTAGCTCGACCTGGGCTCGAACCCACGCTTCATCGCCATGACAGCGGTGACGGCCGTTCAGTAGCGCAGTGGCTAAGTCCGACGCGCTGCCTATTAGACAGCCGCTCACTCCCATGGCATATGGCAGTTCGGAACTCAGGCCGAATAACCCAGCTCAGAACTGAGATGGTGTGCGGGCTGCGTGCCGGAGAGCACATGATGTTTCGTCGGGTGAGTGAGTGAGTTTTTTTGCCGCGCAAGCCACAAAGACTGATTCGCGGCTAACGTGCCTGCACTACTTGAAAAAAAAAAAAAAAGTTACGTTGGACAACTGATGCAAACCGGTCTACGGGGCAGTATAAACCTAGGACATGCAGGAGACGCTGCACCTTCATGCTAATTTATCGAACTCCTGTTTACAAAAAAAAAAGGCGTAGAAAACACGGAACCTCCCCGCCGTGAGGTGGTTTGGGAAAGCAACACACCTGAGAGGGCTGAATAGTGACGGTCTTCACGTGGCAGTTGTTCAGCAGCACCAGTAGGGCGCTGTGAAGAAAGCCTGCTGTGAAGAAAGTGTGAAAACAAGGTTGGGGGAATCCTCACGGGCAGGTTGGGGAGAGGGGTAAGTATCCTAAGGGAACAGGCGAACAATCCAGCTGAACACGATTCAGTCCTGGTAGACTTGGGAGCCTCTAATTTGTAGATCTAAATGCAGTTATCTAACTCGTCAGAGCAATTCAGATTTCAGGTGCCATTTCGTTCAGTTGTTTGGATAAGAACTCAAAAACTGAATCATGTCAGCAAAACAGTGCCATTCAGAGAGACAAACAAATATCGGACTTGGTTTTACATCAAAGTACTCTCTCTCTCTCTCTCTCTCTCTCTCTCTCTCTCTCTCTTTCATAATTTCACAATTTCAAGTTTCGTGCACTGTGTGTACAATTGTATGCTAGAGAAATTTCTGAAAATGTAATAACAGCGAAAATGCCAATAGAGGTCGCTGTAAAGAAAATACCCTCTGTCAGTAACCTTTGTTCCTGTGTCAGGTTGACCACTTATTACTTGTCACCACATACTGTTTACACGCGCGTATTCCAAGACGCCAGCATTACGGACGCCGTCACTGTCCACCTGGTGTGATGATACAGTCGGGCCCGCTTATAAGGAGCGCTCGGGGACCAATTTTTTTACTCCTTATAACCGAGGTTCCTTATAACGGAGTTCTCGGATATAAGGAGTAACCCAAGCCCAACTACCTTATAAGCGGGCTTCTGCATTTTTTCGGTGTCAGTATCAGCAATTCTTCTTCTTCTTCTCTCTCTCTCTCTCTCTCTCTCTCTCTCTCTCTCTCCCCCTCTCTCTCTCTCTCTCTCTCTCTCTCTCTCTCTCTCTTTTCTCTCTCGCACAGCGGATTGAAAATCAATGCCCCTTTAGGCTCATGTCTATGGAACAACAGTAATTTGTTCCTCTCTGTTTTGTTTCTTCGGCCATTTTTTTCTCTCTGTTTCTGTCTCCCTCCAACTTCTTTTGGTTTTCAAACCAATATAACAGTACTTAGAAGACAGCTTGCGACTGCCCTTGTGGCAGGTAAATAATGCCACACAAGTAAAACTCATCTGAGTCTAGCGGAACGACCGCGGGGCCCCTGAACGCTCAATAAGAAGAAAATCTTCCTCTCTGTATATGTAACGCCAGCGATGAGTTTGTTGCGGTGGTAAAAAAAAAGTTTTGTTGACAGCACAGTGACACAACAGGACAACAAACACTACAAGACAAGCCCTGGTCTCCATTCAGTCAAAGGGAACTTGAGACAGTGATACTGAAAAACAGCACGATAACAGCCCCTTCAAAACCTTACATATCAATGCAGCCACACCCACACCTCCATTCATACATGTACAACACATAACAAACATAACTGTCGCTGTCACTGATGCACATACAATGAAACAACATTCAGTCTGAGGACAAAATACTTGAGTGGCTATTTTCACCTTCAAATTACATTCCTTTATTAAAAAACAAAAAAACATAAAACGCACACATTTTTTCTCACTAGGATCAATACATTTATCATCAAAATGAAATACTGTAGAAGGAAAAAAATAGGGCCTGCTGTCACTGGCTTAATTTCACTTTCTTGTGAGAATAACAACAATAAACAACAATAAACTGAAAAAATGGTTGCAGCAACCAGCGACCAAACGGCATTACGTTACGAAAGAACTAGTAAAGGAACATTGGCCGGTTATTCATCATTTTAGTTCCATTCCTTTATTAGAAAAGAAAAAACAAAAACCGCGCACATTTTTTTCTCACTAGGATCAATACACTTATCATCAAAATGAAATAGAAGGAAAAAAATAGGGCCTGTGTCATTGGCTTAATTTCACTTTCTTGTGAGAATAACAACATTAAACAACAATAAACTGAAAAAATGGTTGCAGCAACCAGCGACCAAACGGCATTACGTTACGAAAGAACTAATAAAGGAACATTGGCCGGTTATTCATCATTTTAGTTCCAGAAATCCAAGGATTACGCCTGTTTGAGAACTTAGCCTGCATGCATCCAAAATCCAGCGCATGTAGCGATGAACGGAAGTTTCTGCGGAAGCAAAGGCGGATAATCCTCCCCAAATAGGACTGATGAAATAACTCGACCTACTTTCGGTTTGAAGCCGGTGCTATCGGCACTCCTTATAACCAGACTCAGGGCCGATTTGGGGCCTAATTTTTCACTCCTAATAAGCGAGGTATCGTATAACCGAGCTCCTTCTAAGCGAGTTTTCGTAAGTCATAACAAAGAACAATGTAAATCGGGGATTTTTTTTTTTTTTTTGCTCCTTATAAAAGAGGTTCCTTATAACCGAGCTCCTTTTAAGCGGGTCCGACTGTATACCACGAAAACAGCTCAGGGCCCGTATGTAATAGTCGAGGTTAGGGCTTTAAGCCCCGGGTTAGAGTCTAACCTCGAACTAAACTAGCTCTAGGGTGAAATTTTCTGTTGTATTTCGTTTTAACTCAGGAAGCGGGCCCATTCCAGCAAGGTGCCTAAGCCGTTATAGAAGGATTTTTTTCTTCCTTTCTTCGCTTCCTTTTTTTTAAAATTTAATTTTGCTTTTGGGTTTCTTTTGTCCTAGTCTGAGTTAGGCCCGTAGCCGTGGGTTAAATTAACCTCGACTCTTATATACCGGCCCTGAACAACATGTGAGCTTAGAAATCATCGTAGCCCCTTTAAAGTCAAACAGCCCGTACGGTCGGATTGTTTCACTGTGGTTTTTGTGACAAGGAAGCTGTCTGAACGGCCTTTGTGATATGGCGTCAGTGTTTTTCTCAGTTTAAAACACACACACACACACACACACACACACACACACACACACACACACACACACACACACACACACACACACACACACACACCAAAGTAACAAACACAAAAGAAAACCGTCCAAAACGGTTCTATTTGGACCCTCTTACTGATAAAAAAAAAATGTACGTAACCTTTTAACTACCATACCGCCTCATTCCGCCTGTCCTGCTTTAACTGGGGAGCCGGGGTGGCCGAATGGTAAAGGGTTGGACTTCTAATGCTCGGGTTTGTCCAGCGTTACATTTTTGTTTTTGTTTTTTTCTTGTCGTGCAGGCACACTCAGCCGCGAATTAGTCTGTGTGGCTTGCGCGGCTTTAAGCCCTAACAACTCACTCACTCACTCTAATGCTCGGGTCGTGAGTTCGTATCCCGGCTGGGGCCAGATATTTGTGCTGGCCTTTTCATCGTTGCCCCGTCTTTGATAGCACCCGTATGTGGTGGAAAAGGACGTTAAACCCCCAAACACCCACCCACCCACCCCCCGCTTTAACTCTTAAGAGCCTGAGCTCGACCACTCCCTGCCCGCTCTATGATGCAACTTGTTAAAGACTTCCCTTCTTACGACACGTCTTATGATGCGGATGATTACACGGCCGGCACCGCAGGTGCCGTAGTTCCCGGGCCTGGTTAATGCCGGGATATTTATAACAGGAAGCGTGGAATCCGGCCCTGAACCGCAGTCCCAAGCCACACGGACCTCCATCTGACCATCGTCCTCATCTCCATGTCTCACAAAGAAGGGGCTATCCTCAGCAAAAAAAAAAAAAAAAAAGGTATATGTGAGGAAGCGAATATAAAACAACAACAAAACTGCAGAACCGGAGTACAGGGTCTACCCGAATCCATACGTACACAAATATCGTGTGCATGCTCATCAGTGCCATTCGCCTGTCTCGTTCTCTTTTAAACCTCCCGAATTGAGCCGCTCTGTCCTTCCTCTCATACCTGTCTTTTGCTCCCTTAAACTCTTCTGGGGGGGGGGAGGACAGTAGGCGGGTGTTTGCTGTCCCTTGGTCCAGTGAGACATCTGAGGTTGGTTATTTAGTTATGTAGGGCATAACGCCGCGCAAGCAGCAAAGACTAATTCGCGGCTAAGAGACATCTGAGGGTCATTTCTGAAGGCCGACTTCACTTGATTGCCCCCCCCCCCCTCCCCCACCACCACCTCCGCGGTCTTCACCCTGGCGGACTAGCGAATTAGTCTTTGTGGCTTCCGCGGCGTTAAGCCTCAAAAACTCACTTATTCACTCACCCTGACGGGCTATGTGTCACGTTGGAGACTTTCACGATGCACCCCTCTCATGTGCGTTGTTTTCCCACACCACCTTACGGCGGGGAGGTTCCGTGTTGGAGCGGTCTTTTCTCCAACTGCATCCCAGGCATTTTTGTCTTCATTGGCAACTAAGGAATCGTCCTTTTTTTTCCGGCCTATCCCTCACCAACCCATTCGCCTGTCTCTTTCTCTTTTAAACCTCCCGAATTTAGCCGCTCTGTCCTTCCTCTCATCTCTCAGGTGATTTCCAAAGTCGACCCTTTCATCTATTTTTCTTCTGTTTTAACCCCTCACTCAAGTCTGCACTACCAGTAGTTAGGAATAAGTAATGTCGGGCATACATGCTGCGAACTGGTTTTTTGCGCCTAGGCGATGATAAGTTGCAATATTTGCTGTGTCTGTGCTTAGTATTTATCTTTGTTTTACCTATTTGTAATTGCTGTTTGTTCTCTACGCTTAATTGTTGTTGGTTTTCTACGCTGTTTTGTAATCGGAAGTTCGAGAAATTAGCATGAAGGTGCAGCGTCTCCTGCATGTCCTAGGTTTATACTGCCCCGTAGAGCAGTTTGCATCCTTTGTCCAACGTTATATTTTTTTTCAAGTAGTGCAGGCACGCTCATCCGCGAATTAGTGTTTGATGCTTGCATGGCTTAAAGCCCGAAAAACTCACTCACTTACTCTAGTGCTTAAGCGACTTTGTCACCAGTGCGAGAGGTCAGGTTCGATTCCACTCGGGGCAAAGAATTTTTCCTTCCCGTACGTGGCACCGTTCGTTCGGGCCGATCGTTGGGGGGGGGGGGGTGTTCTGTCCGGGTACTCCGGCTTCCTCCCCATCTGCTTTGGGAATGTTCAGCCTACAAAATGCAAAAATAAATGCAATTCTAAATTCCGAGACTTCAATAGCTGAGCTGACCCTTCGCACCACGTGATTGTAATGTGCTCATGTCCAGTGTGTGAGAGAGTGCGTGTGATTCGCGTGAGCGTGCGTGTCGGGTTCAGTTCGCAGCGCTTTGAGCCGAATCAAGAAACTGGGTAAAGCACCTGTACAATGCTCAGTTATTTTTATATCATTGTTACTATCGAACGTTTTCATCCGAACACGTCTTGTGGAACTGACGGAAGCCAGTCGAGTCATTCGGTACAGCGTGGGAGCGTTATCATTACGACTCAGTGTATCAGTGCCATCAAGGTCTTATTTCCAAATTTCAGACTCTCCCACAGGGAATAACCGGGCCATAAACACGTCACCAGAATTGTGCAAATCAGTTCTTGTGCATCTCTTCCTCGTCCGTGCACCGGACCGGGGTAGAAGACACTCGGGTCGTGTAAGGCCGCTCCCCATTGGCTGATTGTCTGGCCGTCTATCCAACCCCTCGCCACGGGACATATCTGGTGTCGCCTACTTGTTGTCGGCCCCGTCGCCGAGACGAAGTACGATGCCAGATTAGTGGCCTCTGTGTGGTGATGGATCCGACCCCAAGCTCGCTTGTGACTGTTGCGAGAGAAAATGAGCAGCACTTTGGGATTTGGTTTTCCTTGGCGTAGGTTGACACTTTGGGCGGGTTTTTTTTGTGGTGGTTGTTGTTCGTTGACAGAGGCGGAAGGTTGTACATCATCCTTTCTCTCCGCGACCAGACTGTTTTTCGTTTTGTATGATCGATTTCGGAATAAAGGCTGGAAATGGCACTAATCATCATCATCATCGTCGTCGAGTCTTCGCCGTCGTCGTCGTTATCGTTATCATCATTATCAATGTTGGTATCATCATTGTCGTCATCATCATCATCCTCATGTCTTAACTCTTAAAAGCCCATGCAAAAATCGCAATTTTGCCTGAAATCTTCAGATCACCAGGAGCCACTTCAAGCCACTATGGCTCGGGTCGTGAGTTCGTATCCCGGCTGGGGCCAGGTATTTGTGCTGGCTTTTTCATCGTTGCCCCGTCTTTGATATCACCCGTATGTGGTGGAAAAGGACGTTAAACCCCCAAACACTCCACCCACCCACCCCCCTCAAGCCACTATCATTCAATCTGCACGGGTCTCGGTCCTAGCGGGGGAAGTCCCAAGCCTTACGTAATAGTGGTTTGAAGTGGCTCCTACTGGTGTGCAGTTGCTAGTTCATTTTTAACCAGTCTAAAGCCGGCTCTTAACTGGGCACTGCGGAGCGCCACAGTGCTGTCCACAGTTGTGACACAGTTGTCATTTTGGGGGGTTCCCGCCGCTGTGGCGTCATCACAGCAACCTGGATTTCAAATAGCCACAACTGTGACCGTGGTTTCCACAACAGATTCTGATTGGCTGCACTACTACGTCACTCGGCTCGCAAACATGGCGGACAGGGCATCTTCAATCGGTTTGTCACCGAGCACAGCCGCGAAATAGTCTTTGTTGCTTGCGCGGCGTTAAGCCCTAAATAACTAACTAACTTACTTGTCACCGAGCACAGCTGTGTTCAGTTTTGTAGTTAGTAGACACACCGAGCGCAACGACTGTGATGTGCACATGTGTGTTTCGCGCGCTGTGCCCAGTTAAGAGCAGGCTTTATCACGTAGCGGGCAGAGGGGGTGGCCGGTCGGGCTGAGGCTGTTAGGAGTTAAAATCTTCTCGTTTGTCACCTGTGTCTCTCTGTTGTTGTGTTCCGACAGGTGCACTGTCGTTCAGGAGGATGGTGAAGAAGGAGGACCTGCTCAAGATTTTCTTCATCTACCTGTGTCTGTGTCACGTGGCTCCAGGTCATCCCTGCGGCAACAACCCCCTCCGCCGGTTCCGCCCCCTCTCCAGAATGTTAGGTGCGTACCGGTGCGAACTGGGGTACTTGTGAATAATAATAATAAAACTACTACTACTACAACTACTGCTACAATACTCATTATTATTATTACTATTACTACAGGGGCGGTCGGTGGTCTAGTGGTTAAGAGACTTGTCACCAATGCGAGAGGTCAGAGGTTCGAGTCCCATTCGAGGCGAAGAATGTTTCCTTCTCGTATGTGGCACCGTTCATTCGGGCCGATCGTCGGGGGTTCTCTCCGGGTACTCCGGCTTCCTCCCCCTCTGCTTTGGAAATGTTCAGCCCACCAAATTTGAAAAAATAAATGCAATACTAAATTCCGAAATTTAAATAGCTGAGCTGGCCCTTCGCACCACGTGATTGTAATGTGTTTATGTCCAGTGTGTGAGAGGATGCGTGTGATTCACGTGAGCGTGCGTGTTGGGTTCAGTTCGCGGCGCTTTGAGCCGATTCAGGAAATTGGGAAAAGCGCCTATACAATACTATTATTATTTATTACTAAAACTACCACTACTAATACTACTACTACTACTACTACTAAAACTAAATCTACTACTACTAAAACTACTACTACTCCTCAAACTACTACTACTCAAACTAATACTAAAACTACTACTACTGCTACTCAAACTACTACTACTACTACCACTGCTACTACAACTAAACTACTACTACTACTACTACTACTATAACTAAAACTACTACTACTAAAACTCCTCTTTCTCCTTCTCCTCGATGTTTAAAGCCTGCTCGTGGAAAACATTTCATCAAATGCGCTGAATATCTGTGCATCAGAATCAGGTACCGGGGTCACAGTGTAGCATCTTGAGACCATTGCGATGACTCTGGCCAGCGTATAAGTTACTCCAGAAGTGTACCTGCGCAGAAGTGCAGACGACGTCAATTGCTTGCGGACTGAGGACCAGCTAGACGGCGCTGATTGGTTGCTATTTTAATCAGCTTTTTCGAGTCCCAGTCAAATCAAAAATGGGCCGTAGGCTCAAAGAAAGTTGGATTTTCTCCAATATTAAAGGCCACAAAGTCGCGGAAACGGTCGCAATGACCAAACGAAACATCATTCTATCTGGTAAACAGCCTTAGAGCTTCCAAAGTGGCAGTTTTTTCGTCTCAGCCGCGTTACGAACACGGATTTGTTTTTTTTTTAAACGACCTCAGGCGATAGACCTGGCTGACGGAGACCACACTAGCAGAGGGGAAGGTGTTTGGCAGCCGGGAGGACTTAACAGCACACAGTGTATCAGTAGAATTCGCTCAAAGAGCCGGAGTTACCATCTGAGTGATCGAGAAGAAGAATCAAGAATCAAGAAAACTTTATTTTCCAACGGTTGAGGTATTAACGTGAGACAGTCAATTTTCATACCTGCCGTTTCTATTTCTACTAGTGTCTATCTAAACAGAAAAATACACACACATACACATATGTAATGCAACAGGAAAAAAGCAAAATAGAAATAAAACCATAGGAAATGAAACTACACTCTAATAAGACAGAAACATTTAAGAAGCGTGATGAACAAACCAATTATGTCAAAAACATCATAGTGTAGGAATGGGCGAGAATAACCTGTGAGAAGATTAAACATCGTGTGACATGAGATATTTGAATAAAAGCTGTTTGAAATTTGTGTTAGAGCATGCATGTTTAACATGGGCTGGAAGTCTGTTCCATAATGCCGCTCCAGAAAATGAAAGACTGCTTTTGAAGAAGACGACGACGATAATGATAACAATAATAATAATAATGATAATAATAATAATAATTGTACTGGCTTTTTTCTGGTTGCCCCGTCTTTGATATCACTCGTATGCGGCTGAAAAGGACGTTAAACTCCCTAACACCCACTCCACCCACCCACCCTTCCTTTTTCTCTTGATTTGGTTTTTGTCTGCGCCCTTTTACGTTCTTCGTGTGGGTCTAGAATATCCTTCCTTTCTTTGCTCCTTCCTGTTCGAATCCCGGCTGGGGCCAAACATTTGTGCTGGCTTTTTCATCGTCTTTGATATCACCCTTACGTGGTGGAAAAGGACGTTAAACTCCCAAACACCCACCCACCTTTGCTCCTTCCTTCTGGCAGTCATCAACGCGCCGCTTCAGTTCACTTTGTCTTGTGCAGGTAAAGACGTGAACACCCTACTGAACCTCCTGAAGGATTCGAACCCCACCCTGTACCGCCAGGTGCAGGCTGAGTGGCGACTGTACGCAGACTGTGTGGGCCTGGTCGACACTGGCTACTTCAAGCGATCTGACCCAGGCTTCTTCTTGGGCAACCGGCCGGACGACAAGGGCTCCGTGGACAACGACGAGGACCAAGACACGGCGGTGGACATGCGCTTCAGAAAGATGGAGATCCGCCGCAAGATTCTCTACAACTTGCTCAACGCGCGCACCATCATTGACGCTGCGGCAGCGGAGGGTGACGTCAGGGAGGAGGGTGACGTCAGACGAGACACGTCAGTATTGCGTACGTCTAAAAGCTCCACTTTTTTTTTGATTCCTAGTTTTTGAAGTCACCCGTTCATTGCGAGGAAAAAACTAGGATGTTCAAATCCCCAACCAGCCGAGGAAACAGCGCCATTTTTAAGATTCAATTCAGTTTAATTCAATTCAAATTACTTTATTAACCCCAGAAAGGAAATTATGGTATATAAAACTATAATAAGACATAATAACAAATAAAACTTGTACTAACAAAAGCCTCGGTCACGCACACAAGTAAATCTAATTTCGCGCGCGCGCGCACGCACGCACGCACGCACGCACACACACACACACACACACACACACACACACACACACACACACACACACACACACACACACACACACACACACACACACAAATGAAAGTCTTGCGTACTCACACACCTAAAAAAAAACAAAAAAAAAAACAACAAAACCTCAAACATGGGGACTTTTTTGAACAGTTATGCTTATGACTGCGCCTGTACGCTCGAAACAGAGATTAGCAGAGCTCAGAATGCAACACACTGACGTTTGATGATTCAGATATCCGTAATAAACGACGTCCGGCGTTTTACCCTCGTTGACAAGTATGGTGGCAACACTGTCAGCGGCTTCTACGCTTCTGTCAGCTCAACGCAAGCCTGTCTGTGGGCTGTATTTGTGGTCAAAGAACACGGGGCTCAAAATGCCTATATATTCCCTATTACTGTTAACCCCAGGCATCACAGTCACCCCTAAAAAATGCTTCAATCTAGAAACTGAATTTACCATGCACAGACGGGGAGCCGGGGTGGCCGAATGGTAGAGCGTTGGACTTCCAATGCTCGGGTCGTGAGTTCGTATCCCGGTTGGGGCCAAATATATGTGCTGGCTTTTTCATCGTTGCCCCGTCTTCGATATCACCCGTATGTGGTGGAAAAGGACGTTAAACTCCCAAACACCCACCCACCCTACCATGCACAGACCATTCACGGGTACACACCTGACAGGATTTCAAAAAGAATGAATTTCTCCTTTCCGCTCAGGCCTCACTGGAGTAATGCAAGTCTAGTTTTTATATAGGCCAGAAAGCCAGTTCGCTCAAATCACTTGTCCCCGCGTTTGGAACTCCTTGCCATCTTCTTCCCTCCTACAGTTTAAAGCACAACTCAAAACACACCTTTTCAAACTAGCTTTTAATCTTTAAGTTTAAACTCCACCGCCTGTATTGATGTGTATAAATGTGTGAATGTTGTGTGTATGCGTGAGACAAAAAGCGCATTGAGTGCTTTTCTAAGCAGAACTCCGCGCTCTACAAGTGTAATACATGTATATTATTATTATTATGTGAAGCTAGACACCCCTGACCATAACAACTCAGGGCGACCTGTGAGCCTATAAATCTTTGTGTTTTTGTTTTCAATAAAAGAATACACCAACTGGACTTTGAAGCTGTTCCTTGCTAAATCTGTGCCCCCTTCCGGCCAAATTGTTATTAATCTGTACTGTTGTTTCAGGAGACGGGCGGACTGCTTTTAACGCGTGAGGCTCACCACGCTCCTGTCGCTGTGCACGTGACTCACTGCTTGTGACTGCTGCTGCCATCTGCTGACTCAGCGATGGAGTTCGTGTTGCCTCCCTTGCCTCCAAAATCTGTGCCGAGGAATGCAACGTACTTTAAAAAAAAAAAAACCAAAAAAAAAAAAAAAAACAGCAATGACTTCACAGTGGTGACTGATCCAGCACAGACTTACAAAACTGAATTAAACGCCAGTGGGTGAGCATTTGATGCCGTTCGAAATGCCTACATGTGATGATGAACTTGGTCGAAAATGCTGATCTTTTTATGCGTCTGTGGCAGTGATGTGGAGACATGCTTCAACAGACGACTGTCTGAAAGTCTGTTCGTTGTGGTCAATATATTCTATACTCAAGAGTGAAATGAAGAAATAGAGTGAACCATTTAGTTTTTTGTTGTGCTTAGGTAGAGTTATCTTCCTCCCCCCCTCAACGCCCCCCCCCCTCCCCTCCCCCCAAGGGTTTGCTTCGCGGACCGGGCATGACCACTTTATATCAGTTATGCCGGCTATACCTCAAAATGGTAGATTTTAGTGAATTATTCAGAAGAATTTTTTTGGGCGGTATGTAACGCACTTGATTTTGTCGTAGTGATCCCCCCGAAGATAAATTCAAAGATAGCCTTTGAGCTGACTGCTGTGGGCCAGATTGCAAATCCGAAACACAAAAGGCTTGGGGTCTCCTGGAGTCCTGCTCTGGCATTTTCTACACGCAGACGCCGGAGAGGTCACGACAGTTGGAAAAGTTTAAGGAAACTCTACAGAACATGTGTGTCCAGTGCAGTTGACTTCTTTGATATCGAAATAGCACTAAAGAAGCTGAAAAGACTATGGTGGGGTTTTTGTTGTTGTTGTTGTTGTTGTTGTTTTTTCTCGCAGAAGCCGGAGAGGTAAAGACAGTTGGAAAAGTTTAAGGAAACTCTACAGAACATGTGTATCTAGTGCAGCTGACTTCTTTGATATCGAAACAGCACTAAAGAAGCAGGAAAGGGTTTTTTTTTATTTGTTTTTGTTTTGTTTGTTGTTGGGTTGTTGTTGTTTTTTTCTTGCAGAAGCCGGAGAGGTAAAGTTAGTTGGAATAGTTTAATGAAACTCTACAGAACATGTTTTATCCAGTGCAGTTGACTTCTTTGATATCGAAACAGCACTAAAGAAGCTGGAAGGCCCTAGGGGTTATTTTTTGTTTTATTTTGTTTCTTTGTTGTCGTTGTTGTTTTTCCACGCAGAAGTCGGAGAAGTAAAGATAGTGGAAATACTTTAAGGAAACTCTGCAGAACATGTTTAGCCAGTACGGTTGACTTCTTTAATACCTCAGTAGCATCAAAGAAGCTGGAAAGCCCTAGGTTGGTTGGTTGGTTGGTTTGTTTGTTGTCGTCGGGATTTTGTTGTTGGGTTACCGGAGAAGTAAAGACAGCTGAAATAGTGAAAGGAAACTCTACAAAACATGTTTATCCAGCACAGTTGACTTCTTTGATATCTTGATATCGAAATATCAAAATAGCACTGAAGAAGCTGGTAAGCCCTAGATTTTTTTTTAGGGGGGGGGGTGTTTTGGGGAGAGGGGGGATGTTGGGTTTTGTTGTTTTGTTTTTTTGTTGTTGTTTTTTGTTCTTGGGGGGGGGGGGGGGTGGGGTTTTGCTTTTTTGGGGTTTTTTTTGCAGAGGCCGGTACTGTATTCAGCAAAGAAACCATTGAATTTTAGGAAAGGTACTCTAATTAGCAAAACTGTGCAAATTTCTTGATCTCTCCCCAGATAAGCGGATGAAGTGACTATCCTTGCCTTTTTCCTGATTAAATGTGATCACTGCCGCTCATAGAGGTATTCTGTATTATAAGATGTTTCGGAAACATTGGTAATTTAAATAAAGTAAGTGACGCTGTCAAAACGTTTGTGTGTGCGTCTGTGTCTGTGTCTGTGTGTGTGTGCGTGTGCGTGTGTGTGCGTGTGTGTGTGTGTGTGCGCATGTGCGCGCGTGTGTGTGTGTGTGTGTGCGCGCGCGCGCTTATCATTCTAATGACATGCAGATACTGTTGTATGGCGATGGTGGTGTGCTGCAGGTGGTGCGATGGCAGAGGTGCGGTGCTTTGCGGTGTGTGTGTGTGTGTGTGTGTGTGTGTGTGTGTGTGTGTGTGTGTGTGTGTGGTGCATAGAAATACGCGTTTCTGTGCAGAAAGATGAATTCTGGTTGTTTGGGAAAAACATAACTTTTTCACCGACAGGATGCGGAGGGTATAGTGACAGTTGACACTTCAGTGTGCTTGCCAAGTGTTTTACAGGCTTTCTTTGTATGCTCTCTTCCATACGATGAATAATCAGAAGGGGAAAATCTGACATGCACAGTGGATAGTGCTGACATGTTTCACTTTGAGGACAAACGAAAACGGTGTGGTTGACACTAGAGTGTGAATCCCATGTGCGTCATATGCTTGCTTTCTTTCTTTTTTCTGTCTGTTTGGTCTTTCTTCTTTTTTCTTTTTTTAAACGGTGTGGTTGACACTACGGCGTGAATCTCATGTGCGTCATAGGCTGTCTGTCTGTCTGTCTGTCTCTCTCTCTCTCTCTCTCTCTCTCTCTCTCTCTCTCTCTCTCTCTCTCTCTCTCTGTCTTTCTCTCTCTCTCTGTCTTTCTCTCTCTCTGTCTTTCTTTCTCTCTCTCTTTCCCTCTTTTTCTTTCTGTCTTTTTTTCTTTCTCTCTCTCTCTCTCTCTCTCTCTCTCTCTCTTTCTCTCTCTCTCTGTCTTTCTTTCTCTCTCTCTTTCCCTCTTTCTTTTTCTTTCTGTCTTTTTCTTTCTTTTTCTTACTGTCATTTTCTGTCTGTCTTTTTTTCTTTCTTTCTTTCTTGCTTTCTTTCTTTTTCTGTCTTTCTTTTTCTGTCTTTCTTTTTCTGTCTGTCTTTTTGTCTGTCTTTCTTTCTTTCTTTCTTTCTTTCTTTCTTTTTCCTCTTTTGTTTAAATTTGGTAGCCGCGAATGAGTCTTTGTTTTTTGTTTTGTTTTTAAACGGTGTGATTGACACTATAGTGACTCCCATGTGCGTCATACGCTTTCTTTCTTTTCTTCTTTCTTTTTTTTTTTCCATCTATCATTTTTTTTTCTTCTTCTTCCTTTTTTTTTTAAATTTGATGGCTGCGAATTAGTCTTTCTTGCTTGCGTGGCTCTAAGCCTTAAAAACTCACTCACTAACCCTTTATTCGGGGGGAGGGGGGGGGGGTAGATGTTCACTTTCTTGCACAAGCCGAACAGTAAGAACAAAGAACGGCAATGGAAAATGCTGACACCATTCAATTCGTAAAGACAGACAAACACACACAAAAAAAACAATCTTCTGTTAATGTATTTGCGTGTTTGATCCAGCCTCGCCCGCATCCTATTGTTCGTCCTTTGTGACATCCCCGGCATCAGAAGAATTTCATCCGCATGGAGTTGCCATTTCTCCGTTTTGATATCCGAAACGAAGTGAAGGTAACTGGCTTGGCTCGTCTGCCGCCACTTCCGAAGAAGTGCAGGCCGGAACCTCTTGATCTACACGAGACGAACACTGTAAAGCTGTGTTTAGTTTCACCATTAACCGCGTAAGCGTTGCGGTTTTGAGGGGATTTCCTCCACAACTGAGTGCACTTCAGATCTGTAGAATTGGTATTTGTCATTGCTTTCCCTTCATTTGCTGGTTTGCGTGCTTTTTCGTTTCAGTGCTCGGAACGAGGCTGTAGGGGATCGTGGTTGTGGAAGAGTTCGTTCCCCTTGGCATTCCTCGTCATGTGACATTACGAATACACGGGGAAGTAACTCTTCCACAGACAGAATCACTTATAGTACAATAACACCCAGTTTTGTTCTCGTTGTTGTTGTTGGTGTTGTTGTTTGGGGGGGGGGGGGTATTGTTGTTTTTGGGTTTGTTTGTTTTCCAGGTTTTTAGAGCTTAGCTGGTTGGGTTAGGGAAGAGGGGTGGGGGGGGGGGAGGTCTCTTTGTTGTTCCGCCTGTCTGTAGTTTTGTTCGTTAACCTTTTTTGCGGGAACTGACTTTCAGCTTCTTCAGCCCCATTCGCCTCATGAACTTACCGATAATAGTATAGCAAAACATAAATGATAATAACATGAACTACTACTACTACTACCACAAATAATGATAATAATATGCACACTAATGATATGAAATAATAATAATAATAATGAGTATTGTATAGGCGCTTTACCCAATTTCCTGAATCGGCTCAAAGCGCCCGCGAACTGAAAACCGACACGCAACGCTCACGTGAATCACACGCATTCTCTCACACACTGGACATAAACACATTACAATCACGTGGTGCGAAGGGTCAGCTCAGCTATTTAAATTTCGGAATTTAGAATTGCATTTATTTTTTCAAATTTGGTGGGCTGAACATTTCCAAAGCAGAGGGGGAGGAAGCCGGAGTACCCGGAGAGAACCCCCGACGATCGGCCCGAATGAACGGTGCCACATACGAGAAGGAAAAATTCTTTGCCCCGAGTGGGACTCGAACCCCCACCTCTCGCATTGGTGACGAGTCTCTTAACCGACCGCCCCAGAAGAAGAAGAAGAAGAAATTGAAATAACTTTATTTAAAAAAAGGTGGAAGTGTTGGTCTTGTGACCAATTTTCAAACTTGCTGTTAAAAAAAAATTCCACGTTCGAACATACTTAAAAGTGGAACATGAAACTTTACACACGTTTTTTGTTTTTTTACGTATAAGTCCAAAACACTCACGCTCTTAAAATATAAAACCACTCACAAACATAATTATATCTGAAACACTCGCATACTCATAAATAAGACGCTCTCTCTCTCTCTCTCTCTCTCTCTCTCTCTCTCTCTCTCTCTCTCTCTCTCTCTCTCTCTCTCTCTCTCTCTCGCACGCACGCACGCACGCACACACACACATTACAGCATGCATGAACTAGTAGATGTATATACGTAAACATATATGTCTACATTTTTCTCGTGATCGGTTATTTGTTGACTAATAGGTAGAAGAAGGAAAGAATAGCAATTAAAAAAAATATTCTTTAACTGATCCAAAGGGAGGGGGTGGGGTGGGGACACCTATAATACAACTCAGCACTGCATGTGTAGCGATTTCGTTTTCATGGCTGTCCAAAGATACTCTAGTCTGGTACTGTACTCGGAGTTAGGGACGTGGTTACCAGGCAACCCAGTAGAACGCAGATTCTTTCCCAGCTTCCCTGTTCCAGTACATGCTTGGCCAGTCATCGCCATGGCCAACCGTTGAGGAATTTGGTCCGTTCTCCCTTGTAGATGATCGTCAGCACATCAGCTCCATGAAGCTTTTGCTTGTCGTAGTTTCGGTCAGCATGTACATGTGTTGCCTGTTCTGGCTTCAAATGTCTCTATTATTGCACAAGCACGCACGCATGTATGTTCGCCTGCGCGCGCGCGCGCGCACGCACGCACGCAACCACGCACACACACACACACACACATATGGACGCGTGCACACCCCATCCCATTCCTCCACTCACCACACCCCCCCCCCCCCCTCCCAACACACACACACACAAGCCCGAACGCACGCACGATCACTGTCAAGAACGCAACGCCAAAAATATCTTACACGCATGTTTACTGGACTGATTATCACATATGTCTTTCATTCGCGTGTGTCTCAGAAACCGTTTTTACAGATTTTGGAACATGGTTCAGTCAGACCAAAGACGGAATAGTGTAGCGGTTCTACAGTCTGTGGACAGACGTGACGTGTCCATTCAAAACAGTCCAGTTTTCAAGGAGGAGTTACATCGAGCATTACAAAACCGTTCCCATTTGTAATTAATCTGGTTTATTGTCGGCAAAGAGGTTTATATCCCAAGACGGAAAAATCAGTACACATGTATTCATGAAAGGAGATATTAATGTTCTTGTAAATGCAAAAGAAAAAAAATTGTTTAACTACGCTTTTTTTGTAATCGGGAGTTCGAGAAATTAGCATGAAGGTGCAGCGTTTCCTGCGTGTCCTGGGTTTATACCGCCCTGTAGACCAGTTTGCATCCTTTGTCCAACGTTACATTTTTATTTTTGTTTTTTTGTTTTTTGTTGCTTTTTCGTGTAGTGCAGGCACACTCAGCCGAATTAGTCCTTGTGGCTTGCGCGGCTTTAAGCCCTAAAAACTCACTCACTCACTCAAAAGAAAAAAATATCCCATGCGAGTCTGTATCCCAAAACGAAAATATTTATTTATGAGAGCAACTCTGAATTTCCTGTAACTTCCAAGAAATTTAAAAGTTTATTTTCCGAAATACAAATGCTCGTATCTAGTCATGTACGGAAATCCTGTTGTCAGTGCAAGCAAAGACCTTGGAATCAGTGTCCAAGATCTTTGGTGCAAGCTCCAAAGAACATTCAGCTGCTATACGGTGATGGGTTTTTTTTTTTTGTTGTTTTGTTTTTCAAACAAGAAGAAAAAAATGTCTCTGCATCAAATCCTTTGACATTATCTGTCTCCCACATGCACTCGCGTTTCAGGGAAATGCTGGTGAGCTATATTCTACGGCTGAATGGAGATGATTGTACTGCGTTGGCGAGGCGCAGTTTTTGAAACTGCGCTTGGGTAGAGACACGGCACAGTGACATCCGCCCATTCTGCCATTATAACCTGCCTGCCTTGGGCTACGTACCATAGATGCAAATTTGGAGGAAAACGCTATATATTCCTCTTACACATAACGTTGCAGATGACACCCTAGAAATGCTTTAAAATTTCACTCTCCCCCCCCCGCGGCCCCCAAATCACAAAAAATCAGCAGCCATAGACTCATGTGTAGAGTAAATTTCAACTAATCCAAATATTCCGGGGTTTTTTTGGCAATATTGGCACCGACCACATACCCCTTCGTTCCACGGTCGTCTGCTGGCTACTGTGCCAGCCGCGCATGAATACAAATAGTCCACAAGCCAGGCTCATTTTTCCCTAATTTTACTATTACCTGGCATGAAACTTGTTTACAAAGCCAACAAAAAGCACCAGATTGCCATTTTTACTCTGCACACAAATTTGAAACGGGGCAGATTTGCTACTAAGCTTATATTTAGCGTAGTCGTTACTATATGATCCGGAAGCTATTACTGGTCTGTAACCTGTTTTGTACGTAATGTTTCTATGTTCGCAATGAGTTCTGAGACAACCCGCAGCTTACAAAGCTTCAAGGCTGTCTGCCAAACGAATAGATGTTCCTTTTGGGCCTTTTTCGTGACCTTGCGGGGGGGGGGAGCCGGGATGGCCGAATGGTAGAGCGTTGGACTCTCAATGCTCGGGTCGTGAGTTCGTATCCCGGCTGGGACCAAATATTTGTGCTGGCTTTTTCATCAATGCCCCGTCTTTGATATCACATGTATGTGGTGGAAAAGGACGTTAACCACCCCCCCCACCCCCCACCCCACCCCCCCCCCCCCCCGTGACTTTGCGTCTTCTAATAGTAAAGAAATACGACTTTCTTTGGGATGTCGCTTCCATACCTGTAAGCTTACTACATGATCGACCAAGTCGCTAAAAAAAAAAAAAATAATAATAATAGTCACTAATGAGCGCTGTCTAGTTGGTCTTCTAGCCGTAAATAACTAACTAACTAGTTGGCCTTCAGTCCGCAACAAAATAACGTCGTCTGTTCAGTACGCGGTACGCTTCTACGTACGTATAATAATAAAATAATTATGATCCACCACAATGGTTTCGGTACTACACTGCATCCCAGGGCCCGCATATAAAATTCGAGACTAATTAAACCAACGGCTACGGGCCTAACGCACACTAGGACAAAAGAAACCCCAAAACAAAATTAGATTTTAAAAAAAGGAAGCGAAGAAATGTAGAAAAAAAATCCTTCTCTAACGGCTTAGGCACCATCGTGGTATGAACCCGCTTTCTGGTTTAAAAAAAAAAAATTCAAGCCAAGAGCTAGTTTAGTTCGAAGTTAGACTCTAACTATAGGCTAAAATCCCTAACCTCGACTTTTACATGCGGGCCCAGGTGACTAATTCCTAAGCACTGATTACGCGCGTTCGATGAAAGGTTTTCCACGGCGTTTTTGTATGCCAGACGAACCTGTTGAGCCTTTAAAGACCCGTATTCCCAAATACCTAGCTTGCTTGCTTATGCCTCTGGCTCCGCTCGGGAACAAAGGGCCACAACAGCACTCCTCCAACGAACACGGTTTTGGGAGACCCTCTTCAGCTTGGCCCATGTCATTCCTAGGCTCAGAGATTTTTCTGAGGGTTTTTTTTTTTTTTTTTAAGTCAGTAGTGTCGGACACCGTACCATTTGGAGAAACGCAGTGTTACTGCCTCTCGCAGGTTGACATTGAGTCATCAGAAGGCAGGCAGGCACGCACGCGAACGCAGCCACTGGCACCACACACCACACACACACACACACACACAGAGCACCACCAGTGATGCACATACACGCATGGGAATGTCTCAATCAAGCACACACGACATCTGAAAACCGCCTCCCCAGATACCGATAATATTTATTTTAATAAAATAGCATTTTATGCATGCGCTTTATCCCAAATCGTTGGCTCAAAGCGCCGCGTACTGAACCTAACACGCACGCTCACGTGAATCACACGCATTCTCTCGCAGACCGGACATCAACACAGTACAGTCACGTGGTGTAAGTGGTCATCTCAGCCATTCAGGTTTCAGAAATCACAATCACGTTCGTTTGAACATTTTCGTAGGCTGAACATTTCCAAAGCAGAGAGTGAGGAAGCCGGAGTACCCGGAGAGGAATCACACTAATATCACAGGGCCCAACTCATCATCGGGCAGCAAAGCTGACGACCGAGCTGAACTCGCTTCGTTGTGGGTCCGCAATGCGGGCGACTGGCTCTGAGTTTGACCTTCGTCATCGGTACAGGACGGTGACGAAGCCGAGGGGAAATAATTCTCATCGTCTTCAGCCTCGACTTCGTCCAGCATCCACGGCGCGCGCGCCAGCACCACTGACGTCAGGCGGTCCAGATATGAGGTTTGCTGCCGGGATGCGCAGATCAACTCCTTCACAACGCACAACACGTCCTCCTGAAAAATAAATAAATGAAACGTATTATTATTATTATTATTATTTATCTCACTGTCCCGTTTTTAATCATCGTCGTCATCACCATCAACAACAAAAGACAGGACACTGACGTATATCTCTTTTGTTGTCCAATTTCGTTGTTACTGTTGGTCGGGGGAGGGGGGGGGGTAGAGTTTAACGTCCGTTTCCACCACGTTAGGGTGATGTCAAAGACGGGGCGACGAGAAAAGCGCCAGCACAAAAATGTGGCCGCAGCCGGGATTCGAACTCACGACCCGCGCACTGGGAACCCAACGCTCTACCCATTCGGCTATCCCTGCTCCCCGGTCAAGGGGTGGGAACTCATCAGTGGGCTCAGGAATGAAACGCCAGGGAGTGGGTGGGTGGTGGGGGGTTTTTGGGTTTTGTTTTTTTTTGGGGGGGGTGGGGGGGTGGGGGGGGTTAACATCCATTTCCACCACATACGGGTGTTACCAAAGACGGGGCAACGATGAAAAAGCCACCACAAATATTTGGCCCCAACCGGGATACGAACTCATGACCCGAGCATAGAGAGTTCAACGCTCTCCCATTCGGCCACCCCGGCTCCCCGAAAGGCGAGGGAAAATTGGACCCTTCCGGTTCGATAGTTCCTTAGCTGAGTTTCATGAGAATATATACTGTGCAAGCAAAAGTTGATCAACTCGATTTTTCCTGCCCAGTTTGTGTGTGTGTGTGTGTGTGTGTGTGTG
>JACVVK020000350.1:312500-332500 GCA_018292915.2 Batillaria attramentaria | reverse complement strand
ACAATCTGGAGACTGGACGCTGGTGACCAGCAGGCAACTGTCCGGTAACGTCTGGAAGGAAAAGCCGAACTTGGCCGGGGAGGGAGCACGATGTACTTGGACACAGTGAAGACACACTCGGCCCTGGTCGTGTAGTGTTTCGTACAGAGATATTCCGTGCACTACACCCCTGTGCCATCAGGCAAACAAAAAAATGAAAGTCGCAGATATGATACAAAGTTTACCGCTAAAGATGTCATCAGATGTTGTGTGTGTGTGTGAGAGAGAGAGAGAGAGAGAGAGAGAGAGAGAGAGAGAGAGAGAGAAAGAGTAACAATTACATGAATTTCGTGATCTTAACTTCTTTTATGTGTCTTACGTTCGCCCGCATAAATTGCCCTACGGGGATAAATGAAGTATTTTGACTTGACTTGACTTGACTTGACTTACTTGACTTGACTAGTTTTGTTTTGTTTTTCAAAAGGGGTCAATGCTACCATTTTTGTGCTCACAGATAGTTCTCAGCTGTTTTCGTAGTATCTATAATCATACCACTTATGTCCACCTGGACAGTGACAGCGTCTGTAGTGCTGGTACTGAGCCAACAGAAGCGTACTCAGATGACGCGGCGACCACACTGAGCGCTCCAGTAGTGTGTAACAACAGTCGTAGAATTTGAATGTTCGACCGCGCAACAACATTGCATCGCATTAAGAGCTGTACTAATCATCAAGATAGAGTATTTCGAGCGTACAGGCGAACTCACGAGCGAAATGTACCAGAACCAAAGCTGTCTTCTGCGAGGCCTAGAAATGACGGACGGGGAGGATTGGTACTGGAGTTAATATGTGTTTGGCGTTAACCATCAATAAACACCTTTGAAGGTAGTCGTGAACAGCGGGTGTAGACTTCCTTTTCAGATACTTGCGGATCGGGGATGGTGGCGCTGATAGATCTGACGCTCCAGTCTCCACACCCGACTCTGATCGTGACCTCTGCTTTATCAGAGGCGGGGTCAACTGAGCGCCTGACGTCGAGGACGCAGCGGGTGAGCGACTGCGAGAGCCAATCAAAATCAGCGCCGGTGAGGAACTGCGGGATGGAGATGATCGCGCCACCTGGTGGACAAAACATCAAGTGACTCAACGTTGTTGAAAGTACAATATCATTAGGAAAACAGGTGTATTGGTGATTGGGTTTCTCTTTTCATTATTAACTCATTCTACCCGAGGCACGACTGTAGTCCTAACAGTTTCTTTTCATTTTACCTCCCTTTCCAGTATCCTTGGCGACCCACTGAGGGTGGCCGGGTGGGTGGGTGTTTGGGAGTTTAACGCCCTTTTCCACCACGTATGGGTATATCATAGACAGGGGCAACGAGAAAAAGGCCAGCACAAATATTTGGCCCTTGCCGGGACTCGAACTCGGGACCCGAGCATTGAGAGTCCAACGCTCTACCATTCGGCTATCCTGGCTCCCCACAACCCACTGAACGTGATGTCAAAGTACAACATCTAAGCAACACTTACCACCCCCCCCCCCCCCCTTTTTTTTTTTTGTTTAACACGCATGGTGTAATGTAATGTCACCACGGGATCTGGATCTGTACAGACAGCTGGTGCAAGACGTATGATGGTAGCGTCAGTGTAGTAACGGTTAACTAATTCTGCCAAAACGAAGGCTGTTGTTTTGTTTGGTTTGTTGTCTGTTGTGGGTTTTGGGTTGGTTGGTTGGTTGGTTTGATGTTCACACATTCAATCTACAATATGCTCACGCCAAAGTAAAGAACTCAGCAAAGGTCTAGATCAAGTTTTTGACTCAGAAACATCAAGTGTGTTTTGAGTGATATTCATGAACTGCCAACAGCGCACACAATTTTTTTCGCAAAGCTATCAAGGGTCAAAGATGACAAAATTTCAGTTTGTCTACAGAAAGCTACTTGTTCTGCCAGGGAGAAAAAATGCGCTTTTATCACCAATAGCCGGGGAGCCGGGACAGCCGAATGGTAGAGCGTTGGATTTTCAATGCTCGGGTCGTGAGTTCGAATCCTGGCTGGGGCCAGATATTTGTGCTGGTCTTTTTCTCGTTGCCCCGTCTTTGATATCACTCACACGCGGTGGAAAAGGACGTCAACCTCCCAAACACTCATTCACCCTGTCATCAATGTCCAAAACACAAAACTGTCTAAAACAGGGGCGGTCGGTGGTCTAGTGGTTAAGAGACTTGTCACCAATGCGAGAGGTTGAAGGTTCGAGTCCCACTCGGGCCAAAGAATTTTTCCTCTCGTTCATTCGGGCCGATCGTCGGGGGTTCTCTCCGGGTACTCCGGCTTCCTCCCCCTCTGCTTTGGAAATGTTCAGCCCACCAAATTTGAAAAAAAAATGCAATTCTAAATTCCGAAATTTCAATAGCTGAGCTGACTCTTCGCACCACGTGATTGTAGTGTGTTTATGTCCAGTGAGTGAGAGAATGAGTGTGATTCACGTGAGCGTGCGTGTTGGGTTCAGTTCGCGGCGTTTTGAGCCGATTCATGAAATTGGGTAAAGCGCCTATACAATATTTAGTAGTAGTAGTAGTAGTAAAGCTGGCCTCACCTGCACAGCAGCTTCGTACTTCTCCCGGTCCCTGGTGTTGAGAGGTCGACGGAGGGCGGGTGAGGGTGTCTGTCGGCGGGTGAGACGGGGGCTGTCTGGATGCAGCAGCATGTAGATCTCCGCCAGGATCTGCTCTCTGTCCTCCACCATCACCTCCTCGTCGTCTGGAATGAACAAGAGACAATTTCAGGTTACACAACGGTAACAGCTTCCGGGGCATGCAGTTCGAATTCCGCTGAATATAATGCACAATTTTTGCCTCGAGCCGGCCCGTTTGAAGTTTGAAACATGGCAATGCGGGGCTGTTTGCTGGCTTTGTAAATAAGTTTCATGCCAGGTAACAGTAAAAACAGTGAAAAATGAGCCTGGCATGTGGACTAGTTGTATTCATGCGCGGCTGGCACAAAAGCTAGTAGACGACAGAGGAATGAGGGGGTATTTGGTCGCTGCTAGCATTGCACCAAAAAAAAAAAAAAAAAAAAATCTTGTTTAACGTTCCCGCCACAAGAGTGATTGGAGACAGCCCTAATGGGCAGGTTATGGAGGAAAGTACAGCTACCCTAAATGAACAGTCTAGCTGAAAACTATTGAATTCAGATAGACTGACCGGTCTGAAATATTTGATTTATCCTTGGCTATGGTGGACATCTGTGCATCAAGGTAAGGGAGAGACAGGAGAAAGGGAAAGCGAAACAAAAAAGACGACTTACACAAAAATCCCAGTTTGGATTCCACCAGATCAGAGCCAACCACGCCATTTTCTGTAGACAGTGGTGAAAGAATGTGTCAACAAATAAACGATTTGTTCGTTTAATACGTTTTCTCTCTCTTTTTTTCTTTGTTCTTTGTTTTCTGTCTTCTTTTCTGTGCTTTACACTTTATGATACTGATTATTTTTTGTAGTATAGTATATTATATTTTTCCCACCTCTTCGCCAGCTCGAGTGGTATTCCTCCCAGGTGATGGTTGGAATCCACGGAAGGCTCGCAAGTTTAGGCTTTTTTTTTATTATGCACGATGATGAAGAGGACGAAGGTATGGTGATGCTATGGAGGTGCATGTGGTGTATCAAATATTAAGTTGTTTTTTTTAAGTGACAGACTTACTGAGAAAAATGGGGACGAACTTGACCAGACCACGTTTCTCCAGCCACCGGGACACGTCTTTCTTGCTCCAGCCACGAACCTGTATCACGTTAGCACGTCATCAACCGGCTTGGTCACAATATAACTATATACATATTATCTACGTAGGCCCCATACATATCGGAAAATGTCTTTTACGACATTTTTCATGTTTCTGAACGCAGCTGTTACAACAAAATGCTAATGTTTATTCGCACGGATCTCACCGACATTCGTGACAAACATTACTGCGCTAATTCATCGAAGGTGTTGTTCAGAGAGCCCCCCCCCCCACACACACACACCTCCTTCCCTGACAGCCTCTTGTTTCTTGAAGGAGTACAATTTATTTTATGACATATATAGACACATATAGACACCGCAAACAGTATGGACTTTCTTCGATTAACCTTCCATACTGAAAGACATAAAATGTGTCGGTTATTTCATTTAGATAAGATTTTTAATACACATTTACATCATGTTTTAAGGAATATCCTTTTTTTAATGACCTGGCAGAGAAAGACCTTGATTAGCCGCGAATAAGTCTTTGTTGCTTGCGCGGCGTTAAGCGGCCCTAAAACTCACTCACTTCACTCACTCACTCACTCGCTAATGTTTATTCAGTGACAAGAATGTCTGGACATTTACGGGCGGCATTCAAGGAAACGTTAAGAGCTGGACTTCTCATTTGCTTTTTAATTTTTTTGTGAACGATTCTCTCCATTAATATGTATATGAAATGTACTACTGTCTAAGACATTCTTTTTTCAGCTCTGGTTCAGAACATACCGCTTTGTGAATTCTGAAAGCTTTTAAACCTTTGTAGCTTTCATATTCATATTTCGCTTTTAACGACAACACTGAAAAAGTCAAAGGCAAAACTGTTACTACTGTTGTTGTATCTTTCGCTATCACCATTGTACTCTGTGCTACCCACCTTTTCCCTTTTGGGCATGCTGGCCTCTTCCGCAGCAACAGAGGGATCTGCTGGGAAAACAGACAAGACAAAATGGAAATCAAGAGACGGAAGCAAGAAGACTGATTATGTTCGTGAGCTTATTGCGTCTGTCAGTGTCAAACCGATTAGAGATGAACAAGGGAGCGACAGTACACAGCTGTATTTTCCAATTTCGTTCCCTTCTCTACAGTTCATGAAATCACTTCACAAAGAGGTTGAAGAAGGCCTCGCTGGACATCACGTCATCACACCGAGCCAAGCCAAGCGATATCATTTCCTCATGAGAGTGTGGGCCCGCACCCCCGGCTACTTTCACTCAGACTTATCGCCGAAATGGTACGATATCGCCAAAAATGCTACACAGTTCAGCGTTAGTTCATACCGTGAAGACACGTTGTTTACTACTCCGTCCAAACTGGCTTTCACCAAACCAAACCTGTACGTTTTGCCAAGCCGGCGAGTAACAAACCTCACGCGTGAAAACGTGTCCGCACTGCTGGGTTTGCCAAAGCCAACTGTTGCAGTGCAGACTGAGAACAGCACAGGAGAGTAAGTCCAACGCAGATGCGAGACATATAGATGGCCGACAGTCAACACTGAGTCATGCAGGTCTTAAAACCGTCTGCAGCACTCCGGGCGATAATTATACAGAACACGATAAATGTCACAGACCGGCCCAACTAACATGTAGCACGCTAATATACCGCTATGGCTAAGTATGGGATGGTGATTTCAGGTCAGCGTACAGACAAAATTAATGCCAATTTGTGTGGGAAAGTCTGCCTCCAAAGTACAAGCTAGCAGACACAAATAAACACGATTTTTCTACACAATTAATCTTGATACATGTAGCATAAAGAGGTTCCTGGCCGCATCAAATATACTGCCACAATAACAATTAAATATAATGATAAAATAAAGCAAATCTGTCTGTCTTTTACAGTTAACTTTCTTCTCTGAAGCCCTTTTTTCAGCCATGCTGTATTTTTTTTAATTAAAACTCTCGCAATGAGTGCCTACTCGTCGGGCATCTGCGGGAGGAAATAAACTTATTTTATCTTATCTTATCTTATCTTATCTTATCTTATCTTATCTTATCTTGTGCTGGTAACAGTTTGGGTTTTCTTTTTTTATCAAATGCACGTTCAAAACAGAGTTTTTTTATGACATCCGCATGCATGTCTTTGTGTAAGCATGGTACCAATACAATACAATACAATACAATAGTTTGTCCTGAAAAGGAGATGCGTCTTACAGCCCTGCGGAGCATACAGAAAAGAAATGCTCTAAAAATAAAAAGGCCAGCCGTCAGTTAATCTCTAGAACTCTCAAACATTAGCTTGTTCAGTACAAACATAGATGTTTGATAGAATCAAGGCTAAAAGAGAGGAGGAAAAAACCCACACTAATGCCAGTTAGTTTTATGTCTAGCATGAGGGCATACGGAGTCAGTCATGAGGTCAGGAACTTGATTCACCAGATCAACATGTTGCTGATTCATAACACGAGGGTAAAAAAAAACTACTTACAACTGAATCGTCTAATCCACACGTGTACGTATCAACCATTGGCAGCCAGTGCCCGATGTCTTGCAGCTGAATCGTCTAATCCACACGTGTACGTATCAACCAGTGGCAGCCAGTGCCCGATGTCTTACAACTGAATCGTCTAATCCACACGTGTACGTATCAACCATTGGCAGCCAGTGCCCGATGTCTTGCAGCTGAATCGTCTAATCCACACGTGTACGTATCAACCAGTGGCAGCCAGTGCCCGATGTCTTACAACTGAATCGTCTAATCCACACGTGTACGTATCAACCATTGGCAGCCAGTGCCCGATGTCTTACAACTGAATCGACTAATCCACACATGTAAGTATCAACCAGTGGCAGCCAGTGCCCGATGTCTTACAAACCTCTTGATAGACCTAATAACATATCTACTCAATAACCCACTTCACGCGTGCCGGCTGATCCAACCTTGGTTGCCCGCTACACAAACACACACGCACGTATTATAGGGGTGATAGGGTCAATATCGTACAGTTCTGGCGATGTGGTCCGTCGCGTGCCCAGTCGTGAGAAAGAAGGTGAACGGATCTCAAAATCTCGAAAGAGCTGACAATGATGACCATGGTTTGTTTGAAAAACAATGGCGAGTCAAGTCAAGTCAAGTCAAGTCAAGTTATTTTATTTTGCCTATGGCGTCATAAGAAAGGACGGTACAGAAGAAGCCCTACCGTGCACTGGACTGCATCGTTTGCGAATCTTCATCCTTTTTGAGAGAAACATTATCTTGTTTATTTTCTTTTCTCCTTATTCTTTTTGTGTTGTTGTTCTTGTTGGTGCTGTTGTTTGTGTGGTTGGTTGGCTGGCTGGTTGATTTTGGGGGGGGGGGGGTGGTTGTTGTTGTTGTTGTTGTTGTTGTTGTTGTTTTTGTTTTGGTGTGTTTTTTATTGTTTGGGTCTTGGGTTTTTTGGTCGGTTGTTGGCTGGTTGGTTGTTTGGTTTTTTCCCTCCTTTTTGGAAAGTGGGAGTGGGAGGGAAGAGAAAGCGTAGCCATCGTATGTTTTTAGTCACATGATTTTTGTAAGCCGGGATGTTGATAACTCTCTCTGTGTGTGCGTGCGTTAGTGCGTGTGTGCGCGCGTGTGTTGTTGTTGTTCTTCTTCTTCTTCTTCTTTTTCTTCTTCTTCTTCGTTGTGTGTGTGTGTGTGTGTGTGTGTGTGTGTGTGTGTGTGTGTGTGTGTGTGTGTGTGTGTGTGTGTGTGTGTGTGTTGTGTAAAGCAGAGCGGGGTGTGGGGGGGGGGGGAGGGGGTAATGTCGAAAGTTTTTCCTTATGCGATTTGTCGGCCGGGATACTGAAATCCTCACAACGTTTCGCTCCCGGTACCGCACGCTGTGCACCATCTCGCCAATACCAAACGACAGTGACCACCTAAGCCGTAGAAAAGTGAGGGGGAGAGAGTATTACTGACGCTGACTACCGGGCGCTGGTGCGGCTTAAGGCGTGATACGTGATGTTGATAAGGTGATGATGGATGTTTGGACATAATGCACTGTAAGTGTACCGTGCCACGTGTAGCGCTTACCACACACCGCGATGTGTTACTCAGTGGCGGGGGAAAGCAAAACAACAGAGAAAAAAAAAGCGCACATTAACAGTAGGGTTCGTATTTGCTGCCAGTGACAGAAACTGTGAGAATTACGTCACATTCAAACAATAAACCGTGTGTGTGTGTGTGTGTGTGTGTGTGTGTGTGTGTGTGTGTGTGTGTGTGCTCTTATTTAACTTATTTTATATTAAGATCATGTTATAAGGCGGAACGAAGCAGCTGCATGGGTTGAAGACAATTTTCTGTTTAAATATTACATTTTAAAATAGACATTAAAGTATTTCTGAATTTGATTTTGAACTGAAACAGACCATACATGGAGTCTAAACTGATCCACTATGCTGTATATATAATGTAGTGGATAAAGAGTCCTTTGCTGTAAATATTATGTCCGATGCGTGTGTTTCCTTAGATATCGTCAAAACAAGGCAATGCGTAAACGTATTATTGTGCATGATCTGAATTCTCTCCGTGCGCTGAGGGAGCCGGGGTGGTCGAATGGTAGAGCGTTGGACTTCTAATGCTCGCGTCGTGAGTTCGATCCCGGCTGGGGTCAAATATTTGTGCTGGCTTTTTCATCGTTGCCCCGTCTTTGATATCACCCTATGTGGTGGAAAAGGACGTTAACCCCCCAAACACCCACCCATCCTCTCCGCGCGCTGGACGCCAGGAGGAACGGGTCACACTGTCTTGGTCAGCACGTAACCCTGATACTAGTGATTTCTAGTCGGTTTCTGAGTAAATGCCAAGCTTTTTTCGGGCCTGAAATAACAAGTACAGTTTCTCGTTGTTTTTGATGTTGTAGTTTTTAATTGCTGTTTTACACACTGCACTGGGCACAGAAGAAATTATCATTTTGATTCTCTGCCTACTGTTGGGGGGAGCGGTGGTCTAAAAGGCAGCACGTCGGACAGCAGCCGACGGCACTGCTGTCACGGCGATGAAGCGTGGGTCTGAACCCAGGTTGAGTTTGAAACAATTATGTGATACCGGTTTTTCCTGGCTACCGGGCTGCTCATCGGGCCATGGTCATTTTCTCTCCGGGTTATCCGGCTTTCCTCCCCAAGCAAAATTGAAAAATAGGACAGGTATTTGGTGACGCTGCACCGCGGCGCTGCGCTTCCCCCGGGGAAAGCAGCCCGAATTTCCCGAAAGAGATAATAGAGTAGTGAAAAAAAAAAAAAAAGGAGTTCGCGCATATTTAACAAATCGTACTGCAGGTTCCCCTCCGTGCAGAGGCAGTGACGATGGCTCGCGGGCACGTTCAGCGTCAGAGCGCCCGGACAGTGACAGATGACGAACTAACCCTTCACACGACTGTACAAGTCGCCTTGATGCGCGCTGATTCAATCAGATTCTTACCTCTGTACTGTGTCCTTTGGCCGCGGAACAGGGAAACTCGAGAAGGACACTCGCACAACTGACACAGGCTGACAGTACATGTACTTACACAGCGTGCTAGTCAGTGAGGCCGAGGTCCTGTCTTCCAAGAAAGCACGGATGACTGAGAAATGCGGAAGAAAGTCTGCTCGCTAAGTGTACAAATGCCGCAATGTAGTTATGTCTTCTGTTGTTGTCAGGTGTTGTTGTCGTCCGTTGATCGTTGGTTTTTTAAAGACAAAGGGAATATTTCGTATTATTGCTTTTCAGGTTCTGCTTCGTTTCTGCTTTACTTTGCTGCTCAGTCCTTGCTGCACCCACTGGGATGCGCCACGGACAGAAGATTTTAAACCGTGTTTTCCCAGTAGTGTGCTACAAACTCTATAGATTTTGCAATATATACGAACTGTGACTAGGGAATGCATGTTAATTCCAAGCACAATGCCGTATCACACCATAAAACTAAACAGGAGTGCGTGGGAAACGATGACATAGGCTGTATTACAAGACGACGTCAAAATGAAGCGATACAGAAACGCCAAAACCTACAGACTTTATCGCCAATAGACCTCAATAGAGCGAGAATAGTTAGCCAGTTAGGAAGTATGACAAACTTTGCTACGCTTGAAAGGTCCTACAATCTTTTGCATAGCAACAAAGACTTCAAAGTTGAAACGTGTCGCTCGTACAGGCAATTATACGTAGTGTTCGTGTTTGAACATTTTTTTTTTAATCCAACACGTTTCTGACAGATCGGTAACAAACTGCGAGACCTACAGGGTGGGCGGGTGGGTGTTTAAGAGTTTAACGTCCTTTCAGTTTACGTGGTTGATATCAAAGACGGGGCAACGAGAAAAAGGTCAGCACAAATATTTGTCCCAAACCGGGATTCGAACTCACGAACTGAGCACTGAGAGTCCAGCGCTCTACAATTCGGCTGTCCCGGCTCTCCAGGTAGGCCTACAGAAAAAAGGAAACGGCACGGCTTACTGTCCCTATAGCAAAACTGAGTACTACGGCTGAGTTGGTATACTGTAGTTGGTATACTGTAGTTGGTATACTGTAGAATAGTTTGCCCTCTAGGGCCATTTGCACCTCTAGTTCACTGAGGTCACTTCGCTTCACTTTCAGATGGTATCTCCGCGCTCGGAGCCCATACTACCCGCTCCACCCTATCTCAGCTCTAGGCAATCCCCCCCCCCCCCCCCCCCCCCCCCCGCGGTGTTGAGTCGTCTTTGAGGCCGTTGCGGTGTAGGTGTTGTTCACATGGGCCTTGTCAGTAATGCCCTTTTAAGGCCGTTCTTAACCGGGCGAACCACCAGTCTGACGAACTTGTTCGGCGAACTGTGTATTGTATACGAACAGGGCAAGCGCGCACACATACCTAGTTCCAGAGGTTCGGCCGAACTAGTTCTCTTTCTTAACCGACCGTTAATGATATGCATACGTCATCGCCCGAACAAGCGCGGACTCGGAAGTTGAGACAATCGTAAACAACCAAAATGGCCGCCTTCGTAGATCGAGACGACCAGGCATTTGCGGTAGTTATCGTTTTGAGTGAACTCTTGGAAGCCGAGGAAGAGGAGAAAAGAGGAAAAGAGCGCAAAAGAGGGAAATGTGAAGTGAGTCGATAGCCGCCATGCCGTCCGCCATTTTCCTCAACTTTGTACATGCGCACAACAGCTCTCAGTCCCCGAGCAGCCAATCAGAGCGCAGGATCGCAAAAGGATCGCGAGGGTTCCCACAACACGCTATGCAGTCCTCGAACCTAGTTCGCCGATCCTTTCGAACCAGGGTTTGCGCACAAGTATTTGGTCGGTTAAGAAACAACTTGCGCGAACCTAGTTCGCCGTACTCTCCGAACCTAGTTCGCGAACCAAAAGTCTGCCCGGTTAAGAACGGCCTTTAGGTTCCACCATCGGTCGTTTCCTGTTTGCATGTCTCCGTGTTCTGCAGGTGATCTGTGGAATGATGACCGAGGCTTTTCTTGTGCGGTAGCTGCCTCAGACTCCTAACCACTGACTTCTGATCTTCCTAGCACCCCAAGGGCCATTTGCACTTACTGCCAAAGTCGACCAGCATAGCGATTGCCACGAGGTAGCCACTGATAACCCCAACCCTAACCCTAACCCTAACCCGAAACTCCTGGTGGGCGAACAAGATATTCTATGGGTTGTGCGGCATGTGCCTCCGAGTCAGACTCCTAACAACGTCTGATCTTCTTAGCATCCCTTGGGCCATTAATTTTGCACTTACGATCGTCTACTCAGCATAGCGACTGCACGATTACCACGAGGTAGCCCTAACCCTAACCCTAACCCGCTTGACACTAACCCGAACCTCCTGAAAGGCGAACTATTCATACTGAGGGTTACTGAGTAAAAGGAAAGGTTAGACTGGGGGTAAAGAAACAAACCCTCCGCACCTGTTCCATCAGGTTGGTTGCCGGACGCGGCGGCCGAAGCAGGCACACGGGGAAGACGGTGGGTGATGCCTGATGACTTGCCAGGGTCCATCTTGTTTGTTTCCTCAATAACACACTGTCAGACTGACAAGGTCGGGGCCACAACTTGTCTCACTGTCACCGAGGCTCTGCACACACACGGATGTTTCATGAACTCATAACTAAGCTCTTCAAGGTAAGGTGAAGCTGGCGCACACTGACTGACACAAACTAGCACACACACACACACACACACACACACACACACACACACACACACACACACACACACACACACCTTGCGAAAGCAGCGCACGAAAAATAATACTGTGTTCCATTCAGGCCAGATCCTGCTCATACCATCAGATAACCAACAACACACCTAAATAATAGAGTCACCTTTCAAACGCCATGATAAATGTGATGTAGAACTGATTCACTGCATGGTACATGTGACTCGGCAGCCGGAGTTTACGCAGCCACGCACAACATCATGTATTTTATGAGGATGTGTCACGCAACTGTTTCGTATTATTTAGACCCCCCTCCCCCACCCCCGACCCACACGCACGCACACACACACACACACACACACACACACACACACACACACACACACACACACACACACACACACACACACACACAAAATCAATTGTCCTACACACACACACACACACACACACACACACACACACACACACATACAAAATCAATTGTCCTACACACACACACACACACACACACACACACACACACACACACACACACACACACACACACACACACACACACAATCAATTGTCCTACACACACACACACACACACACACACACACACACACACACACACACACACACACACACACACAAAATCAATTGTCACACACACACACACACACACACACACACACACACACACACACACACACACACACAAAATCAATTGTCCTACACACACACACACACAACACACACACACACACACACACACACACACACACACACACACACACCGGAAAAGAACAATGCTAAAAATTCATTTGTTTTCTTGAGTGCATGGGAATTGCCCCCACCATCCCCAACGAGGCGCTTCCCCTGCACCCCGGCTGGCCGAGGTTTCAGTCTTTTCTTCCCTCAGCAATTCCCCAGTCTGAAAGGGTTACATGTGAGGGTCATCAGCATGCAACGTTCCCCCCTCAGTGCCGTAAGAACCAGGGAAGAGCATCAGTACTTAGTAACCTATAATGATAACTATTTACTCAGTAACCCCACGCAGTAATGACACTTAATGCCTCTCCCGCTGTACCCCGCAAATGTCTCGTTCCCTAGCTCGCTAGTCACCTGTATAGCTAAAGAGGAGCAAATTCCCGCAATTTCGCATGCCGCAACGGCTCATTTGCCGCTGCTGTTTGTTGAGTACAAAATGGCCGCTAAATGTCCAAATGACTGTGCCCACATTACAAGCAGTGTTTGTCTGTCTGACGACAGATAATCATGATAATGATAAGTCCGGTTTACCCTCCATCACGGTTTTTTTAACTAACAACTGAGCATAGATATAGTAAGCATATAGTAAGTTCAGTGTTGTTTAAGAACAAAATCGCTGTGACGCCGTTGCGTAGAGAATGTGTAGTAGATTTTGTGTTGCAGCCATTGCCGATCACCGAGTTGAAATTGATGCTCGGGGCACTGTAAGCAGTGTTCCCGATTACGCACAGGTGTGTGTATTTGTACGCACAAAACTCTGAAATTGACGCACACAGATTTGAGAACAGCGCGTCACAGGACCGGCTGAGACACTCGCAGCATCGCATTTTCGCTGAGCCACTGTGCGTAGCAGACAGAATCTGATTGCGTGGACCCTCCAAATCAGTTTACACAAGGACCCTTAAAAAAAATATGGAGTGAGGGTCCAAAGGACCCTTGTATTTACGAATCACAGGGAACACTGTGTAAGACTTCGCCCAGTGCGGCCACGCTTCACTCACAAAGTGTCATACAAATGAAAAATGATGGGCAGCAGTGGCCGGTATGAATGTCACACACACACACACACACACACACACACACACACACACACACACACACACACACACACACTGACGACCCAGCAGCAAAGAAAAATGTAGCACATTTTAGCCAACAGGAGCTTGCCCGCAGCAGAGGTACACCGTCAAGGTTTTAGCCGGCTCATCCGCTACAGCCTGTTTCCTGCCTGCGTTACAAGAAGGTACTTGTTGTGTCAGACTGTTTGTTCACACTGGCAGTCAGGTCTCCCACGCACATTCCTAAGCGGCGCTTACCGTGCCAGTCGTTATCTTTAGACCGTTGATGAGCAGTCGTGTCTACTCTAAACTTTCAAACTCACCTTGCAACAGGGTGGGTGGGTGTTTGGGGGTTTGGGGTTTTAAGTTAACGTCCACCACATACGGGTGATATCAAAGACGGGGCAACGATGAAAAAACCAGCACAAATATTTGGCCCCAGCCGGGATACGAACTCACGACCCGAGCATTAGAAGTCGAGCGCTCTACCATTCGGCCATCCCGGCTCCCCCACCTTGCAACATGATCAATAGTATTTTTACACTAGTTAATAACAGACAGACTTTAACCTGACGTCCATACTATATTCCTCAGTAAGGTACATAAAAATTCCTACTGAGAAATATTCAGTGCAAAATATATACAATGTACAGTATTTCTTTCGCCGGGCAGTTGATCCGGCCGTTGCCGCAGTTGTCTTTCGAAAGAAACGATTTTCTCGAAAGAATCTAACGGACGTACTAAACAGAGTTTTAACTAGAGAAAAAGGTTAGGAGTGGACAAGATTTTCTGAGCGTAAGAGCGCGTGCGGCTGCCTTTTTTTTTTTTTTTAAGGCTACAGGTGTGCTGTTTACTGCGCAGCGGACTTCCCACTAAAAACCACAAGCTTGTGGCTGTCAGTGCTAGAACTGAATGAAAATAAATTAAGGCCATGAACAGTTATTATGATATTCATCATTCAATAAACTTAAGCAAGCGTACCAGCTGTGGTCAATGGTTCTCCTCTCGTCTGGCTGATGCCTTTATGATTGCCAGATGGCACAGAAAGAAAATATCATTATTTTTCGCTGCAATTTCTTTTTCTCATTCTGGCGGCCAGCACTGAACATCGACCCCTCATGAACACATACTGTTCAGGTTATATTTATCCGAAAAAAGTGTACGACTCTTAAAAGTCAGCCAGTTATATCAGAACTAACATAGCCGGTGTCCAACAATTCTAAGGACTGTACTTTGCGGGGAGCCGGGATAGCCGAATGGTAGAGCGCTGAACTCTTAATGCTCGGGTCCGTGAGTTCGAATCCCGGCTGGGGCAAAATATTTGTGCTGGCCTTTTTCTTGTTGCCCCGTCTTTGATATCACTGTGACCCTTACGTGGTGGAAAAGGACGTTAAACTCCCATACACCCACCCTGTACTTTGCATAGTTGTCGTTATCCTACACAGCTAGTGTCGGTTCCGTCTGAATACAGAAGGGTACACCTACGGCATACTTATGTCACAAACAGGTGTGACATTCATTCGGCGGTAAGCTTCAAAGCGAACTTACCTGGCTTTTCCCAGGCACAACTTGCCGACGGTCGGAAGTTCACAGACGCACACAGAAACCTAGAGATGCGTACCTTTCCCGCTAGACTTCTATTTCTTCAAGCGCTCCAGTGGCTACTAGGTGTCAGCTATAATCGCTGGTTATTCTCGGCCCTTTGCTCAGTACGGCCGTCAGGCTGAACCTTCGGTGTGACAGACCCCCCATTTCTCTGTCCCCCCTTGTTCCACGGCATTCCAGTTGTGCGGAGATGTGTGTATTCACACACGGTGGGTGTCGGTCACCGCGTCGTCTGACATATTAACTAAGTGTTACTCTCTCCTTCTGTGGAGTTTGAGTCCCACCTTCAACATGTCTTAATAAGAACGCGAAAAGTGTTGCTGTTCCAAGTGCCGTACAGACTCAAACCCCATCATTCAGAAATTCGAATTAAATAATAAACAAGTAGACCCTCTACTGAAACAGAAATATTACGTCGAGGCACTATAGTGACTGAAAAACCGGGTGAAGGTTTGCATACTGACAATGTAGCGCTTATAGCAGCAACAGGCTTTCACTCTTTCATCCTCCAGCCCTGGGGCGCCTTGAGTGTCTCAGTAAAAGACCACATAATGACCCCATCATCCAAGCAAAACGTAAGTCTGCCCTGAAAACTGGTAAAGATGTTCACGCTACATGCACACGGTCTACGAAATCCTAAACCACACAACTTGTTATGAATCAGTGACTCAGAGTTCCAAAGCGATGATGCAAAACATACCTACCTGCCTATGTGAAGTCGCTGGGGCGTTTGTTGAAGACTCAGCAGCGAGAGAGTAGGCGGGGGGAAGGTGCTGGTGGGAACTTGGGCACGTGCGTTTGTTGGCAAACAACCCCTTCACTGTCGCCCACACCCAGTCATACACCTGGCGCGCTCCGCCACTAAAATAATCTCGTCTGCTGCGCCGATCCGGGCACTTCCTTCAGGGGACGCGTTCAGGAGCTGTGTCCACAGGCAGCTCAGTATCGCCCGCCAGCTGTGTAACCGCTGATACATACTGCACGCATACTGGTATTTTGATCAGTTTTGTGAACTGATTCAGACCTTTTTTCAGGCTACAATATCCTTGTGTGTTGATAACTATATGCTGTAACGTGTATGTGTTGCCTATTTACTGTGCCTTTTATTTCTTACGTGTTTTGCATTGATACATATGCCAGGTACCGTTTATGTCTCGTGCCTGCGTGCGTACGTAGAGAGAGAGAGAGTGTGTGTGTGTGTGTGTGTGTGTGTGTGTGGCATTAGCAACGGCAAGAATGAAACTCGACTGCTACACTGTGACCAATGTCTTTTACCGTTGACAAATGAAGTTTCATTTCATTTCTAGTTCTACTTGCAAACGTTCAAGGCGAGGGCCAGCTCTTTGCCAGAGACATACACACAGAGGCTCAACCGGTTGTCTACGTCAGCCTCTGCCTTTGCCAAAAGCTGTAACTGTTCTGTTTCTTCTTCTTCTTTTCTTGCGTCGTGTGAAACCTGATTATGCAGTCTGAGCATTGCCCCACAGTGATGGTAACGCCTCAATACGTGACGTTTGTCAGACATACAACAACGCTGTGGAAAACGTTTCATCGAATGCGCTTAAAGATCTACGCTCCCAACAAAAAGCTTTCCGAAGTGTGAAAAAAAATGTACAGAGTCGACCGTGCAAGCACAGTCAACTCTGTCACAGTTGCAGAGTTTTCAGCGTCCCTGAAACCCCAATAAAAGCCAAGGGCAGCCTGATTTCACAGCTCGGTTTGCGTTTTGACACTGAGCGAGAAAGATCGTGCAGCACTCAACATCCGCTAGACACTGTAGCGATGTGTCGCGCTCACTGACCAAAAGCTAAATAATGTCACGGCAAACTCGCGCTCTGATTTTATTAGAGTCCCCGAAGCGCTGAAAACTCTGCAGCTGTGACAGAGTTGCGTGGATTATGCACAGTCGAATGAGTCGCAATGTTTGCGGCTTTTTGCAGAGATTGCAGACCTTTAATAATTGCAGTCAGAATCAGTCACTAGGGACACGATAGAGCACCTGAAACCATTGTGGTGAATGGTTGGTGACACGTTGTTGTTCTACGTTAGAAAAAGCATACCGTGTACCGAGCAGACAACATTATTTGATTGAGGGCTGAAGGCTAACGAGACAGCGCTACTTGGTGTTTATTTTTAGAGATTTTGTCGATCGGCGTGTAGTATGGGTGTGGAAGAGTCAGCCGGCCAAAGGAAGCCATATTTCTCTACTATTAGAAACCGCGAAATCACAAAAATGGTCGCAGGGGCCAAAAGGAACATCCATTCATTTGGAAAACGACCTTGGAGATTTGTAAGCGGCAGTTTTTTTCCCCCCTGAACACACTACGAACGTAGAGACTTTAACTTTCACCGTTCGCCTGATTGTAGGTATAACACGGTATGGACTCGGGGTTAAAGGGTGGGCGTTACTGATGGAGGGAGGGGTGTCTTTTGGACTATCTAACCCCTTTATACACTGATACAACTGAAGGAATAAAGCAGCATATTGGCAGTATTTCTAGGAAACTGCAGGTTTAACGATTATGTAAAACCGTGCTTGAGTTTCAATGTCTGTCGTCACTTTAGAAACTGAATTCGAAACAGGATCTTTAAAAAAAAAAAAAACAGGATAGAGGGATCTCCCTTAAAGTTGTGGCTTTAAGACACACTCTGTGTGTGTGTGTGTGTGTGTGTGTGTGTGTGTGTGTGTGTGTGTGTGTGTGTGTGTGTGTGTGTGTGTGCAATTTGAGATCGTGACTTCCATGACAAGATCGATTCAAGGAGCCCCATGGCTTCAAAAAACCCTCGAGTACCGTGAGAAGTACCGTGTTTTATTTATAACTCGCTCAGGAAGAGTATTTTGGGTTGACAAATATTATCACCTGCTCGGAGTGGTAACCAACACCCTACGCCTTCTCTGACGGCGATAACAATTCTGCCTCATATGCTCCAACATGAAGTGCACACACTCTCTCTCTCTCTCTCTCTCTCTCTCTCTCTCTCTCTCTCTCTCTCTCTCTCTCTCTCTCTCTCACACACACACACACACACACACACACACACACACACACACAAAGAGGAACGTGACAGATGTCACAATCGACCGACTGGTCAATGAAGAATAGTGTGCCATCTGACTCAAATACGCAACGTGTCAGTACGTTTTGGGATTTTTTTTTTTTTTTTTTTTTTGCTTGTGAACACATTGACAGGCAACGCGTCCCGTCTCACACTCAGTGAGTGAGAGTTCTTGATCGATTTTATTCAAATTTATTTCTTGAAACTTTAGTGTGAACGGCAGTCGTAACTGAGCTCTACCATTTTACTCTCAGATGTCGCTGTGTTGAGGCAGCCTAGAGTCTTCCAGAACCTTGTGCCTCAGGCAAGTACAAGTACCTACTCATTAGTTTTACACTGTTTATAAGTATCCTCTACAAACTGCCTTGTACAGCGCATAATTTGTGTCTGAAGTATGTACCTGTCCACATTTCACGTGACAGAATGTAGTTTAATTTGATAGGTAAGCTCGAGTTGCATGTAAATGGAGTGTACATTCGTAAATATTTAGCTACTCTATCCATCTGTAAATACTCAATCCCCCCTCCCCTCACTGAGCTCATTTTATCGAGATTCCAGTTGTATGTTATGAAAATGATGTGTGTGTGTGTGTGTGTGTGTGTGTGTGTGTGTGTGTGTGTGTGTGTGTGTGTGTGTGTGTGTGTGTGTGTGTGTGTGTGTGTGTGTGTGTGTGTGTGTGTGTAATTGTAGAGCGCTCTGAGCCAGCGTCTGCTGGGATACTGCGCTATATAACAGCAATTTATTATTATTATTATTCATAGACACATTCAACTTAATATCTGTGGTGTTATGTTTCTTCGTGTGCGTAATTCAGTTTACTGACTGCACCCCGACTGTTTGTGACATCCACCACACTACAATTTCCCGTTGCGGGTGATCAGTAAAGATTTTATTGCATTGAATGTAATTGAATTTTAATTATCTTTATAGTTATCGTCTTCAAAACTGCACCACGAAAGTGTGAATATTGTGTCTGAAGCAGGTACTAACGTTTCTCCTTCTTCTTCTCCTTCTTCTTCTTTACATTTTAAGTCGTTCAGTCTCATTCCATTCACGACTTGAACTGTCATTCCACAGTGCAGATAAGCAACGTAGTCAGTAATGGGAGCGAACCGTGTCGCTCTGTCCCTGCTGAGCTGGGTAACTCTCCTTGCTTTGGAAGACGCAGTCCTTGCCACAAAAATTACCAGCGGATATTTGTTGGTAGGTACTAAAATGTATGCAGTATGTGCAGTCACTGACCGGTACAGTGTAAATGCTTGTATAGTCAGTCGGTATGGTTAGCTCTGGTGTGACTATTCAGTAGCGCCTGGTGGCGCATGGGTGTCGAGAATTCTTGCATGGCCCGCGGCAGAGTTATGGCCTCCGTCTTCAGTCAGTCCCTTTCGTTTTACTGATTACAATCTCTGTGTGCGCTTGCACATAATCATGTTCCAGCTTAATCGTCAGGGATTTTTTCTTCACATAATATCACGCTCAGTGTCCGAGTCCCCAGCTGTCAGTACGCTTCCTAAGTCAACCGTCTGATGTGGCTCTGCAGCGGCACCACCCCATCATCGCCTTATCATCGACATCACTGCAGTCGACATTTTAATCATCGTCATCGTCGTCGTTATTATTATTATCAACCACCATAGTCGTCATAATCATCATCATCATCAGTCGCTGTCGTCATCACCATGGTTGTCATCAAC
>JACVVK020000350.1:60000-307500 GCA_018292915.2 Batillaria attramentaria | reverse complement strand
TTGTCGAGTGGTGGAAAGTCTGTAGTGCAGACTGACTGGCGGACAGACAAGATAACAGATAAAGAAAACTTTTTAAATTCTCTCTCTCTCTCTGCCCCAACTCTTTTTGCCAGCTCCAGTGGTGTTCCTCCCAGGTCGTTGGTGAAATCCACGGAGGGCTCGAAAGCTGGGGCAATTTTTTGTTATTATGCATGAGGATGGAGATGAGGATGATGGTAAGATGATGCTATGGAGGTCCGTGTGGTTTGGGACTGCGGGACAGGGCAGCATTCCACGCTTCCAGTCATAAATATCCCGGCGTTCACCAGGCCCGGGAACCAAGGCACATGCAGTGCCGGCCGTGTAATCATCCACATCATAAGACGTGTCATACTAAGGGAAGCACCCCCAAAGTCGCACCCGTGAAGTGGGTGAATCTCGGCTGTGTGGCAACAGCCTCCCCATTGGGCCCATAGCACACCCGGTCTGGGTAGGAGCCGACCTAGGTAGGAAAAATCCCGCTTGCCTCGGCTGGGATTCGAACCCGGGTCTCCCGGTCCATGGTCCGAAGTGCTAACCACTACACTACGGGGGTCGGTTTTTAAGTTAACTAGACATATATACTACCAACAACAAGTTAAGGACCACCCTTGATTTCGGGTTACCTTGGACAATAGTAACTAAAACTCGTACACCATTTACGAATTTAACCAAAATGGACTAGGATGTTGCCTCAAACATTGCTCTACCCAACTGCACCACTTTCAGTCTCATTGTGACTCTAACTGTCATCTCCAAAAAGTGTCGGAAATCTCGATTTGCACGCTTGACTTCTTGTGAGTTTTCCTCACGGGCCAGTGAAGCTGCGATAAAATTGTTAATGCACGTGCACACCGTGTGTTGTGTTAACAATTGTCACGTGGAATTTGCTCAATTCCATTCGCAGAAAGCACAGCGATCAGTGTTCAAACAACCATTGCCCAAAGAGCAAGTCTCAGCGCTATTAACCTTGGAAGGGCCATAGCCTGGCTGAATGACGGTGCTGGCCTGCGAGAAATTGGGAGACGGCTAGGAGTTAGTCATTCTGTCATCCATCGACTGCAGCAACGTCTGCAAGCAACAGGCAACTCAGAACATCGCCCTCGTTCTGGACGTCCACGTAGCACCTGCAGGAGGGATGACAGGTTCATCTTGCTCTCTGCTCAGCGCAACCGCACCAAAGACCTTGGAATCAGATTATGTTTCCAAGATCTTTGACCGCACGGTCACTGCAAGTACCCTGAGACGTCAGCTGAGGACAACCGCTAATGTCAATGTGAGCGTTTCAACAATCCGACATCGGTTGCACGAGTTCCAGCTCAACGGAAGACGAGCAGCTGTCAGAGTCCCCCCCCCCCCTCACGGCAGCCCATCGCCGAGCTCGTAGGGACTGGCGTCAGTCATCAGCACCAGCGTCGGAATCGGCAGCAGTGTTCTTTACCCACGAGTCACGCTTCTGTCTGCAGTTCAACGATGGCAGGAGGCGTGTATGGCGCAGGCAAGGTGAACGTTTCATCGATGGCGCTGTTCGAGAGGTGGACCGCTATGGAGGTGGTTCCGTAATGGTTTGGGCCGGCTTCTATCTTAACGGCAGGACGCAGTTGCACGTCGTCTGAGGCACCGTAGGTGGTGGAAAAGAACGTTAAACACCCAAACATCCACTGTCGGAGGCCCACTGAATATCCAGCGGCACAGGGACGAAATTGTCCGTCCTATCATCCAGCCAGCCCTGCACGCCATTGGTCCCGGCGCCATTCTCCAGGAAGACAACGCTTCTGCGCACCGTGCCCGTGTGGTCCGTGACTTCATGTAGGCACAGGGGATCAACAGGATGAATTTTCCAGCTCGCTCTCCTGAGCTTGCTCCCATTGAGCACCTTTGGGACACCCTTGGTCGACGTGTGGCTGACAACCACCACACCCCCCCCCCCTCCTGTAAATGTCATTGAACTGATCCGTTTCTTGCATCAGGAGTGGGCACACATCCCACAGGCCAGTCTCCTAACCCTCGTGCATTCCATGCGACAGCGCTGTACAGAATGTTTGGCAGCAAATGGCGGCCATACCCGATACTGACTAGGTTCCGTTTTCTTTGTTGACCTTGTGACTTTTGCAAATGGGGGTCACTGACTTTGACGTCACAGAACGTTGTTTTGAGTGCCTCCTTGCTTATGAAATTATGGTCACGTGTTTCCTTAATGAATCGATTAAATTTCGGCAGAAGTTGATCTTTGTGCCATGTGTTGGTCTAGTCACATCAGGGGGTAACTGCAATGGGGGCTCGACCTTTTTGATTGACAGGACGTCCATCGAGGGACTAGTCAGTTTCACTGGCTGACGGTCCGTGACACAGCGGCATCAGACTTCAGGGTTTGACTATTCCATGTGTATTGACTGAAACCATCCTGACTCTTATCACCACTGAGACTGATCTCTCATGAACCTCATGTGCTACACCCGATTTACCGGATCTGATTTAAGTAGCCGTTAGTATCGACTGTCTATTTAATGTTGATCAATACAACACATAACCGAAGTGTACAACAACAACAAAAAAAACATGTACGTGTAACCCTTCGGAGAGAAAAAGAAAAACCCTGCGGAGAGAAAAAGCTCCCGATGACTGAACAGCCCTGAAGCCAAGACAATCAGTATCATACAGTCTTCACCAAAAGTTAAGGACCAGTCAACATAATGGGTGACAGTTTCAATATATCAGAAAAAAATAAACGAATAAGATTTTTCCCGTAAAATTCGGTTGCAAGGTTAAGGGGTAATTAGTAAACATGGCGACCACTGTGTGGATGGCACGTGCGCGTCACACAGCATGCTTGGCGCGTTTGAAAATCTGCAATTTCGGCAAAACTAGACCGAGTTTCAGTGTTCAGTGAGCGATACCTGGGGCTTTCTGCACGGCAAAATTGAGATGCAGGTCAAAGAATACATCCCTGGTTAGGAACTGTGCTCATTTGTTTGCCTACATAAGCCGCCGTTTCAGCGATGTTCAGCACTACACCAGCATGCCACCACTGACGACAAAAGTTGAATGATATTTGCAAGTGGTCCTTAACTTTTTGTGAAGGCTGTATTTCACAGCTAGACCTGGGGTCAGGTCGAACCCACGCTCCACTGTGACGGAGGTGACGCCGGGGCCGGTAAGCAACGCACCTGTTACCGCAAATGTAAGCCTGTGTGCTACCTACTGAGTCAATGCCCACCTGCTCACTTCTTCACTGAACCGGCGTGGTACAACCTGGTTCCGTATATGTAGTTGTACATCTTACGTCTTACAGTCCTATTACCGCGGTAAGGGAAACTATGAGTCGAGCTGCATCCCCCCCCTCCTCACCCCCTCACACACACACACACACACACACACACACACACACACACACACACACACACACACACATACACGCAAGGCAAGTAACTTGACAAAGTGAACACACAAAAAGAAACTGAAGAAACTGCAAAGATAATGCAAACACCGCGCGGTTTATTGTTTGAATGTTGCGTCATTCTCACAGTTTCTGTCACTGGCATCAATACGAACCCTGCTCAGTGTAACCGAGTGCTTTTTTTTTTTTTTTTTTTTTCGATTTGTTCTCTGGAAGGATAGGAAGTCAAGTTTGGCTGAAAATTGTCAGTTGACTGAAATTGAAAATCCCCCAGCCTGAGTGTTGGAGTGCACTTCGCTATGTACATGTACGTATCAGTCTAAGATGCTACGAGTATACCTAATATCTACACTCTCCATTTTGCTTTGTACACGTTTGGGTACTTGACAAATTTGCGTCATAGGGCTCCGGTAATCAATAAAAGTACGCCATCCAAAAACAAAGCCGGTGAAATTTAGAACTAATTCTGAAAACCAATCACTGAGACTTCAGGTCAGGAAAGTCGGTGACATAAGCTTGTGTGCGTCAGTGACGGTCGTACAGCATGTATCTGTCTCAAAGTGCTCAGAAAGCATTAGGCTTACTTCTGCATGACGTCAGTAAACTCTGGCTTCAATTTGATTAGTTCGGGCAGCCCTGACTGAGAGACATACTTGTGGAAAACGAAAGTGTCGCATGTTGATTGGCTGTTGAATGTCGTCACAGTTTGGCACGGCCTGAGCCGGCCATTGTCGCTATGCATCAGTTTTGTTTGTTTGTATGTTTGTGTTGTTGTTTTTTTCCACTAAAAACTGAATGCCAAGCCTTAGTTACGAGTTCGTTTGTTACAGACAGGTGATACCCTGTCACCGAAGATGTGTCACAGGCACTCGACTCCGCCGCACCTCGGTATACAGGAGTTTAAAAAAAATACTGTACTGATGCTTATCGTTGTTCGTTTCCGGCTCTGAATTTGTTAACTTAGGTCCATTCAATATATCAAATAAGGCCGACGTGCTAGTCTGTCCGAAGTGAACAGTGCACAGCCGGGGTGGACTATTCGGTTAAGATAGCTGTGCCGCACTGCCCCATCCAATCTCAAACAAACACTGAACAAAAATCGGGATAAATCCTTTGAATATAAAAGAAACAAACAAATAAAGAAAAAACAAGTTAAGAACAAACCAACACACACACACACACACACACACACACACACACACACACACACACACACACACACACACACACACACACACTGACATCGGGTACAGGCACACACACACACACACTGACATCGGGCGCACACACACACACACACACACACACACACACACACACACACACACACACACACACACACATCGATTTTATGAACATGTTTTCCATGGAGATGCTGGGACACACTCACACACTGACACACTCACTCACACACACACACACACACACACACACACACACACACACACACACACACACATTGTTTAGCCTTTCCCATCACCACTCCTCAGTGCAGTTTTCGCGGTCGGTGTTACTTTACTAAGCGCGCTGTTTCCATTCTTTCTGGGTTCACATTCACAAAAGCCAACTTCTCTTTGGAATAGTTCCGCCTGTGACTGCGCCTGTACTGACGCTCGAAATAGTCTGTCTTAACTATTAGTAGAGCTCTTAATGCGAGACAGTGCCGTGTACTGACTCTTGAGAAATTCTCCTGTTCAGCGGTTGAGCCTGTTGCAACACTACCAGCGGCTTGACACTGAGTCGCGTCACGTACGTAAAGCTTTCTGTTGGCTTTGTACCACTCAGACCCTGGACAGTGACAGCATCTTACAGGCTGTCACTGTGCAGGGTCTGAGTGGTACGATGCTTGACACTGACCACCAAACAAGCTCAAAGCGATCTCAGTCAGCGCGAGCCTAAAAATCTTAAGTGACTTTGGGCCTTTAACAAAACCCTGCCTGTAGTATCAAAATCGACAGGTGCGTTCAAACACGTCAAGCCACTGCACCCATAGCCCGTAACACGTTCGCTGTCACGGTCGCCCTCCTGTGTTGACAATTCAGCGCATCACTAACAAAATGCACTTGATGACTGTGATACCTGGGGAAAACCCCAAGTCCGCCACAGACTAATCGTGCACTGAGTTGCGGCTTTGTGCATGTCACGGCACTGAGGAGCGGGCGCATTTTCATCGATGAGTGATGTCACAGCTGTTGATTTCACAGTCCGGTGTGCCCCGGGAAGAGCCGGGCACGTTTTGTGACGTCATAGTGATCAATAGTGATGGCCTCGCTGAACCAGCCAAGGCCGGGCGTCTGGGTGCAGTGTGCATGTAATTAATTTAATTAGGTAGTAATTATAATAATTAATTTGACACATAAACAAATAGCGTTTTACCCTCGCCTTGCTGAGTGTAAGTAAATGTGTCAGTTATATTGTGGGCCTAACTTACTAAACAACAACAACAACAACAAAAATCATTTAGTTAACGGTTTATTGTGATGCAAACACGTGACTTTAGCAGAGTAACGTTTCTTGCGTGCCGTTTTCACTGTTCAGTGAGACCCTGTCATGGAATACGTCATAGTAGAGTGGAAAGCGAACAGTGTTCGTGCGTCCGAGTCAACTGGGCTCGTGATACACGGGAGACGTTTTTGTTCCAAGAAACACGGGGGAAAAAAACTCAAAACACGCTCCGGGAAAATTAGGGCAAAGACACATTGTAGTCGCATGTCACTGTGACACGAGAAACACGAGAGAGAGAGAGAGGGGGGGGGGGGGGGGGGGAAACACGCTGATGTTCGCTCAGTGTTTGACCGACATCGGCCTTAGTGTGAGCATCAGTCATGCTGACGGAACTCACGCAAGTCACACCCGGTCCTTCTCTGGGTATACTGGACTGGGTATATTATTAAAAGCATGGATTATTAGTTACGGAATGTCCTAGATTACATTATAAGGCACGGAGTATCCTGGATTAAAGGTTCCTGAGTATCCTACATTAAATTATAAGGTACGGAGTATCCTGGTTTATAACTGAGTTACGGAATGTCCTAGTCCTAGATTATATTATAAGGCACGGAGTATCCTGGATCAGTTGTAAGTTACTGAGTGCCCTACATTATATTATAAGGCACAGAATATCCTGGATTACAAGTTATTGTGTGTCCTACATTAAATTATAAGGTACGGTGAATCCTGGATTATAAGTTACTGAGTGTCCTAGATTATATCATAAGGCCGTACGGAGTATCATGGATTATACGTTGCGGAGTGGCCTATATTATATTATAAGGTACGGAGTATCCTGAATCACATATCCACTGAAACAAAAACAGGAAACATCTTTCAGTGTCTGGCAACGGATATCAGATCTCTAGTTCCGTCAGATGAAAGATCCGCATGTTTGAAGACAACGTACGTCTACTTGAAAACGGACCAAACACTGCTGTACTACGGCTCCAACTTGTCCTGTTGTCCGATTTCGGGTGACCCCGGGAGTCAAACAACACAGCCGCCAACACTAGTGCAATAACATGAACAGGATCAGAAATCAGTTTAGCCATACCGGCACAATCTCGCTCCGTGCCCACTGATGGCGTGTTCAGTGGTGTCAGTGGAGTCCTGCGATAAACGGTTATAATTATGTAGCCTACTAGTATGACAACAACAACTTGACTTAGTACACAAACATAATATACAGTGAACCGAGAATTTGAACAGCCGGAGAAGAACTTATAGACCCCGGACTCACCACACACACACACACACACTGACGCCGACTGACACTGACTGTGACATCAGTACACACAAGGCAAGTAAAGTGAACACACAAAAAGAAACTCAGTCAGTGAAGAACTTGAAACTGACACAAGTCACGACACCACTCAGAAAACTTGATGATGCCCCATCAGACAGCTCAGCCGGACGCAGACAAATGTAAGTAAATTAAATACAATGTATAATCATAGCTGAGACCAGGAAAACGGTCTGACTGAACCAGTACTGATATGCAGAACATCACAGTGACACCGCCAAGGTTTCAGTGCATGACGGTATCTTTCTGTCCGCGGTGTCTCAGAGGATCCGTACAGACGTGCAGACAACGAACACAGATTTATGATTACTGTAGGGTTTACACGAGAGGCGGTTTTACCGATAGGACATTTCATTTAGGCGGGAGAGAAAGAAAGAGAGAGACGAGAGAGATGGGGGAGGGGAGAGGGGCGCTGGAGGGAATGTGGGGGAATAGCGTATAATGACTGTAAATGGATAAGAGAGGCTATGCAGCTGTTCCGCGGCCGTGGGTGCTGACGTTGTAAATCGGTCGCCGGCATGGCTTTTCCAGGTGCTTGGCTGGACTTTGTGTACATAACATAATGAACAAAAACACTGGCCCAGTCATCGTTTACCGCGCTATCGCCACTCCTTTCGAACTGTACCAGTCCCTGACTGAAAATACACCCAACTTCTTTGTCATGTCTGTACCAGAGCAGAGGCGTTCATTCCATGCCTCAGGGGGCGTGGCTAAACAGCCAATCGCCAATCGTTGCAGACGACAGAAATCGTTCGGCAGTTCTCAATACGAAACAAGGACGGGCACCGGATGAAACGTTAAAACTTAAGATCGTATCGCTTTCACGGAAAACTTCAGCCGAAAATGTCGGTAATGTTTGAAAACGAATCTGTGTAACACAAAAAGAAATATCGGAAAAAGCCGTTTTGCACTGCGGTCGGCGAAAGGGAAATGCCGTTTCGTGTTGCATTTCGGGACACATGTAAGGCGTGGTCACGTGATCTCCTTTGTGTGCTGTGGACTCTCCTCGTGTGAGTCAGTACCCCACTCACATCTTTGTTTCTGTGACGCTTCTCTCCTTACCTAGACCACACTAACCTGTAAAACTGTACACACACCGAGGAGAGATAGTGACGAGTGCGCATGGCCAGAGCAACTATGGCTAGAGACTGCTGGATGTGCATTTCCAGATAATTTTCACCGACCCCATCCGGCTTGTACATCGTAACATGGCGCTTGTGAGTCTGAGTCGGAACCGACAGCCGATTGTAATGGATTTCAGTGGTGGTTCTGGAGGTCCTCGTTCGTCCCAACAGGCAATCTTGGCAGCAGCAGTCTTCCCTCAAGGCTATTCTGTAGTCCAGCCAACGGATGCTACTGCCCAGCCTGACAGGGCCGTTGGATACGGAGCTTTTGGTGTTGTGTGGTAAGTCTCCACTTGCACTTCTATTGTTTGCCGGTAGGACCAGCTGTCTGCAGCAGCCCTGAGCGAACTGTCTTTGTTTGGCTCGACGCGATCACACGAGCCTCGCATACTCCAGCTTTGCTTTATACTGCCTTCATGACAGAAATCTCTTTATCAGAGTTCACCCCGAGATTTTTGTCTGTGTTTGCTTTTTGGTTTCAGGCCAGTTAGAAGTATTTTCCACAGAACTAATGAACAAAATGGGCAGCGTACCCCCGACCCTTTGCTGTACGTGTCACTTAACACTTAACAGTCTTGCTTTGTTGACTGTCAGGCCAGGGGCCTGCGTCTGCCCTTCGAGGGCCCGGCCGGTCCGAAGGGACGCTTTGCTTTGTCAGTGTCACTTGGGGATCAGAGAAAGTACTGTCTGTCACAGGCCATCAGGTGGCTGGTGCTCTTAATGTACTCAGTGTTGTACAACTATTTGAAGTGAGTGGAAACTCAGTGATGATTTCTGAAAATTGCATCTTAAAATTGATTTCAGTCACAAAACCAGAGACAAGTGTATGTTTTACAACAAGTCATTTCCCTGTCATGTTTTGTGTGGTGATGCTTCTCCACTGATTTATTTTGAAATCTTTATTAATGGGAAATTGACACATAATTTTGACATTCTGAAACTGATTGTACACTGTCCTGCGACTAAACTAAAATCACTTTAATATCCTGAGATTAAGGCACATCAGCGAACAGCAAATCTTCATGGAGTATCACGGACAGTTTATTTTAAAAAGTCAATAATTTTTGTTTGTTTGCTTTTTTCAGAATATAATTTTAAAAAATATTTTTACTCAGAACACAGCTTTTACCCATAGGTGACACATAGCACATTGTGTTGCCAGATGACTGTATTACTTTTAACTACTCTTGTCAAAATCTACTCGTAGGTTGTAAAAGGAACGGGCGACCATAAGCCTAAATTTTGATTCATGTGGATTGAAAATGATAACCAGAAAAGTATAAGTGACAGCAAAACAAATACGTGTAGATAGAATATGATGCCTATCATTAACACCTACAACCACCCACCCACTCGAAGTCCTGGTTTGAACTTACACAGTTGATGCTGATTGTGTATAATTATGTGTGTCAGTGTACAATTCTAAATTACAGGTGTTGGTTGCATACATACGTGAATTTCAAATGGATCCAGAGTCAGACAGTAAACCAAAACCTTAAGCTTACCTTAAGCTTATTCAGTTCATGGACATGGTGTATAGAATATCGATGTGATCGTGTCGCCACTTAATTCAGTGTTAGTAGGTGAAAACTGGCTGAAACTCGGAGCACACCAAGAATTGTGTCATGCATCTGAAGACGGTTTTAAAACAAGTAGGTCACTTAGGTATGTCAGAAGCTTCCTGACTTAAATAATCATAATCACCATCTCTTTGTCACACCAGAAAACAAAGTTATTGTTCGTCGATGCTGTGTGCTGAGAGGATCAATGTCAAGGCTTATTTAGTTATTAACACTCAAGGTTTGTCCTGTGACAAGACCCTTGTCTTTGTTAATTGTACCGGAGTCAATGTTCACACAAAACAGTCTCTCTAGTCCAACCCCGAGGCCTCTCAAGCTCTAATTCCTTTCATTTCCTTCAGAAATCCCCAATAGTGTAGATGTTTCAAAGGTCCTGACTTGTTGACAGTAGTTTTGCGGTAGGCAAGCGTCAGAGAGCATGAAACAGTCACTGACTGTGATGAAACATTGTTGTCGGTAGGCACAGTCTGGGGAAGCTGTCCTAACAGCTGAAAAAACATAAAGGGTAGGCCCCTTCACCACACGCCTTTGTCCTCTGACAGGTGTGAAATTTATACATTTCTTTGTGACGAGATTCTTTGCCTGAGATATTATTTGATATTTGGTTTAGTACCCGGCGTTGGTAAGGCAGGGAACGATGTCAGAATTGTGTGTATGTATGTATACAGTATGTATCGGACACCTGACAATAAGTGGCAAGTATGAAAAATACTGTACAACGTGTTTCTTGTGACGCTGGTTTAAGCGCCACGGACCGTGAGTTTGTGCGCCAGCCAACCATAGCAAATTATGGGACCGCGGAACAAAGGCCGATCAATGACTCGACACAGTTCACCGAGTACCACCATCAGCTGACTGGGCGGACTCAGACCTACATTCACTAGACAAAGAGGACTAAAATGGAAACGGACCAGAGAAAGAGGTAGAGAGAAGCCTGCAGTTAGACTGCGGGGACGCGGACACAGACAAAGGAAACGATTGGCATTCCCAGAACAAGAGAAATCATGGGTCTTTGTTAGCACGCTGGTGGTGGGATGTTATCTGTATGTAGGCTAGGACAGCATTGTTACTACATACATGTAATACGGTCATGTTAGGCGTACAGGCCGTGCTGTGCACACCCGTTTGATTAGGACATGTTGGCGCTTGCGCCCAGGTAACTGATAATGTTACTTGAATCTCAGCAGGATTCCTTGGGTTGCAATTTACATCGGCTGTAGAAATGTCATGTCCATGCCTATCTTGCTGAACTGGAGAAGGTGCCCTTTTTTTGCATTATTACTATCGACTAGCGAAGGAAAGGCCGGTGATCTCGCCACTGGACGAAAGGACAGTGGAAATTGAAATGGACAGTCAAAAGTTTTAACTAAACTGTCTGTGAAACCCCTCGTACAGTCAAGTTGGTATTGTAATGCCAAGTAACTATTGTATGTACACTCAGGCCATTCGGTACCTGCAGACATCAAGTAAGCTGTAAGAATATCTCGGCAAACACACTGCCGGCTGAAATGCATCAGGTATCATGACAGACTACAGTCAGGCTTGACTGACTTTAACATCACGGGTCGTGTTCTGTGGGGGTAGGGTTTTCCCGCTGACCCCGACACAAAGGAAGGACGTAAATGATTGCTTTCTGACGCGAACCCAACGACCGTGATATTGATAATAACGCCGGTGGTGCTGTACCAGCGTCGGCATACCAAAAGTATTATGGAACGATCTGCATACCGCGATATTCAATATACTGGTAACAAGGGGGCAGGAGGGTCTAGGTGAAGACGAAAACTTCAATACTGAGACGAGAGGATTGTCTGGTTGCTTCGGTTGACAAGGACACCGAACTCTTCATTGTGTGTAAACATGCATTGTACATGAAAGGCCCCTGCAGTTTTTAGAGGGAGAGCAGTCTGAGCATAAGAGGATGGTCAAGTCTGCTTTAAAAAAAAAAAGTAGTGTACAACAGTAAACTGTAAAGCCAAAGTGGACAGCAATGTACCTTCCAGTTCCACTCCCCTCAGTATCAGGGTTAAATGGGTTGGTTCTGAGTCAGAACCGCCCCCCATCCCTGACCCGTGGTTACATCACAGGTTTTCTGTATTGGGCGCCTGCACCCAGTCGGGCAACGTGTACAGGGTCAGATGGTGTGGTCGATTAAACGGCCAGGTACAGCAGGTTCGCCACTAAAGAGCGTCGGGGAGTCTGAGGTGGTACTAAAAGCATTCCCGCATCAGTGTCTATTAGGAGTGTTCAACTAAGCAGAGGGAAAGGGGTGGAACGCTCTTGGCAGAAATTTGCATAATGAATTCGGACTCAGCTGTTCACGGCCAGACTTGACCATCCCTTGTGCTTGGCCGGTAAAAACTGTTGGCCGCCGCCGCTGTTCTAAAACATACTGAAGGAGTTCCCAGGCCATCAAGATTTTCACTCTTGTTACAATGTCTCACATTCAGGGAAATTCGGCATTAAAGTAGACAGGCACATCTGCTGTTTTCATCACTACTTTGCGATACATACAGTATACTGTCCGATTCTTTTTTCTTTTTTTTCAGTCTGCCATGGCCCATCCTCATAAAAGAGGAAGAGCTGCTGGAACCCTGCTGTGCTTTGAGAAATGTCAGTGGTTCAGTCTGTGAATGGGAAAAATTCCTTCCAGTGAGGGGGGGAAAAAGGATTGGCAGCTGAGACGAAAGACAAATTGGTTGGGTAGAAGCCTGCAGAATGTGTTCACACATTACTGTCATTCATGTTTCGCCCTACGCTTTTCCACTGTCTGTAGAACTTTATTGTCCGTGGCGTAGTACACTTTAATTTCAACCCCACATAGTTCTATATGACGCGTGTACAATGTATCTCCAGCGAAGGGTTATGTAGGTCGGAGAACCAATGGTTGTACACCATTAACGCGAAAGTGCTCTGACATCAAAATTGCTGCTTGCTCTCAGTCAGTGGATCAACTGCTAGTTTAATGTCAGTGTTGCTGAGTGTTAAGGGAGTACAGAAAGACTGGTTCTGCGTTCGTACAACTGACTATCTTACTCTTAGTCACCAGTGTCAATTTTTTTTTTTCTGTCACAGTCTGATACATTAACTTGCCCTTTTTCCTGTCTAAGGTCAAGTTCATTACAACTCCCAATTTATGCACCTGTCCTGTAGTTGTAGACTTGCTGGAATGCCTTGAATTTGGCACATTCCAAGCCCCGAAGTCATACCGTTCCAACGCCTACAGCATACGAATAGTCGAGGATCGCTAGTAAACAAACACACAAAGCTGTCAGTATTCCTGTGGCTGATCATGACTAATTGAGGTCTAGAAGTCATACGCTGATTGCATGGTTTGGCTCCAAATGTGTGAAAAGTTGAGTAGGCGGCGGGTCGAGGTTGATGTGATGTATCATTATGACGTTATCATTATGAGTAATTGGCCGCTGTTCATTCAGCAAAGAACATCAGTCAGGTAATGTGGCAATTTGTAGCGCGGCTGTGTTCAACATTCAGCCCTACATAAACTGTGCATGCGGTGTGATAGGAAAAAAAAATGATATATGGCAGAAACATAAACATTATTTGTCACAATGTGAATTTTGTTTTTAACCCCACAAATGTTAATGCCTGTATTTCGCAGATGTGGCGTTATTATCTTTAAATTCTGTCAGCTTAAAAGTCTTGTAAGGTAAGCTGTTTCAGGAGGTATGTCCAACCAAATACGCTAAATTTGACAAAGAGGCTCGCTTACAAAATTCAGTGCTTACAAAAACGTTTGAGTATGAGTATGGCACAAATTTGACTTACAAAATACAGTTGTAGTAAAAATAATATGCACACTTATGACAGTGGTAGTACTGGTACATTCGCACCATCCAAAACACACGAAAAGGTTCCTGGTTGGCATGTTTTATTCAGATAATTTATAAGGAACATTCAGTTAATTACATTTGAATGATTTTGTCCTCAGCTGCTCAAGCTTTTTTTTATGTCATACATGCAATCATCGCGTATCAACCCGCTCATGCCGCAACCAGCCTAGACACGAACTGGCTGACGAGGGGAGAAAAATTGCATCATAAAGTACGCTTAACATGGAGGCCATATATATATATATGATCCTATCTCCCTCCCTGAATAGAGCATAATTCGGTGTGTTTGATTTCTACGGGTCTGTTACCGGGAGACCTCCAGGTCGTTACCTTATCACTTATCGTACACTGGGTGTCAGCAGTGACTGTTTTAGCAAGGGTTCAAGTCTGGGTTAGCCCGTCTAGTGAACTTAACCCCTATTGACACCAGCCATAGCTGCCCTTTGTCTGTCATTACAGGCATTAGAGGTGTCTCTGTATGTCTCTTGTAATATGAAGGAGATGCTGGCAGCCAGTGGGAACTAACATGCAGTTTGGAAATTATGCTTTTTAGCAGATTATTGTCGATGGACAACATAGAGTCTGTCTGTATTTCATTTTCTGACCATTTCTGATCATTTTTGTATTAATTATATACTGTATTAACTAACGTGACTGCAGCAGATAGTGTTGCGACTCCCTTGGCATTTCTTGAGGCCTTCGTTAGTAATTCAGATCTATAAGACAAAACCTTTCATTGTTTACAACTGATGGTCAACTGTCTCCCATTACAATCTGATCTATTGAGTATTGTATTACTTAAGCCGCTGGTCACGAACCTGAGAGAGGTCAAAGCATTACACAGGATAATGTTCTATGAGATACATGGTAAATTGATACTAATGCATCAGGTTTCTTGCAGGATCATTTGATAATTAGGACTGGAAGTAGAAGTAATTACTCTGGCACGCCCTGTGGAGGTCAGCAACTCTACACCAACTCAGGACAAACTTTCCAAGAGGATTCAATGATTGAGGATTTAAAATAGCCCGACGAAATAAACTAATATTAGTGTTAGTTGAGAAGAAATGCTTTTTGTTATGGAGAAGTTTTGTTCAGCATAATTTACTGGTTGGTATAGATCTCACTTTCTGTGTAAATTGAGATCAGTGACTTGTACCAGGGTCAGTCGTACCAAGCCACCCTGCATGTGATAGATTTTACTGGCGCACGCAAGCTGGTCCTTAGTAATAGTATTAAGTTAACAGAGAGCATACATGTACGTGTATACATGTATACTACGCTATACATGCTCTATACATGTATGTATGCTCTCTGGTGTTCAAGATTAAGTCGGATTTAAAATGAAAACTGATAACAGTTAAATCGTCCTGCGTGCCACTGCCATGCACACTGCATGTGTGCGTAATGATTCATTTTGCAAACTAGCTTAGATGTTTACGAGCCTAAAAATCACATCAACAGAATGAAAATGCTTATTTAGCAGTTTTGGTTCGCACCATTGTACGTTGCAGCCTTGAGCTATTTCTGTGTGGTGTTATTTAACGGGGAGGGCAGGGTCGAGCTGGTGGACTGCGCCCTCACAGAAAGCATTTGTGAGAAGGGATTTATCAGGACCCTTTTTTTTCTGAATGGCAACCTTTCTTTCTCTGCGCGCTCGCCCCCTTTGTTGGTCTGCTACTGTACATTCCGAAGCAGAAGGGGGGGGGGGGGTGCAGGAGGTGGGGATGGTGGTTGTGTTGAAGGAGGGTATTAAGACCTCAGCCCCTTCCTCTCAGTACAGTAAGACTCCGTATAAATCTACACAGCACCCTTTCGCCTTTATTGAGTTCCAGGGTTGGGAGCACGACTGGATCATGTTCAGGCTTGCCGTTACCAGTATTATGGGCTCTAGCAGTAATCTACCCAGCTTTGCAACACATTTCAGCAGGATTTTGCCCTGATAAGGGTTTTTGTGAAGTCAGCATAACCAGGGAGGACTGAAAGTTGTAAAGTCAGGGTAGCCAAGGAGGTACACAAACATCAACGTAGTTAATTTGTATTCATCCACTTGTGTTTATTTAGGTCTACTGAGCAGCTCAGGAACATCCGTGGATGGTTTATGTTAAGTAGATTGGTTCCGGCAGTGCTGATTCAGCGTATTAATCAGCTGCCTAACTCTGTGCATTATTGATGGTGATTTTAGTCCTGTTGGCATTAAGACTAAAGGGATAGTGGTCAACGTGACGCCAATGCTCGGGAGATTAAACTTTGTATGAGCCCCAAGAACCCAACTCATAACCCAACACCTGCTTCCATATCAGTCGTGCTGCTCAGGAATTTGCTGTACATATGTATACATCATTACATGTACATGTATGTACATGTATGTATATATGTGTAATCACCATTTCCGTCCATATTTTTGCTGGATGACTTACTCTGCGAGTGCAGTTCAGTATACATTGTGTACGATGTACTACACTCCTGTACATAAAATTTACTGATTTAACCACAGTGCCAATTCATATGCTGCACGTCACCGATCAGCATTGTTAGGACTGAATTTTCCTGATTAGGGTAATTCCGCTAGCTGTTGCAGTTCAGCTCTTGCCCTTTTTTCCTGTTTCCTCAAAGTCAAACTTCACTTGAAAAGCCCCAACTGAAACCTGAACAGCTATGATTTTAGGATCGAAAGGTTACCCATGCATTCACCAAGAAATTTTTTTACAATTTGACAGTTACTGAGGAAATTTTCTGCTTATAAAGTCATGTGCTGAATTCAGCCTTTCCTTCTCAATTTCCTGTTTTCTCAAACTTCACTTGAAAAATCCTAAACCTAAGCAGCTCTGATTTCTAGAATCGAAAGGTTACCCGTGCATGCACCCAGAAATTTTTCTGCATACAAAGTTACATGCTGAGTCGATTCTTTCCTTCTCGCCAATCTCGGTTTCCTGTTTCCTCAAACTTCCCTCTTATGTGCATGCACCAAGACATTTTTCTGTTTATAAAGTCATGTGTTGAGTCTTTCCTGTTTTCTCAGATTTCGCATGAAAGCCTGAAACCTGAACGGTTTAGAATGAAAATTTAAACAATTACCCGTGCGCCATGCACCAAGAATATTTTCTGCATGTAACTTAGTTATCTGCTGAATTGCTTAGTGTGCACAGTAAATGTGCTTACAGCTTAGAGCTGCACATTCAGTGCATTCCTGCCAGGTAACACGTTTTCCTGTTACCTGATGATGCGCACTGCGTGAATGTCTTCATGGCGAGTCTGGAATCAGTCTGGAACCCCCCTGCTGCCCCATGTAGACGGCCACAGCAGTACAGCAGAACATGTTCACACTGTATAGGTACACGTGTTAGCTGTCTGGTGGTGGTAATCTAGCCCTGTGCAGTACACCTGTCAGTTGCCATGAAGGAAAGAGTTTGCTCTCAGGAATACTGACGGTGCACTGATGTTAGAATCTCTTTACTTCAGCAATAAGCTTACTGGCTAAGCTGTGAGAGGGTTGAAGGGCAGTCTGTAAGCGTTCTCAGTTTATGCGTTCCCGACAAGAGCGTTGTTCACATGGGTAAAAGGAAACTGATTGTCACAGCATGTCGGGCCAGGCGTATTTTGTGAAACAGGCTAATTATTTATTCCATCTTTGCTCACCCAGCCCTTGCCAGTGCGCGTGTTGAGTCAAAAGACACTATGTATGATTAGTATAGCTCTTAACGCAGTACGATGTTGTTTACAATTTGTGCCAGCGTTCGAACATGCCAATTCTACAGCTGTTGTTACGTAACGTACAGTGGAACGTACAGTGTGGTCGCTGGCTGCGTCATCGAGTACGCTTCTGTTGGCTGAGTACCAGCGTTGTAGACGCTGTCACAGTCCAGGTGTTTAGCTGGTGTGATGATAGAATAATAAGATGATATGAAAACGGCTCAGAGCGATCTGTCAGCTTAAAAAATGTTAGCATTAGCCCCTTAAACTTTTGAAAAATTGAAGTTGATGGTAACTTGGCGTAAATAAAATTCAATATCAGCTTGGATGAACGCTGTAGCATCAGAAGCTGATTTAGTGAGTAGAAATGACGTAAGTATAAGTATAGGACCTGATGTCATGAGCATTTATTAAACCAGTATGGTCTGTGTAGGTTATGGTGATACAGATCTGACAAATTGTGTTTACAAACAGCACACAGACACACACACTTGTAGTTGTAAAATAATATGAATTCAGTGAGTGTCGGAGTGCACTCTCACACGTGACAGTAGGTCCCGTGTGCCACTCAGCGCACCAGTGTGGCGGCACTTCTTTGACAGAGAGTAGGTCAAGTTCATCCGGGCCAGACAGTCAGACAGTACACACACTCACACTGTACAAAGTAGTTCAACAAACCGTTGCACTTCGGCGCAGAGACTGAAATCGGAGCCGACTAGACATGTGTGTGTGTGTGTGTGCTTGGGGTGTGTGCGCGCGTGCCTGAGTTGGGGGTGAGGTGGGGGGGGGGTGTACTGTAATAGGAGATAGGGGGGACTTGGTCTAGTGGTTAATATCCAACTTGGATCCTGAGCTGCCTGGTTTGAATCCCCGGTGGCGATCAAGTGTGCATGTTAAAGATCCCGCTTTCAGCAGGAGGGGCCGCGAAGTGGAAGAGAGATAACCAGTACGCGCAATACTGTATTAAATAAAAAAATCACGTTTTGAACGGCGCAATTCTAGAAAATACATCAACTCATTGCGCTTTCACACAACACTCACACACACACACACACATGCAGAACACATCCTAAAACACTGACAGCTATCATTAGTAGCGTCGCAGTGACGACTGAACTGAGGCGCGGGATGATCTAAGAAACTTGGAATATATGCGTACATTGGTTCAGTACTGACTACAGTGTATTTGGGATACTTAGGGCATAGGGATCAATAAGGCCATTGTCAAAATGGCATGCACATAGATGTTAGAATCAGAGAAACGGTAACGTTTTGTTTCAAAAGCGTCGCACGTGTTGGTTAAGGAGAAAAGCTCCGGCAGTACCGGCAACTCCAAAAGCGGCAGTGTGTGTGTGTGTGTGTGTGGCTGTGGCTGAAAGGGAGGGATGGGGAGGTTGACCTTTTGGCCAGGTCACAGTCGGTTTTGCCCTTTTACTGTTCCTCTGGTGACCGTTCCGCGTCAGTGATTCAGAAGCTCGGTCGCCCGGCCGTCCCGTCAGTCACTCCCAGCTGCCCGTGTCTGAACGTCCTTCACGGTGTTCTCGGCCATTCTCTGCTCACGCTGACACTGACCGATAACTTTATACATGGCCAACTGGTGGCGGAAAGTGACAGTACTGACACGGACAGGCACTGACGATTACGCAAGACTCAACACGACCGGTGTGTTATGAATTGCCGCCCCGGGAAACTGATCTGTTGCAAAGCCTTTTCTAAAAACGCAAGCTCCATTTGGTTATCCGGTATAGTTTCTGTGATCGTCGAGTCAGTCGCACACATTTTTTAAGAACTTAAAGCCTCTATGTTCCTAACGCCGCTGAGATGAAAAACTGCCGCTTTCGAAGCTCTATATATACTAAGGTTGTTTGCCAGAAAGAAGGATGGCTGTTTTATTTGACCATCGCAACCATTTTCGTGACTTAGTGGCGTCTATTATTAAGAGAAATACGACTTTCTTTGGGCGCACGTTCCGTTCCTCAACAGACTGGGACTTGACAAATCTTCCAAAAATAACCACCAATCAGCGCCGTCTGGCTTATGTCACAGTTTTGTCCGCAACCAAATAACGGCTCAGCCACGGTACGCGGTGCGCTTCTACGTACACAGGATAACATATATGTCAGCCAGAGTCACCACAGCGGTGGTTTCAGATGCTAAACTGATTGTATCCCAAGTGACTCATCCTGATGCGTGCGTTTGAGAAAATTTTTCCACAGCAATTTCAAGTTGTACTGATGCCTGACGAACGTATTGAGACTTTAAGAAGTACTGGTCACAAATCGTAAACAGTTGATGTTATTTCTTTTTCACCGTATTCAGTGATGGTTGAATGTCAAGCTTAGTGAGTTTGCCTTACGGCCCATATCAAAAGCTGTCAAAGGTCCAATTCAAGCGAAACGTCTGTATCGTTTCCTGAAGCAGGGAGAGGGAGGGTGGTTCGTGCAGTTCCTTCCTCGACTCGTCCTGTCCGTTCTGTACTATGTCTCTCTTGCTCCCCCCCCCCCCTCTCTCTCTCTCTCTCCCCGCAAACAAGATGCATAAATTACCTGGCCCCAAGTGCTTCACCCAGCTGGCACTGTTGTCCGTCTGACTGTTCACCGAGGCTCCTGTGGCCTGTGAAGAGAGGTGAAGGGGTCATGGCAGGGCCCCAGGGTCAACCAGTGGCCGCGCGATGACTCTCTGGGCCAGTAGCAGCGCTGTGTGAGGAGCTTGAACTCGGCTACTGGCACTGTAGTGTACTCTAGGCCAGAGCAGAGACTATCCACATCTCTGTGTATGGTCTCTGGCCAGAGCGAGAAAGAGAGACGGACGGAGGCAGAGCACGTGCTGTCCGGGTCAGGGATGGTTCTGTCCTGTCCCTATAGCCGTGACCGATGACAATTAAAGGGTCAGCGATACCTGACCTGTGATTGTTCACGCCCCGGAAGTTCTTTGACTGCTGCAAATATGCTGATGTTTATTGTGTGGGCCACAGTCAAGCTAGTACTGATTTCGGTCAGAGCGGCGTCCGTACTGAGCTCCCAGCATCGTTTGGCTTGGAGTTTGACTGCTGGAATAGCGGAACATCCGTTACACTGTAATTAATACTCACGTCCCCCTTTTCTGACAGTGCTGTTTTAAATAAACGTATTTATCCGTTGAATTCATTTATTCGGATAATTACCGTGCGATATATCTCGCGCCTGTTGCCGCTAGGGTGAAAGACGCTGGTTTTGTGGCCGTGGCTCTGCAAATATACAGATGCGTGTGAAGATGTGGGAAAACGGCATGGACAAGAGTTGTTCTGAACGGTTTCTTTGAACGGCCTAAGTTCACACTTAAACGAGGAGCGAACACTTTTTTTTCTGCTTGTCACTCAGTACAAATACCAAAACTGGGAACCAGGGGGAAAAAAACCCTTTCTAGACAGACGTCATTTACTTCTTATAGCTGGTCAGGGTGTTCCCGACGTGACTTTTCCCGAAACAGGTGGTCGCTGTCTTCTCCCTTTCCTCTCTGCCCGGCGGGCAGACGGATCTTGTTTGTCCTTCCAATTCTTGTGGCTGTCCAAAGTTTCAGGTGCCCCAACAAGGGTGCTCGCCGTCGATCTCGCACATTCTCGTTTTTAACGAGACGGGGTCACGAAGGGTCCGGAAACAATGCGAGAGGGAGGCCAGTGCTTGTGTTGGTCAGTGGCAAACACCGGTGACAGTTCGCTTTGATTTCAAACCCTCGTTCCCCGGCTCGCAAGCCACAGTCCCACCAGTTCTGTTCCAGGTTTGTCGTCTGTCCGTACGCCGTCGTATCCCGCTGCGACCATTTCAGGTGTCGTCTGCTGTAGTTTTTGCACCGGCTGCTGGCGTATTAATGGTCCGTGTGACCTCTGGAAGCGGTGGGATTGCTGAACAAGCTAGGCAAACATAATCGCGCGATTAACCCTTGCTTCCTGACACTAGTGACAGTTCGCTGGCGGCTTCTGAACGCGCAAGGAAGCTTTGACTTGAATCGCTCGCGACAGTCGTGACAACTGAATGATGCCGGGCTGACGCACGTCGCTGCAAGTTGTCATTTTCGACTCGGACAGTAAAATGTCTGTAAGTCTTTCAACTGAGCAACCACTTTTTTTGTGAAAACGGGAGAAATACAACCCCTGACACAGTATAGACCTTGAAACCACCTGTGACATTTTGAAACGTACTGTTATCGTTATCGTGAAGACCTGTTTTGACACGTAACGTCACTAGTGGCATTTTGTTGGTGCGCACCAAAATGCGCACACGTCATATCCAAGAAATTCTGCCCACTATAACCTATCCCTTCAGCTTTGTTAAATCATGAAATATATACATACACAAGTGCAGTAAACTTGTTTACCCCTCTACAAAAGATTCAGCTGTCGTCTGCGCGCCCTTCGTGATTTTTTTTTTTTTTTTTACTACACAGCAGCATATGCACCTGTCTGAGCCAGGTGCATGCCTTGCGGCGGATAATGGAAATAACTTACTTTTGTTATAAATGATCCTGACAGGGAAGCGACTGAGGTCAAGGATCTAAACCCCCTCACAGTCAAAGCAGGAAATTTATACTCTGGCAGAACAGAGATGGGAAGGTGCGGTTAGCTCTGCCTGTCCCTTCCGTCTGCATCGCAACTCGCCATCTTTGGTACTTTATTAGCGTTGTGGGTCACGGCCGTTTCTTTGTTCCTATTTAACGTGGTATTAGAGCCAGACGTGTGTCGTCTATTCCACACAATATATCGGGAACGTTGATTTCATCTACCAGCCGCCTTTTATCAGCAGCAAACAACTCTCTCTCTCTCTCTCTCTCTCTGTGCAGACAGATCGGGTTTTTCTACCCATCGTCGAGTTAGACGCTCATATATATATATATATTATTCCCATTATCATAATCATCATCGTCCATCATCATTTGGGTTGGATGGGGGCTGTAGAGACTTCATTTTCATGTGCGATCAGTGCATCGTGTTCAGTGGACCATAAACGCACTCTGTAGTCCGTCAGCACCGTGTTTCTGACATAATTTGAGCAAAACAAGATTGTCCATCATAAACACAATGTCAAAAAACGCTCGGATATTATTCAAGACTATCAGCGACACCGGCGGCACACCTGCAAAACCGGCGAAAAACCAGAAAACAAAAACACAGGTGTGTGTTTTGTTTTTTTGTTCCAAGCGTCCAGCGGTAGAAGTGGATATAATCGCCTTTTTACCCTATTTACTCGCACAACTGTTGCCTCCGTTGGCGCGTGTCGAACCATAGCCGGTCGTGGCTTTGCCGGATTGGGCGGCAGTGCAAGCGAGGGGACGATTTCACGGTTGATTGAACAACAGCGCCAGCAGCCTGCCATTTCTGCCGCCGCCGCCGCGGTTCCGGTGCGTTAGTTCACGGTCTAGGTACGGGTGGGCTTGTCTGGGTCACGGGTGCGTGTCACGTTACGGGTATTGAGAGGGCGCTCCCGTGTCGGCCGGTGGAGGAGTCGGGGGGGGGGGGGGGGGGCGGGGGGGGGTGTAGAGGAGGGGGAAGGATCATTGGGTACAGTACAAATAGATTTTGCTTGGTGGGTAGGACTGAATGGTACGAAAATGTAAACTGTAATACCCAGTCAGTCATGCCAACTGCAGCTGTATCTTTGTACAAAACTTTTTATAATACAGTTTACCGGCCAGTCCAATCCGGGTAGGTCAGGTAAGATGAAGCTGTAGTGTAGGTTTCACTGTCACTGTCAGTCATCCCTTTTCACTTGACAAAGGTATTGTCACAATCATATGAGGTACATCACGCATGAAGTCAGGTTGGGTATGATGAGTTGACAGATACGTGGATGGCTGGCTGATCTGGTTGGTTATTGGTAGTTAATGTTATCTCAGACCAAGAGAGAGAGAGAGAGAGAGAGATTTCCAAGAGAGATTTTATTGCCGGCTTCAAGCCCAAGGGGCTTTTTTATTTTTTAAAGTCATAATGCAATCCATTTGACATCAACACGGGCGGCTGTGTCAATACGTACATAATATACATATTATCAGAAACATCGCCCTTATTACACATTTCCCACCCTCATTATACAGATCTTAAACATCAAGCAGGTGCATATAGTGATACAGCCTGGACACAATACGAATGATAAAGTGTGCCGATGTTGCGACTACTGCTAAACAGTGAATAACGTTGTCATGCTTGCATCAATATTTCCAATATGATTTGGCTTCCATGAAAAAGGAAAGTCACTAATCAAAACAACGCGAATGTTACTCCTATAAAGGGTCATGGTTTCAGTAGTTTTGCTTTGGTCTTTTGATCTGTTAAACTGCGCATTTTTTACATGACATTTGGGTGGAAGTGGTAATACTTTGGTTATAATAAGAACTTATCCCGTTTCTCCTCTTTTTTAAAACTTTTTTTTTATTCACACTTGTTGTAAACACACTATTTCATTTCCTCAAACAGCAAAGGAGCTGAACTTGTCAGCCAGTACCTTCTGTCCTGTCGCAGACGGCTCATCAGCCAATCACACTTCGTCAGTACACAATCCCTCCAAACCAATCAGACTCGGCCGCTAATCTTGTCAGCCAATCAACGGCTTTGTCACTTCCTCTGCCTATTAACTAGTAATATCCTGCGGATGACTCTTACCTTGGACGGCGATCGTTGCCATGTCTTCTCCTCCCCCCCCCCCCACCCTTTTGTTTTTTGTTTTTTAAGGGAAGTCTTCAGGCAAAGGAGAAATGATGTTGGCTTTGTTCGTTGCACTGACAGGCCATGTTATTTGCAGACGGCCCCCAGTAGCCGCTGTAAAACCTGACGACAAAAGCAAGCAAACTGAAATGAAGGTTTACGAGACGCGGCGATGTTATCATAGGTTTTATGACCGCCATTAAAAGAGAAACATTGATTACTCTTTATTTCAGTCGCATCTACTTTTTTTGTTCCGTTGGATTTGGAGACGGTAGTGTATCTATTGCCCTGAGGGCTTCCTGTCTTGATCCGTCGTTTGCAGGAGAAAAAAAAAAGTGGAGCTTTCTCCATAGCCGGCCTAGAGATATATATATATACTGGTTTGCTGTGTTTCCTCGAATTAATAACTCTGTCGGAGAAGTCAAATAAATTTACATTTTAGTGTCGTTCTGAAAGAAGCATTGCTACTACTCTGCTTACATGCATGAGTGCATTTTGGACAGTGCATTTTCGTTGTGGAAACTATACTACCTTTTACTAGTAAGTATTGTTATGCCGGTTTGTAGTAACGTCACTTTAGCTGGTGCCCTCAGGTGTTTTTGTCACTTTCTGATGGGACTCTACTTCTGTTGGCTATTGGGACTTGACTTCTGTTGTCAAGGCAAGCAGGTGTCGTTAGTAAAGGCATTCGAGCGGCTATTCTGTTGGACATGCAGACCACGGAATAGCCTGAGTGCAGCGTCTTTCCAGCGCAAAGTGAGCTCTTCCAACTTCGTCTCCCTCCCAGCACGACTGTCGGACTGACCTGTTCACTCAGCAGCGGCGTCTCAGTCATTGAACTCTCAGAGGGGGTGGGGGGTCGGAGGGAGGAGGGGGTTTGGGGGTTGGGGAGGCTCAGGCTGCTGCTATCTCTTCAGTGAGTCTGTCCGTTGGTGGCGATGGTGGGTTGCCCTAGGCAACAAGTGGCTTGGTCCGCGGACTGTAGTGTACCAGTCCGAGGCTCCGGTCGTTGGCTGTGGTCAGACTAGGGTCATCTGGCGGTGCTTAATAATGCTAATGGAGACACGGCGGTTGTGGCTGTTGTCAGGGCTGGAGTATTGAGATGCTAAGTGCATGTATGGGCAGACTCCACCGCAGCTGTTGTGTGTCCACATGTCTCGGTGAGGTGACAGATCCCTTTGCAATGAGTATTTTGCAAGCTGCTCTATTCAGCGGCCCGGGCAGCCGGCTATCTGTTATGCAAGCACTGATTTCCAATCACAGCAGACACTGAAAGTAGGGGAATGACATAGCTCACACACCAGAGGTCGCCGCTACCTGGTTCTCCAAGCAGGTGACTTTCAATTTTGTAGTCAGCATATTCGGAAGGCCGGGAGGGGGTGTGTGTTGCCTTGGGGGGGGGGGGGGGTACTGTGTGTTTGCAGTCGTACTGTTTCAGTTGACATTCTGTTGTCTGAAAAGTATTAAACTGCATGTGAGTAGGAAAAAAAAAATGGGGGGCGGGTGCCGGGTTATGAGACCATAAAGGCAAAGTCAGTTCTCTTTTGAGATCGCCATGTAGGCCGTACGAGAGGGTATTTAGGTGCGTTCTCGGAAAATACATCAACCGATACCGACAGACCCTGGCTCACCAATAATGCCGAGTACACACGCAAACGGGCCATCTGTCATTATTGAGACTACCGGACCATAATTGGGATCATAGACTGGGTTCATATCATATGAACCAGTGACACACACACACACACACACACACACACACACACACACACACACACACACACACACACACACACACACACACACACACACACACACGCGCGCGCGCGTAGGAAAACCGCCTTCGAACGTCAGCCGGTTCTCCAAATCCCTACCATTTACCAACTGTAAGATTTGAACCCCAGTCTCTGTAATGGCTTGATGCCACACTTTCAGTCACATACTCTGTCAAGTTATTGTTGGTTGTGACATACCTGGTACCCAAATCTTGCTTCTTCTCGCTTGGCGTTCAGAGTCAGCGACGACGCCTCCTAGTCAGTTCAACAAGCATTTTCCCAGATACGCAGGATATAATTATGTATCTCAATGTGCGCTCCTTACCCTCCTGTCAGTCTTACCATTGCATTTCCCTGGCATGACAACCACAGCGTTGATCAGTACATCTAGTTTCGTTTTCGCGCATGTATAAGTATATGTATAAGTGTCTTCTTTGGTATTTACTAGCGTAATGACCGACAGCGTTTTGTGCACGTCACAGCTAAAGAAACCGTTTCCGCGCCCAACCCTCTTCGTTTGCTCACCATGAGTTCTCAGCTGGACTGAGTTCAAACTATGACTCGATGGGGTCAAAACCGCATTCCTCTGGCGGAAGTTGTTGAGCTGTTCTTGTAGCAGGTTGAGGGCCGGTTTGTTTACTTCCTCTTCTGCGTTACTTCATAATCTAACACGCAGGGTGTATTCGATTATATGGATTTCGAGGTTGTTTCTCCCCCTCTTTTTCTCTTCCAGTGGCACGTGGCGAAATCCTCTCTTCACGAGCTGCACGTGCTCCCATAGCGCGCGCTGGCAGGTCAAGTGCAAGGAGATAGGCGCTGCCAAAACATGCCTCTCCACTGACGCACCTCTCTCTTCAGCTCTCTCACTCACGGCCGCCTGCAACGGCGCGCGTGCCAGATATTTATAGGTTTAGGGGGCAGTGGGGTCTCGGGTGAGGTTACTGGGGTCTGGTGATAACCCGGCGTAACTCGCTCTTTACCCGCTATGAAGATGCCTGAAGATGGGGGGCAAGGGTTAGGGTTGAGTAATGGAAAAGGAAGAGGTGACTAGAGGTCCGACTGATGTGGTTTTCGTCAGGTCGTCTGGAATTGGAGCATCCCGGCTTGTGTGTGTGTGGGGGGGGGGAGGGGGGCAGTTAGTGCACGAGTTAATTGCACGCTAACAGCTCATCACACACACACACACACACACACACACACACACACACACACACACACACACACACACACACACACACGTTGTTCAACGGACAGCGCATCGGCCTGGGTGGCAACGAGTGCATGCCGGGTACGCATCGTAAGCCAATGCAGACTGACAGCCCACAGTTGTAAAGAAGTGCAAAACCAACAGCTCTTGAAATGTCAACAGAGTAAAAATCAAACAAAATTATCTCCTGGCTGAAGATAATGGTGGGCAGCACCCACCTCTTTCCCCGCATTTCCTCTCTACACCACATGGTACAATTTACAAAATGAAATGAACATTTCAGTGCCAGGCCGCATTTCTCTCAAAGATTCAATGATTTTACTTCCTTTGACCCCTACTGGGGCATAGAGGAACAATATAAACAAACAAGAAATGCAAATGACAAGATAATGTAGGGTGAGAATAAATGTTAGCAACAATAATCACTCAGTGTAAGGTCAATAAACAAGAGTTCTGATCAATATTGTTATCACACACTTGAAAGTCCTGCTATGTCACTTGGCAATGTAGTATTCTACTAGCGTGATGTGTGTAGATATAGAATGTGGACCAGTGCGGGACGGGTATGGCGAAAGACGGTCGCAGTGTTGTAGAAACGTCTCCTCCAGTTTAGCATCATGCCACACAACCGTCAGCACGCCCCTCGTACATCTGTGCAGTTGGCAGTACGTGTTGGCGCATCCGCGCAAACACCTGGGGCAGATTGCAGTTTATTTTTACACCTTAAACAGCACGAGCAGTGCCGAGCACAAGTTTGTCCCTTGAACAAAGATGTGCACAGTGGGGGCCGGTGCACTTTGGGGATCTTGGTTGTTGCCCAAAGGTTTAACCCTGTGACCCCTTGTGTAATCGGAAGAGCTCGGGTTGATGTTGGTATCTACAGCGCTTCTCGCTCCGGCTCGCCAACTGGGCGCGCGTGGTTCCTCCACCCTTGTCAACGAGACGGTTGCGAAATACCGGATCAAAGACGTCAGGGAGACAAGGGATGCTTGGTTCTTGGTCATGGGTGTCGCCACTCAAAGGTGGATCATGTGAATCCCCAATGAAAGGCTTTCATTCAGATCTGTCTGAAACATTTTTGGGAGGATCAAAAACATCAGGAGAAGACTGAGAAGTATCAGGGGCTGTTTGGTTGCACGGTCCAAGAAGACAGACATGTAGACATGTATTTATGTAACATGGAATAGGCGGTTAGTAGCAGGAATCCAAACATACCAGAGGTATTTCCCTCGGAACGTGGAATTGTCAGTGGCATGTTGCAAACGGTTGGCCACCCAGCGAGCCCTTAACCGAATTCGCAGTGGAAAATAGCTTGGCCAAAGACTACCATCATTGACTGCCATACAGTCAGAAACTGACACACGCTATAAAGATTGAGAGATTTCGTTCTCAGTTTAGGATACAATATTACATTACAATTTACACGCTGTACCTCTGACACCCCACCCCCTCCCCAAACACACGCCCGCACCCCACCAGAAATCAAGTCTCCTTTTTATTTTCACTTATAGAATTTCTGCATTTGTGCATTGCCGTGCAATGATTATGTATATTATGCGTGTGCTGATAGTTCGCTCATTGTTACGACTCTTCGTGAAATTAATTCACTCATTAACATTTTATTTTTTCATCTGTGTGTGTTTGACAGGGCTGTGACAGACCCACGGGATGGCAAGCGGGTGGCGCTGAAGAAGATGCCCAACGTTTTCCAGAACCTCATCTCATGCAAACGCGTCTATCGCGAACTCCGCATGCTCTCCACCTTCAGACATCAAAATGTGAGTCAGACTTCTCATGGCCGCCGCATCATGCACACATGCCCCGCAAGATACATGTACCTCTATGCAGACATGCAGCCGACACACGAACCGATAACACACGGGTGGGGAGGTTGGGGGGGGGGGTTGGGGGGGGGGGGTAATCAAGATTGAGGGAAGATTTTCCCGATGCTGTGCAGATTTTGAAGTTTTGACGACAGTTGCTCTCAGGTACAGCCGATGTTTGGAATAATGAATTGCGTGCACATGTCTTTAGACTCTAGTGCCGTGTTCGTAAAAGTCGTTTCTAGGGTGCTCGGTGATCTAGTGGTTAAGACTTCGCCAGCAGTGCGAGAGGCCGGTCAGGTTCGAGTCCCACTTGGGGTAAAGAATTCTTCCTTCTCGTATGTGGCACCGTTCATTCGGGCCGATCGTCGGGGGTTCTCTCTGGGTACTCCGGCTTCCTCCCTCTCTGCTTTGGAAATGTTCAGCCCACACACACACACACACACACACACACACACACACACACACACACACACACACACACACACACACACACACACAAATGCAGTTCAAAATTCCGAAACTGACTCAAATTGCTGAGCTGACCCTTCGCAACACGTGATTGTAATGTGTTCATGTCCAGTGTGTTAGAGCATCCGTGTGGTTCACGTGAGCATGCGTAGGGTTCAGTTCGCGGTTCTTTGAGCCAGTTCGAGAAATTGGGTAAAGCGCCTATACAATACTCAGTTATTAATATTATTAAATATTGATAAACAGATGCTTTCAGTTTTTGAGACAGTTTTGAAATCCAGTAAACGGTATAGATGTACATCACCTGGAATGGGGGTGTTCCGCCATCGACCAGAAAACAGCTTTCACTACTGTGTTACTAGTATCTAAAGACATGAGCATGCGCGCATTTGTAGTCTGGGCCCGTATGTAAAACTCGAGGTTAATTTAACCCACGGCTACGGGCCTAACCCAGACCAGGACAAAAGAAACCCAAAAACAAAATTAAAAATAAAAAAGGAAGGGAAGAAAGAAAGAAAAATCCTTCTATAACGGCATAGGCACCTTGCTGGAATGGATCCGCTTCCTGATTTAAAACGACAACCAAAAAAAAAAAAAAAACCCTAGAGCTAGTTTAGTTTGAGGTTAGACTCTAACCCGGGGCTAATCTCCATAACCCCGACTATTACATACGGGCCCTGTACTTCAAACTTGCGGCTTACCCGAGAAGAGTCGTCACCAATACTTTCGAATCAACGCAGCACCTGGAGAATCTCGTTTGCCATTTTGACAACTACTCCCCCCCCCCCCACTCCCTCCCCCTCTCTCCTCCCTCCCCCGTGATTATGCAGATGGCCGACGGGTAGCGATATCGTGACATGGGGCAGTGATGCAGTCAGTAAACACGCAGACTGATACTGGGTGATACCATTGATAATCTCGGGATACCAGGGGCTGTTGCCAGGTTATACACCGTCTGTTTTGTGCGGAAGATTTTTTTTTTTTTTTTTTGCGAACATTTATGTATTTATGTTTACTTTGTGCTAGTACGGCGGAACTGTTGTCGTCATTTAAATACTCCTCCTCTGACTTGTCAGTGTCAATACTCGGCCTTACTTTGGGTGGTAAATAAAATACATGGGCGGTACATGTTCGCGTTGGATAGTGAAAAGGTTATGCTTTCTGGTGGCTTAAAGTGTAGAAGGGACTTCACAAAAGTGTAGAAGGGACTTCACAGTCAACACATGTAAACAGAAAGGGGGATATGGGGGGGGGGGGGGGCTAAAACTTCACACTGGCTGAAGGTTATTGTTACGTGAGTCTGTTTAAAAGCGAAGCTAGAAATTCAGTTATTCAGTTGTTGCCTTTTTCTCTGTTTCAGGTACTCTCATTGTATGATATAGTTCAGCCAGATCATATAGACCTCTTCAATGAAATGTATCCTTTTCTTTGATGTTTAAAAATGAATGAATTGGAATTCACGGACGGCAGTGTGTGTGTGTGTGTGTGTGTGTGTGTGTGTGTGTGTGTGTGTGTGTGTGCGTGTGCGCGCGCACACACATCAATATACTTTCCTGGGCAGATTAAGGCCCGCGTGTGTGCCAGTGCTACATTAGCACTATAATAGCAGTGAGATGAGATGAATGAACATGAGAATACCTGAGATGTCTGTGTTGCTGTGGTGTCAGTGCTGGTGGAAACTAGATAGAACGACCCCTTTACAGGTCGAGAGGGTTTCTTTATGTGTTAGATGTGACAGAAATACCAAAAACGGGAGTGAAAACAAATTCTGAGAGGCTGGTCTGAGTGGTCAAGCCCTTCCCTACCCCCCCCCCCCCCCCCCCCCTTCGGCCCCACCCTCTCTTTCGCACTATCTGGATCGCCACCCCACCCCTACCCCAACCCTGCTCAACGCCCACTCACGCTGAGACACACGCCCCTAGCCCCCTCTCGCCCCAGCCCCCCCCCAAAAAAAAAATAAATAAAAATAAATAAATAAATAAAATAAAATAAAAAAAATCAAGAACAAGAAATAATGCATGCTTTGACCCAGAGGCCAGGAAAAAATCGTCTATATATACTGACATTGTACTGTACATAATCTGCTGAAACAAAGGAAGCTATACAAGACAGGGAAAACTAAAATAAGATCAGAGAAACAACAACATATAAATAAAGTAAAAGAGAAGTATTTAAGACTTCGGCGAGCGGTCGACTGTTTATTTCACACTGAACCCATCTGGCCTAGGAAGGCCCACTCTAAAGCCTTTTTAGCGAAGACAGCTGTATACACAACGGAAAAAGAAACTGATGATCGGAGCGAGTTCTGTTGACACAGACCTGGCCTCTGGATTCTAGGGCACGTCTACAGACGCCCCAGACCACACCAGGTTTTCCCCTGCAGTTGTTGTGAAGCTGCGCTGTATATTATATTAGGACTTGACAAGCTGGCTGTGATTTAATTCGCAGTAGTAGGCCGAATGTACGGCACAAAAATATCCATGTCAATCACATGCTTTAAAAAAAAAAAAAAAACTTCTTTGTTAGGAAATTCTGACTGCTTCCTTTAAAGTTGCAGGGGAGCCTGGATAACCGAATGGTAGAGCGCTGGACTTTCAATGCTCAGGTCGTGAGTTCGAATCCTGGCTGAGGCGAGATATTTGTGCTGGCCTCTTCTCGTTACCCCGTCTTTGATAGCACCCTTACGTGGTGGAAAAGGACGTTAAACTCCCAAACACCTACCCCACCCCACCTCTTTAAGTTGCAAGGTAAGCTGTCTGGTTCGGGCAAGAGATGGAACTTTTGGAACGTCGACGATTTCGTCATGCATAAGAATAAATATAGCAGCCAGTCAGCAAATTAGCATTTGTTTGTGTGTGCAAAGTTTCGATAGTCAGTATAGATAACACTGTTGAAAATTCAGATCAGTACGAGGCGAGAGGAGTGAAGGCAAGTCTTTCACCGAGCTCCAAATGCAAGTAAATCATAAAATATGTATTTCGCCAGGAGACAGTGACGTCAGCGTACCAGTGTCACTGTAGTTTATGTCACTCTTGACTTCACTGGTAGACGCAGAGAGCGTGTATACTTAGCCAAGTGTACGTGCCCCGTCTCTCGGTAGGGAGGCAACCTGTATCCGATTCCGCGGGGGACAGTATTTGGGCCATCACGCCTTGCGAGTTCTTACACGTCACGTCGCGGTCGCTACAGATCCAATACGTCCGCAAGGGGGAGGTATTTGTTCACGTTGCGAAAGATTTATTTTTGGCCGTCGCCAGTACATTGGTCAGGATGGAGTCAGCGGGCTGGTAGGGTGGGATCTTGCTGGCTAGCCCGTGAGGAGAGCTGCCCTTTGGAGAGATCATGCAGTTTTATTTTGTCCAAGCAAGTTTCCAGCGCAGAAAGTGAAAGGATTGGAGCGGCTGAAATACTGAGACGAGGCGTATCATTCTTTGTTGTAAATCTCTTGAACGTGAGAAGGAAGATACCCCCCCCCCCCCCCCCGGGCAGAAAAAAAAAAATTGTAAAAGTTTGGTGTTCGAGTCGCCTGGACGAGAGAGTTCAGTTCACCAGTTCTGCGCTTGGAAAAGCCCATATGTGACGCTACGCCACGAAATGAGTCGGAAGTTACATGCAGCTGAATAGTGCAACACCCGATTTTCCGACCGAGGTGGCTATTTTGTTTCATGGGGTACGTCATTTCAACAGATCATAACTTCAAAAATAATTATCCGATTTTAATCTGGTTTTCACCATTGGATTCAGCATTAAAAAACCTGTAAGATCATATCAAAACCTCAAAAACTTCAAAAAGTGACTTCAGACTCAAATCGTGGGGGGGCGTCACATATGTGCTCCACACCGTCTGTCACCAGAGGGTGGAGAAATAGATTTGACTTGACCCAGCGTCGTGTTCGAGACTGTTTAAGCGTTTGTCTGGTTCAATCTCTACACCTGTCTAGACGAGAGAACACGACACCATCGATATAAGTATTTGAGTGGGAGGCCGGGGGAGACTCTGGCATTTCCTGTCTTGCGATAATCCTACGTCGCAGTACTGAGATAGTGATGATCAGCCCATGGGGATAAACAAACACAGCTCGTACGTGCCTTGTATCTCAAGCACGGACACCTCTGTGCCCACATACATTGACACGAGACCTAAAATGCGGAAACGGAATTGATAGTCCGCGGGTCGATTTTTCGGCCAGTTCTGTCAAATCCCTCACCTGACCCCATTCCCCAGTCTCCCCCCTAGTCCTCTCCAAGACCTGTTTGAGGGGGAAAATCGACAAATTTATGCAAAGCCTCCGTTTCGTTATGGTTTAGTTCACCCTCCCTTTTTTTTAACGTTCACCCACCCGTTTTTTTAAATTTTATTTAACCCTCCCTCCCCCCCCCCCAACCCCCTCCCCCCAACCCCCTCCCGGCCACCCCGCAGGCGCTACCCGTTGCCGCCTGAACACTTCGCTTTTACCCGTCTATATTTGGAGACGAGCCCGCTCCAATCTCACCCTTCGTTTTATCCGTTTCTTTCGTTCTTTCTTACCATGTCTTTTTGTTGCTTTTCCCTTTCCTTTCGTCAGACGAACCCACTGCGCTGCCTGAAGTGTCGGGTGTCCTTCACAAAAACACAAAACAAACCAAAACAAAAAAAAACAAACAAAAAAACCCGAAAAGCAAACCAGGCCAACAAGACGGGCCGGCGAATTTAGGTCACGCGTTGACCCCATTTCTTGGTGTCTATTGATTTTGGCAAGTCGAGTGAATTGTGGTTTATTTCTGTCGGGCTGCTGGGTGGTACAGTTGTAGTGCCGGTACTAAGCTGAGATAAGGCCGGGTTCTCCTTTGTACCAGGCAAATGTAATATAGCCAAGTGGTTGTCCGGCTACAGATAGTGGGATGGAATTGGGTGACCGCGAGAGGGGTGGTATATTGAGGGCTCGGTGTCGTGAAATTGTGTCACTTCTTTGTGGGTGGTGGCACGAGAAACTAGGTAATTGGTAGCTTCAAGCATGGGTAACACAAAGGTTACCCGGGGGGGGGGGGGGTAGCCTGGAAGAAAGAGCATTTTCTATCGGTATTTTAGATACCTGATCGCCTCAGTATTAACCGTTCCTCCAAATTCGGGCAAAGCTACAGTACAGCGCTGCCCCATGTATAGCGCAGGCCAACTTCAGTGTAACGCGTTCAGTGTAACGCAACCGTCCGTCGGCATCCATTCGTCTCGGGAGACGATGGTGTAGCGCTAGGCGATGGAGTTGCATCGCCTCGAGTGGCTGTAAAGTCCCACTCTGGAATGGCAGTCTCTGGAACACTTCGTGCAGATATAGGGGGTTGGCGCTGAGACAGAAGCTGCCCTTGCCTTCCTCCTGGCTCTCCTGTCGGCCAGCTGATCGTCCCTCGCGGTTTCAGCCCTCTTGACACCTTCGCTGACAGAGACTCTCCACAGCTGACGGTCTTCGGCTGCACCTTCCCAAGTGCTGGGGTCGATGTCGGCCAGCTTCATGTCGCGTTTTGCAGACATCTTTAAAGCGGAGCTGTGGTCTTCCGGTGGGCCGAGACCCCTCACGCAGTTCTCCATACAGCATCTCCTTTGGGATGCGACCTGGTTCCATACGACGCACGTGACCCAACCACTTGAGGCGTCTCTGGCCTGAGCAGTGAGAACAGGCTTGGGATGCCGGCACGCTGGAGGACCTCTATGTTGGTCACCCTGTCCTGCCACTTGATGTGCAGGAGACGTCTGAGGCAACGGAGATGGAAGGTGTTTGAGCCGCTTCTCCTGACTGGCGTACTTTGTCCAGGACTCGCTGCCGTACAGGAGGGTGCTGAGAATGCAGGCCTTGTAGACGCGGAGCTTGGTGTTCTCGGTCAGCTGACTGTTGCTCCATACGCGCTTGCTTAGCTTGGCCATGACTGCGGCGGCTTTCCCTATCCTGGTGCTTATCTCAGTGTCCAGGGTGAGAGAGCTGGAGATGGTCGAACCGAGATAGGTGAAGGAGTCCACCACCTCGAGATGCGTGTTTGTCGATAGAGATGTCTGGGGGGGAGTCGGTGTCTTGGGCCAGAATGTTGGTCTTCTTCAGACTGATGGTTAGACCAAACTCCTTACAGGCGTTGGACAGGCGACTGACTAGCTCTTGCAGTCCGGCTTCTGTGTGAGAAGTCAGGGCAGCGTCGTCAGCGAACAGCATCTCGCGGATGAGGACCTCCCTGACCTTGGTTTTGGCACGCACAATCGGGCGATGTTGAAAAGCTTCCCGTCTGCTCTGGTGCGGATGTAGATGCCTTCTGTGCAGTCGTCGAAGGCATACTGAAGGAGCATGAAGAAGAAGATCCCGAAGAGTGTCGGCGCGAGAACGCAGCCCTGCTTCACGCCACTGCTCACAGGGAAGGCGTCGGATGTTCCACCGTTGAAGTAGACTGTGCTGTGCATGTCCTCGTGGAAGGATTTGACCATCTGAAGCAGTCTCGGGGGGCATCCTATCTTCTGCAGGAGGCTGAAGAGTCCGCTTCTGCTGACCAAGTCGAAGGCTTTCGTCAGGTCTATGAAGGCGATGTATAAGGGTTTCTGCTGCTCTCTGCACTTCTCCTGCAGCTGGCGTAGTGAGAAGATCATGTCCACAGTAGATCGGCTTGCCACGGTACATGTATTTGGGTTCCACAAAACGTAGTACGTCATGTGCATTCACCTTTATAATTCAACTTTGCAGGACTCTCTTTTACACACACACACACACACACACACACACACACACACACACACACACACACACACACACACAGGAACAACAAAAAACAAGAAATGAACAACACCGCCCCTGAAATTCATGCATGGTTTTATTTTCGTTTTTTCCTGTTCAGTTTAAATATATTAGAGGTTTAAAAGCTTCCTGTTTGAAAGCCACAAAACCGGACCACCACATAACCGATTTTGCTGTTAAATTTTGAAGAAACACGCTATACAGCGGCAGGTGAAGGACGTTTTATTTAGAACTTGCAGGATGTGCAGTCAAGTTTGACGCAGTCAGTCAGGTAGTATTTTATTACTGCTAGAATGATTGGTGGAATCAAATACCATAGTAAGTCTTTTTCCAAGGGGAATAGTGATTTAGGGCAGTACAACTTGCTTTGATGATTTTCATGTTGAGTTTCCTTGACCTTCGCTTAGTTACGTTCTCACAGAGCTTATGCAGAGTGACCTTCACAAAATCATCGTCTCCCCTCAGCCACTCACATCAGATCATGTCAAAGTTTTCCTCTATCAGATACTCAGGGGTGAGTAGTAAAGTTTGTACTATGGAACTGATCAATGATGCACGCACTCTCACAGTGCAGGAAATTTTCAGAAGATTGCTAATGCTGTTGTTTGAATCTCACTGTTTTATGCAGTTCTCAGTGAATTTTTTTATTTTTATTTTTTGAATGATTTTACGATAGTTTTGTTTTTCTTTTTGAATGATGACACAAAGAGATTGAGTCAGAATAAAATGATAATGAAAAAAAATGAAAGAAATATAGTCAGTATGCAGTTGGAGAATGTCAGTTTTAGTATATGGTCTCGTGTTCTGCTGGTCCTGTGTTACATTTGTGTTATTGTGTGTGATGGTAAGGAACTTGTGCATGATTACTCTGCAGGTCTAAAGTACCTCCATTCCGCCAATGTCCTTCATCGAGACATCAAGCCAGGCAACCTTCTTGTCAACAGCAACTGCTGTCTAAAGGTGTGTTGCAGTCTCTCTCTGTCTCTCTCTCTGGCTTTTTTTTGGGGGGGGGGATTAGTTTCAGGACTTAAGATCTTCACCTTTTGGTGGATTTCCTCCTTTGGCTAAAAAATTTTCTGCGCCCCAAAAAGTGTGTTTCATCCTTAATGCACTTTAGAATCACGCCAAAATGCGCCAAATTGCACAGATTTTAGTCTTTTTCAAAAAGTCCAATTAGCAAAACACACGCGCACTTGTGGCTTTGCCAGTTCGTCACTAAATGCTGCACACTTTTCCCCCTTTTGGATCATGGACTGTTTTAATCCCTGAGTTTGAATAGTTGTTACACCTATGATGGTTAGTTCAACAGTTGTCTGTAGACTGTACCCTCATTCCCTGCTCACCCACGCACCTTTCACCACCCCCATCACCCACCCACCTTTCATGCTGGCTTTTTCATCGTTGCCCCGTCTTTGATATCACCCGTATGCGGTGGAAAAGGGCGTTAAACCCCCAAACCTCCACCCCCATCACCCACCCACCTTTCGTACTGGCTTTTTCATCGTTGACCCGTCTTTGGTATCACCCGTATGTGGTGGAAAAGGACGTTAAACCCCCAAACCCCCACCCACCCTCACCCACCTTTCACCATCGCTATCACCCACCTAACAACGCCATGAAGCTATTTCCACCATATCCAATCTCCAGTACAGTATATTGAGAATATATATAATGAGAATGATCCTGAATAACAGCAACTCTTAATCACGTTGCAGATCTGCGACTTTGGGTTGGCGCGGGTACACGAACCCCAGGAGGATGTCCACATGACGCAGGAGGTGGTCACGCAGTATTACCGTGCCCCTGAGATCCTGATGGGCGCTAGTCACTACGACTCCTCCGTTGACATGTGGTCCGTCGGCTGTATTTTCGCCGAGCTGCTCAGTCGAAGGATCCTGTTCCAAGCGCAGGCTCCTGTTCAACAGGTAAGGTTCACGACCGTCTCAAATATCAGGTTTTTGATGTTGTGGGGGTTGGGGTTTGGTTTGGGGTGGAGAGGGGTGGACATACTTTCCTTGATACCTTGCTCGATGGATAAATGCGGTTTTTTGTTGTTGTTGTTTTTTTCTCTCAGAATTTGATCGTAGCCATTGGGGTTCTCGAATTTTAGTGTACATGTGCCTCAGTCCCCCTCTATTTTGAAAAGCGTAAAATAAGTTGAGCTATTTTCAGACTCAAGTTTTGTCCAGAATTCCATGATGACAGCAAGTTAGTCCGAGGAATTTGTAAAAGTGGATTGCGGGGATAAAAACAAACCAAAAACAAATAATCCAAACCATCTGCCTTCTAGACAGGCTTTAAAAAAAAAAATCCCTCCAAAATTCCATAAAATACAAGCATGAACACCAAACACCTGCACTCCACTGGATCGGCAGATGTTCACCGCCTCAGTCTGGCTGTATGACAAGAAAGAATGTCTGCTGCAGTTTCAGCTGCAACGGATTCCATCCCTCAGATTCGAAATAGTGCTTGCGTCACTGCTGATCAAACACCAAGGGGAGAAAAAGAAGGGCAGAAAAATGGGGGACAAGATCCTGAGCCAGCAGATTTTGGAGACGCCTAAAAAAGCCAGTCCTTGCCTGAGGCAATTTGTCCCCATGAGATGCTGTATGCGCGCACTTTGGGTGTTGTTGCGGTAAATGGACGGCTGTGGGGACAGGTCCACCTTTTGCCAAGGGACAGGTCTTCTGTAGCGTTGATCACATTCACAGTTGTTAGTTACATCGTAGGTATTGGTTGATTTTGAAAGATTGGCTTCTGTCTGTGTTGCTCATTGTGCTTCCCCTGGTCAGTTTCTTTGTCAGTCAGTCTCCTTGGTATGAAGTCAGTTTCCAACTATTGCGTTGTGTGTAAGTTTGTATTACCTTCACGTTCATATCGGTACCATGCCTGGTATCACTAGGTAAAAATAAAAAAAGAAATGTCAGGTGTTTGCATTGCCTCCTCCCCTGTGCCATCACACGTGCGCGCGCGCGCGCGCACACACACACACACACACACACACACACACACACACACACACACACACACACACACACACACACACACTCCTCCCCTGCTTGGTCACACACACACACACACACACACACACACACACACACACACACACACACACACAAACTCAATATGACACCATACCAACACAACTTACAAGTATGGTAATGTCTTTTAACTACGACCAGCAAGTCTACGGAGCACCCCGAGGTAACATAAATTTTCAACTAGTTCAACATTTGAAGGAAGAGGATCAGCAGCTTGGGACAGGCATCCTTGTAGAGCTGATGTCACCCGAGTCAGTGTCCTCCCCACAAAATAAGGAGCTGGCCTCATGCAAACTGGGCTAATGATGAGAAAAAATAGCGACAGTCGCGAGGTGTCCTTTTTTTTTCTTTTTTTTTTTTGCCGCACAGCAGACATGGATTATTGATCTTGTCTAGGGCCTGGGCTTCCAGTGGGGCTGCTTGTTTTTTTGTGATTTTTTTTTTCTTTTTTCTCTACTCTTCTTTTTTTTTATCGGTCGCGCTCTTCTGTAACACTAGCGAAGAAGATGGGGGTGCAATTGCTTTTGGTGTTGTTTTTGGAGTATTTGGGAAAAGGAGTGTCCATGCAGGTTTGAGTGAGAGATGGGTGGGAGGAGGGGAGGGGGGGGGGAGTAGATGAGGAAAATTTGATGAAGTTGCTCTCTCTCTCTCTCTCTCTCGCCATGAGATGAGGTGACTGAAGCGGTTTCAGCAATAATAAAAAGTCATTTAACTCTCTCTCTCTCTCTCTCTCTGTTGCTCTGTGGCGAGTTGATGAAGGGGTGATTGGTGTTCACAGGAAAGGAAGGATGACGGGGTTCGGGCTTTATTTTTCTTTCGCTTCTGTCTCATTGTATTTTTCAGTAGATTACGCCGTAGAATAGCAATAGTAAGTGTGAAACAGTGGCTTTTAAGTTTAAAGTCAATTATCTTCCCCTGTTGGAAGATAAAGTACGTTTTTCGTTACCTCTCTTGCGCTCTCTCGCTCCCCCACACCCTCTCACCCCCCTCCCTCGCTCGCCCCCCCCCCCTCTCTCTCTCTCTCTCTCTCTCTCTTGTGGGCAAGGGGAGGTAAAACCACGGGCTGAAGAAGCAGCTGATAATTTGAGGGAAGATTAGGTTTACTTTCCAGTAACAACATGCTGTGTGCACAGCATGGCTAAAGAGGAAAAAATCCCTCATGCCCAGGGCACGCATCCAGTGTGATTATTGACTTCCTGGCAGGGAAAAGAGACTACCAGCAGTTGATTTCTGGTTTGTGAATGTCCTGTTTTGTTTTATTATTTTTTCTTCCTGTTTTTTGTGTTTTTTTGTTTTTTGTTTTTTGGGTTTTTTTTTTTTTTGGGGGGGGGGTGGGGGTGAGGGGGGAAGGGTTGGGGGGAGAAGTACCATGGTGGTTTATGACCTTGTGGTACTGGCTTTTGGAATGTATGTGTGTCTGTTGTGGGGGGTGGGGGGTGGGGGGGGGGGGTTAATGCAAATTGATGGTCTGATGTTAGACTTGACTCAATAGGATGCATACACATGCACTGGCCACTAACTTTGCTAGACAGTTCTGAGACAGTGTTCCGTGCAATTTGCATTACTTTCGTTTTGGTTTTTGCATTGTGAGTATGAATGAATATCATTTAATAAATGTGGAAATTTTTTCTTCATTGCCTTTGTTTTTTAAAAAAAAGTGTGGCCCAGCAAATTTGCACTTTGTGGCCAGAGAAGTGTGGAAGGAGACAAAACATTTGAATATAGAATAATAGAAAATATCTTCATTTTTTTTTTCTTTTTTTTTTTTCTTAGCTGGATCTGATTATCGACCTGCTGGGGACTCCACCAGAAGAGGACATGCGGACAGCGTGCGAGGGAGCGCGCGCCCACGTTCTACGCAAGCCACCAAAGAAACACAAGCTGAACAGTCTATACCACCTGTCTAGTCAATGCACCCACGAGGCCATCCACCTTCTTATGCGCATGCTTGTTTTCAACCCTGTAAGTGTTGTTAGTGTTCTCTCTCTCTGTCCTCCCCCCCCCCCCCCACACACACACACACACTTGCAAAATTCATCACATTTTTATGGAGTAAAAGGGACGAAGTGCCATGGATGTAATAAGTACTTTTTCCCTTTTTCTGTTTGTTGATACCAATAGATTTGCAACTTTTTCTGGATCTGTCTGTCTCTGTCTGTCTCTTTCTCTCTCTCTCTCTCTCTTGTTGATCTCTCTGCCATGTAACAGCAAAACACAGTAAGTCCATTGACGTCATTTTAGGGAAAAAGGCCATTATGTCATGTCTTTCATCTTGAAATCTCCCTTTTTCTCCTAAAAAGATGTCATGGACTTGTCATTTGCCATTACACAGCAGCTCTCCCCTCTGTCTCCTCCTCTCTCCTTCTCTTCCCTCTCCCTCTTCTCTCCCTATGTTCCTCTCTCCCTCTGTGATAGTGATACATTCTGGTTAAAACTGACTCTAACATGCAGTTCTAATGGCAGTTATATACATGTCATGTCATGTCAGGTCAGGTGAGGTCAGATACACTCTTGAAATACAGACTTCAACATAAGTCAAGGACCACTGTGACAGACAGGTCTAATTTTTAAGATTTCACAAAAAATAGAGATCAAGGAATCTTTCCAAATTTTTGGCTGTGAAAGTGTTAAAGGGTTAACAGTGCATCCTGCAAAGCTTGCTGAAGCTGAAAAACCACCGTGTGCTGCACGGACATCTTCCAGGAATTTTAGCCAAATTTGCAAGTGGTCCTTGACTTATGTTGAAGTCTGTATGACATCTCTGCAAATTATTTGTAAATAGTTTGTGGTGAAACAGTGAATGGTCATAATGCTTTCCTGTGCATCATGCAGGACAAGCGCATCACAGCCGCCGATGCTCTCACCCACCCGTACCTTGACGAGGGTCGTCTTCGCTTCCACTCTTGTATGTGCAATTGCTGCTCCCCGGCAAACGGCCTGTCGAGCCAGCGACACTTCGTCACCGAGTTCGAGCCAGTGTGCCAAACCCCTTTCCCATACGACTTTGAGGAGTCGCTCACATCAGTCAGCAGAGTTCGAGGTGAGTTGACTGATGGTGTCCAGTGAAAATTGTGTGTTGGACTAAAACCCTGTATCAGCTTATGTAAGGAATAAGAATACATCATGCTTGTTTCATTCTTTCTGGAGGAGCTGTCGGGTGCCAGTAATGCAAGATCCTCCTATGGCAGAATTGTGTTTTAATTCACTCAGACAAGGTCCGACAAATACAAAAATGGTTAAGGTTAACCAGGCAAAAAAAAAAAAAAAAAAAAATCAACAAATAGGTAGATGAATGAATAAAAATAATTACGGTTCCAACTCTGCCACTGACAACACATTTATTTATTCTTTCGGTTTGGAAAGTAAAGTTTTAGGGATGGAGCTAACAGTTGGTCAAGATACCCTAAATGCCACTGTTTTGGGATTTTTGTTTTGTTTTGGCATAATACATTTGTGGCCCGCGTCGTGTGCAGAGAGACTGTATGACTTCATCCTGAAGCACCAGCAGCGCTTCAAGAGAATCCCGCTCACCCTCAACCCGAATTCCTTCGCCTACAAAAACTTCCAAAGGTTTGTCCGACTCCATGGACGATGCACGGCATATGGTGTCAGGCATCGTATTGTTTTTAAGAAAAATTTTCCTTAGTTATTTTTAAGTTCATTTTTCACCCTTTTTATTTGCGATTTCATTTTGCTTTTGTTGTGGATAGTTGTGCACGGTAACCTTCATCACAGCATGATCTAGTGTAGTTGAGCTTGGGTAGGTGGTTTGGTTTGTATCCCATGCATGTTTTCACAGTCTGAGCCCAGCATGAAAGGACACTGAGGAAATGCATGTTGAAATGATGTCTAGATCTGCACAGTGTTTCACACTCACAAAGTAACAGTCTTAGCATGGAGATTAAGCATGTGCTTGGACTTCACCAAAAACAAAAAAAATCAGCTGGAATGCCCACTGTGTCTTTATCAGTTAAAGCTTGTTACTGACAAACAAAACGTGCAGACGACACTTAAGTATTTAGAGTAGACTGTCTAATCTGACACCTGGTGTCTGTGTTTTCAAGTGTGTGTGTCTTTGTGTGCATGTGAGAGGGAGAGATTGTACATTTTCTCACAAGCAAGGAACCTGTGATAGGTTGTGTTAGAACCTCAGCAAGCACTAGGACTGTTGCATGGACATGTATATATACATGTATTGTCAGTTACGCAATAGGCAGTTTCCCGTGTAGTCCACTGTGGCTTGCCCATGAGCAGTAAACAGCCCGGTTTTATTATGTTGCCCCTAGGCTAGTCCTCTCTTGTTTGTATAACGTATACAGTTAGCTGAGAATACACTCGCGTGAATTGAAAGCATGTTCAGCACCTCAGTCTGATAGCTCTGCCTTCTTTTTGTTGTTGTTGTCGTCGAAAGAAATGTTTCATCGTGATTTTGAAATTTTCTTCGTGAAATTATTTGACACCATCTGCACAAGCATGCATGTAGTGTAGTGCTGAATTAAAACCTGAACTGGGAAGTCTTGAGGGCTGAGGCATAATGATGTACCATTATCTGATGCTTTGGGAAAAGGGAGGGTGTTCATGAATTTGTATGGACTGCTAAGTTTGTTTCGTGCTGCATCTAATTCTTAACTCACGCTTTTTGGAGACGTTTGCTTATATTAACATGTGTGATATAATTAATAATTTTAGCAGAATCTAGTATTCCAAGAGTTTGTGAGTCAGATTAATGTGTTTGTTGAGTAATTTTCGTATTAATCTCACCATTACTGGATAAAACTGTTTAGCAGGGTTGGATTTGTTTTTGATCTGCTTGCTTTTTCGTTCCATTCCATCTCCTTACCTTTCTCCATGTCCTGACCTGTCTGTGATCTTTTTTGCTGTGTGCTTTTGGCTTCCCTGACGCATCAGAGTTTTGAGAACAGCCCTTGTTTTTGTGATGAGCAACTTTTTTCTGCCTACGTCCGTGACATGACACGCATGATCTTGAGTCGATATTTCGATCTGTCTCTGCTCCGTTGCATACCATGTTTACACTCAAATCCGGATATTGAAAGTCACAGCTCACACACTATGTAATTGTAAATATAAAGAATTAATGGGGCGGTTGCCATTTGAAAAGATTTTTTTTTTCCAGAAGTTATTTTTTTATCTTAAAAATTTCATTGAGTGAATTATACTACTTCCCTGAGACCAGAGAAGAAAAATGTTAATGTGAACTTTCCAAGAACACCAAATTGAAGAAAGGAAGGAAAGTGTGAAACATGCGAATGGTTTGAAAGAAGAGAAGAGCGGAAGGCATTGCAGTCTAACTCTAAGTTTACATGTTTCCTACGTTACTCTTTCAGCGTCAGGGGCCGTAAGTCACATAGACTCTTTCACCACTCGTCCGCTAACCAGATGGGAGCCCCCCTCGGCCCCCACCTACCTTTTGGCTGCTGACCAGTCCTCGAGGTCAGCCTCTGACCTTCACCTTCTGACCTTGACCTTCGCCCTCTCACTGTGGTTCATCTCAACTTTTTGCAGCTCGCAAGTGGCCATGCCTTCAGAACTGCCTCCGTCTCCCCATGTATGGTAGTGTGCGCTTGCCAAGGGGTAAAACTGGAGCTGAGTGGAGAGAGAGTTACCTCCCTGTGAAGAGTTGTCCCTTCCCCCTACCTGACACTGAGATTCGCCTGCCAGTGAGTGTGACTGGATTGTTGAGATGTTGAGTCCGTGCAGACTTTCTGGAGACTGAAAGGGCTGTATCGGTCGGTTCCACAGTGGGGAGGTGTTTGGTCCTGGGTATGAAGGAACTGGGAAGACTTGGTTTGACTGGTTGTGCTGTCACCTGCTAGTGCTACACTGATCGACAGAGTGCGTGCAGTGAGGGACTCCCGCAGCTACGGCCGACTACAATAACGAGGACGATTTAAGGCGCAGAGTAACAGCCGGCCAACCCAAGTCCTCATGGCTTGCTTTGCTTCATACTAGCACCAAATCTGTCGTCATCCCACGTCCGCAGCGGCACAAGCAAGCAACGGGGAAGTGTGGTTAAAGCAAGATTTTCTCGCAAACACGAAGAGAAGGCAAAAATCGAGAAAGGGGAAGAAAAAAAATGGTGTTGCGGAGATGGACACTGGCAGGTGACTGCAAGAAATTTCGCTCTGTGTGGGGGAACACAGTCTTGCTTCAACTGTGTGTAAAACTTGGAGGTTTTAAAAAAAAATTGTTTTTAAACCAGAGATGCTTGCTGTGAGAAAAAGGACTGTGGACAGTTTTAATTACAGACTTTTTCCCCCAAGCCGGCACAGTTCCTGTAATGTGTCGTTGGACTGATGTGCCGTGTACGGCAAGTAACAAGTGTGCGTGTGTACGTGTGTGTGCGCGCGTGTGTGTGCGTGTGTGTCGTAGCTTGTGATTTGTAGTTGTTTAGCCTTTGGGATTCAGGCCAGGTAAAAAACATCTCAACTCTCGGAGAACTCTCTCAGCAGTCATGCAAGACAAATCCAGCGTTGGGAAGGGACGTACAGTAACTACACATGCCAGTCTTAACCTTGATATCAAATGCAATCTCTCCATTTTAAAGTGTATTTTTTTGTGTGTGTCGGAGACTGGCTGCAGTGTGAAATGTGTGTGTGTATATTTTGTGGCCATGCGACTTTTTCTTAAAACGTATGTCATACTAAATGGTAGTCATGTGTGAGTTGACAGTTTTGCATGAGTACATTTCCATTTTACTTAGAAACTTATTTTGCACTTACCTTGTTGAAATGAAGAAGCTGAACTTGTGGCTTTCAATGGACGCAGACATCCAACCTGCTCTGGAGTAAGGGGAGAAAACCTAATTTATAGCCAGTTGTATATTACCTCCCTCTTTCACGAGGGTTCGATCTCATGCACGATGATAACGCTTGTACAGTTACAAAATAGAACCACCGTCGGCTGGTGCCATCGCCCGGTATTTTGCACTTGAGTGAAATTGAAATACACGAAGTGCGTGTGATCAGCTGTATAGCTTATTACAAGTTTCATGACTGGCCTTGAACTGTGTGTTACAAGACTTAATTTGAGAGCCCCAACAGATTCCATGCATTAGGAGCCTTGCAGGGAATTTCGTTTCAATAGCGTGACGGACGAATGGGACTACAGTTGAAAGTTTGAAGAGCTTTTGCCAAGATAGTCTGGTTCATTTCTGGTGAACCAGTTTACGGTGAACCACAAACTTTGCTGTAGTTCGTCCATCTGCGTCGTCCACCAAGACCTTCGGAGACCGTCAATAAAATGTCTGCTTTCGCTGGGGAATATGTGCGGCATTTGTCAGAGCTTGCTTTTGCAGCGACGGAGCCACATCTGAAAGTTCCTTGAGATGATTTGTGTGATGTAAAGAATATTGTCACGCTGTATAAAGCAGAGTAAAATTATTGAGATGCAAGGCTATGTTCAAATGGAATTTGAGTCAACACAAATCTGAAGAGCCTGCAGGTGTTTGGAATGTTGCTCTTCCATGACGCGCTGACAATTACCCCCTTTCTTTTGCTCGGGGACTTGTGGCAGTTATTTTTATGTACTTGTGGCATCAGGCCAGCGGCACACCATCTGGAATCAAACTCATGACAAAGCGCGGCTACTGCTAGCCATATGTTTTCTCTCACCTGCCAATGAAATACTTCTGTTCTTTAAATGAAATTTCACTTCTTGTGTAGTTTAATTTTTCTTTTCAGTAGTTTCACTCATACTTATACATTTTAAAAAAACAAAAAAACTTCTTTGTTTTTCTTTTTCTTTTTAGTTTATTTTTCAAATGTTTCAATGTATTTGCACTTTAAACGGATGAATGTCTGCTGAGGTATGATAACAATGGGTGTTTTATTTTTGTACATACAGTGTGGACCAGTGGGGTGTTTGCTAGCTGCATGTATTAATAATACCAGTATGCTTGATGGGAGACTTTTATCATATTTTAAATTTTTTTTTTTTTTAATGATCAACATGTACATACTATGTGTGGTGAGGTAGGGTATGTATGTATAGTCGTTTTAAAGATCTTAGATGCTCTTGTTTGTTCTTCACACTGCTTTCGAAAACAACACGTTTCTTCTAGTCTCCCTTCTGAACACAGCACGGCTGCTCAGAGGTGCTGAGAAGCCATATTTTGTGGTCCGTGTTTCACTGTTGAAGTGAGGGCAGACCTCAGTCAGGGTTTTGCCGTGGTCCTCATGAGTTCGGTGTATGATGTGTACAATCACAAGAGTTTTTAATCCCAAAATTCACATAGTGTTAGGATCAAACATAGTGTTAGGATCAAACATAGCGACTCAGATCTTTAATTTTGCATGCTTGACGGATTGTGTGGAAGTAGATGATATGTATCAGCCATGGATTTGTGTATGTAACTTTCCAAATAATATGCATCAACATTAACCGATAAAGTCATCATCGTTAATGTTTCACCTCTTGAGTGTGTCGTGTAAATGTCTGTGCTGATGTTTCAGTGTATTCACAGTTTGAATTTCAGCTACCAGAATGTTGTATCCAGTTTGTGGTATAAAGACTTTTCTCCTTTTTTTTTTCTTTTTTTTTTTTTGGCGTCAGCTGACTATCTCAAAATGTAGACTATACGTCTTATGATGAAATATTGTATAAGAACAAGATGTACAGATTACAAACACGTGGTCTTCAGTTTTGAAGCTCATCTGCATCAGACTGTGTAACTGATCAAGGCATCAGAAAATTTTCACTCAACTCATAAATTCTCAGTGAAAACCTGGAAACCTGGAACAATATCCCATCAGTGTCATAACCACTGTTACTGATTGCCTTTTTCCACAAGCACACTGCTGTCTGTGTGTGTTATTCACAATAAACAGCTATCACTTTTTTTTTTTTTTGGTGTGTACAGTAACAACTACAAATTTTTTTTGATTTTGAAAACCTACTGAGAAATACCCTTCTGACTGAACTTGAGCATGTCATTACTCATTTCAGAACACAACCCAGTATCTGATTTCCAAAGTGTGTATGTAAATAAAAGCTGAAGCTGAAAAAGAGATGAATAATTTCCCTCCCCCCCTCCCCCACCCCCCTAAAGATGAAAGCAGCAAATTCTCTGCTGGCCTTAATAAAAATAAGAGAATAGGAAGTATATATATCTGTAAATATAAACAAAGAGTATCCGTGAGTTATAAGTAGGATGGTGTCAATGTAAATAGGAAACTGGACCCTAATGTTTGTGTATCATTGTCTTTCTTGGCCCCATACATGTTGGATTGCCCTTTCTGTCTGTATTTTGTGCACAAAGTATCAAAGTGCATGAGATGAGACTCATGCCTAAGTCATCAGTTGTCATGTTTGTGATGTTTTGTATGTTGTTGTCTAAAAACATGTAATGATTTTTTAAAAAAATGAAAAAAAATACTGTGGAAATGATTTTCGCCTGCGCATCCTGAAGTTAACAAACAATGGAAACTGTGAATACAGGTTTTTCAGAGGGGGGGGGGGGGGTGTCTTTTATTTCTTCTAAAAACTGTAAGTTTTGTAAATCTGTAGACTGAAATGGCTGCCACACAGATGGCTCATGTCACAGCCAGCGTGGGAGTCCATTTTCAGGATGTTTCACAAGACCCATTTTTTTGGTGTTTCCTGTGAAGCATTCTGAGAATCGAAATATGTCCAGAAATCCCGCGCTGGCATTGATGTGGTACTGTTCACACTGTGTGTGACTTCACAGATTCAAACAGGTTGTGCAGAAAGGGTTAGAACTATTACGGTGTAGGGTCTTAGGGCGAAAAAAAGGACAGATCTACACAAGCTTTTAAACACAATGTGAGTGATAAGATTGACTTGTCCATGTTTTCCAATGTGTTTCTACCCCTGAACTTGGATGCCTGCTGTTATTTGCAGTTTATGCCAACACACTGCCAATTTGTGTATATGTCATGACCGGTACAATCTGTTGATCATACGGACATATAATATTTTCACGGTGATTTCGGTGAAAGTGGGTTGTTTTTTTCTGCCACATTACTGACCATCTTTAAACCCGTGATAACTCTTACACCCAGTGCTGCAGACAACGAAGGCCAGTCATTCAGACAGAACAATTCATCACGTGATCACGTTCATACATGAAAATTGTGTGTAGCACAAAAGAAAATAGCGGAGCAGGTCAGCGTATATCAGGATCCTGTTCCTCTTGGTGATTTTTGTTCTCCATTCCAATCTATGCACACTACTCATCGCTGTGTTGTCCTTGTTCCATTTCTCCTAACTTAAAGGTCTGTAGTCCCCACAAAAAGCCAGATATGGTGTCTTTTTAAAAAAAAAAACTTTCCAACTGTGCACAGTGCACACTTTATTGTTTCACAGTTACATAGTTTTCAGCGTCTTGGGAACCCCTGTTTAAAAAAAAAAAAAAAAAACCCAAGCAGAGTCTGATTCACAACTCGGTCTGCGTTTTGACACTGAACGAGAAAGCTTGCAGCTGAAAGTCTTCTCATTCAGTACACAACACCCACTGGGCACTGTAGCAGTGTCATAATTATGTCTCACTCAGTGACAGTGAAGTCACCGCAACCTCATGCTCGGATTTTATAAGGGTCTCAGAAGCACTGAAAACTCTGCAACCGCGACAGAGTTGACGGTGCATTTTGCACAGTCGTTGAGTTTTTAAAAACATGCTATTCACGGCTTTTTGGTGAGATTGCAGACCTTTAAATCACCGCCATCACCACCACCACCAGTACTACCACCGAGGGCCCAAAATTTTATTCCAAACCTGCATTGTTTTCAGGCAGTAAGTTGTGATGATCATCGGTGTCTCACTCACCATTTTGTCTTCTCCCCTTTCTGAGTGTGTCTTGTATCATCTGATGTGTCCAATTTACATCATACCCCATCGTGACCAAGGGATACACACACAGTCAGGGACACCACAAGTGTCTGAACGTCGCTCACGTCTCAGTGACTGACAGAATAACATCTTAGGTTTATACAGCGTAAAACGTGTTTTTGTCCATTGTCTGACTTGCATGCATGTGACTGTCTAGATTCGTTTGTACAATTTGTCCACATTTGTAGAGTTGTACGGCGCTAAACGTCGTTTGGTGTCCGGCATTGGAGCGACATCCATATCTGTCGTGTTTGTACTGTATTGCACATCCAATGGATTGCTTGCATGTGTGCAACTTTGACTGTTGTCGGAAATTTGTCGAACCTCCATGGAATGTTTGGAATTTGTACAGTCTCTGACTGGTGTATATGTGTGCATCTTGTATGTAGCAAATATCGGGTGACACTTGTATTCGCCTTTGCAGAAGTTTTGACAAAAACTGGTCTTGAAGCTTTGTTGAACTGTAAACCGAATTACAGCAAAATGCCATGTTGCCCCATCATCGGAAGCATGTAAGTGTCTTGCGCGGAGACCAACTCAAGACAATCTAGCTCACTAACACTCAGACCAGACAAACCGCAAGGTAATTTTGTTTTCAGAGTACGTCATCGTCCCATTGTGTCCTGCAAAATATTCCACTTTGACCAAAACCTCATCTGGTTTTGAAACAATCTGGTGTACATTTACATGATGCTAGACAGTGTTTTTTTGTGTAGGAAGAAGCAGTATGTATTCATTTTTTTGTTTTCTTATCAGAGTGATTGAGGAGGAAGCTTGTACACATTACAATGTTTGCTTGATGTTTTCTTTCGTGTTGAAATCCCTGCTCTTTCAAATTTCACTCCAGTCATTTGTACCACTGATCAGTCATGAGCCTCTGTTTGAGGTACAAGTAATGTGGGTTTTTTTTAAAGAAAAATCTCTCAAAATGATGTACATTTCAGTCCGCAGAGGTATCAAAAATCTTGTCTAATTGAAATGATTTTCTTCTGCCCCTGTCTCAAATGTCATTGGGGGGGGGGGGGGGGTGTATGGGGTAATATTTAACATGAAGGCTTGGCCTCAAAGATTCTTTCTGAAAAGACAAACGTTTGGATGCAATTATGTAGACACACAGCTCTCAAGAACACATGGGAGTCATCACAAGTTGAAAAACTGCATTAATTTTGCCGTAATTTGAACGGATTCTGCAGCCGTTGTACATTGTTCTCTTGTCTCATCAGCTTCCTCAAATGTTACACTTACAGATCTGATTTTGAAGTCATGCTGTGCACAGTTTTTTGTTTTTTTTTCTCAACCTTCGTTGACATCTGCTCTGTGTCCTGTCTCTGTAGACAAAGTCCCCCTTGCTTGTCATTGGAGCAGGTATCGTCATCGTACTTTTTCCTGTTGATATGCCCAGGTTGCTTGCGCAGCCGCATAATTTTGTTTCCCCTTCTTTGTTTGCCATTTCCCATGTTTCATGGTTTTCACAAAAAGAATGTTGTAAACGTGGTGTTGATCACTGCTTGTGAGGGGATATTGTCGTCATTATTATAATTTCCTTTTTTTAAGTTGTCTTGGTTATGTTTTCAGGTTCTTGGGTTTGGGGATAAAATGCAGTGTCTCATTATGTAGATAGAATAGATCAGAGATGTCGCTGACAGGCGTGGCTTTTTTCTTTCTCTCTCTCTCTCTCGGATTTCTTCAGGGGCTTGTAATCTAGTGCTTCATTAATTTATATGAAGGATTTGAAGGATTGTCAGAGTGAAGAGTCAGTGGGTCGGAAGGTCCGATTAAAACAGGGTGGTGCGAAATCAGGAACAGGTAGAACGCCTTTCCTGTGGCTTTCACTTTTTACGGCTTATGTACATAAACATGCATGCTCTTACACTTTTTTTTTAAGATCGTTTAAAACTTACATAAGACATTAGGCAATTAGCGCTGTGCGTGCGTCAACAGCTGATCTTTAATTGTGAGGTGAGGTGGGTATGTTTTTAAATTTAATTTTTCCCTCATTGTTTCCTTTTTTGTGGCTTTTAAAAAAAAATCTGTTAGCCAGTTATGCCGTTGTCTACCTCTTGATGCATTGTACATGATATTTTTAGGTAGTGGAGTGTACCTTATTATTTATACAGAAATGACAGATGAAATTTTTTAAACTAAGAAAACAACTTCAATTTTGTACAGTCAGTGTCTTGTGAGAGCCCAGATGAATTTGAAATAAGCGGTTTTGTTTTTCTGTTTACATACTGGTGTGTTGCCCCCCTATTCCTGTACTTTCATGCCTTTCAACAGACATCTGAATCTAAAAATGTGTGACTACTCTTGTTCTCTATCCCCAACCCCCACCCCACCCCCAAAAAAGGGGAAAGGGGGGGGGGGGGGGCGGAAAACCACTTGACTGTTGGATATTGCATTAACTGATTCAGATTTGACATTTAACATGTTTGTCATCAAGACCAGGTGAACAACCATTGAACTGAATAATTACTTGCTGCCACAAATCACTGTGCAGTAACCTGGTATGTTTGATATCTTACCACGTTCACTGCTCTAGTCGGATACACAAAACTTATTGTCCATGAGGACTTTTCTTTCCTTTTCTGGGGAGCCGGGGTGGTCGAATGGTAGAGCGTTGGACTTCTAATGCTCGGGTCGTGAGTTCGATCCCGGCTGGGGCCAAATATTTGTGCTGGCTTTTTCATCGTTGCCCCCGTCTTTGATATCACCCTATGTGGTGGAAAAGGACGTTAAACCCCCCCAAACACCCACTCTTTCCTTTTCTGCTCTCTTCCACTTCCCTCAGCCAAAATTGGTGCATGTAACATTTTGTATAGATACACAGCCCCCCTTTTTTGTGGAGTCTTTTTGCCCCATGCTTACAAAAAAAACAACAACAACAACAACAACAAAAACCAACCCTGTGTTAGGCAGACGTACAGGAAACTGGGATAACTAAGCATGTTCAACTGTGTCCTCATTGTCTGTCATACTACATGTGCACACTCGCTCTTGGAAGTATTCTTCCGGGCGATGAGCTTGTCATCACCCAGTGTTGTACATGTATGACATTTCGTTGACAACAAAAAGATGATTTGTTTTTTCCTTCACTGTGTGTGTCTGCACTTTTTTTTTTTGTGGTCAGCTTGTGCAATGCATTTGGGTGATTTTCATTGCTTCTTGTTGCCACTTCTTGTACTGTACATCCAATTCTGCAAATACTGGAACATGCGAGGGGTTCATCATACAACATAGGCTGGACAACGACTGCTTTTAAAGAGAACTGTTCAACCAGGCAACCATTGTTTTGTAATCGTACCTTTCATTCAGAGTGTGTCATCAAGGTCGATTTCTCATCTTTCATCGTGTGCCCATTCTGCGCTACTTGTGTGCATGCTTGACGGAAAAATGTTGATTTTATTGCATGTAAAATTTCATTTGTAAAACAAAACAAGAAGTACTTGTCCACACCAAAACAAACGTATCATTTTGAACCTGAAACCGTCATGACCTTCACCATGGACAACCTTGACCTTTTCTTTGTATTACTTTGACAACATGGTGACCTTGACATTTGCCATGCCAGTTACACTGTACAGTGGGTGGCAGTTTTGTTCTCAGGTAACTGTGGGTGGAGGGTGCGGTATTTATTTCCTTCATTGTATGTACGCAAGTATGTACGCATTTTTTTTCTCCATCTATGTAGCACTAGATCTCCTGTGTGTGTATGGATGTCACAGCTCAAATTTCGTATCAAGGTAGCTTGTGGTGCGTACAGCACATTTTTTGCAATAAAAGATTTGTACAAAACTCCTGATTGTACCTTCGATTTGTTGGGAAGTAGCACTGTGGCGTGGTGGTCGCCCTTGAAGTGTGTGTGTGTGTGTGAGGGTGGCTGGTACACACTGGCGAATCACTTGGGAGGACTCCACTATCGAAACTGGAGGAAGGGATAATAGCTTAGTACGAGGGTGACTTGCATTTCATTGGTTGAAAGTCCGTTGTTTTTGTTTTTTGTTTTAATGCCAAGGACAAGTCCATTTTCGATGGGAGGGGAAGGAGCGCAGCAATGGAGGATGCTTCTCCATCTGTGAACAGTACTCACATTGGACGGGTCCACCATCAAACAGGAGGGGTGGAAGAAAACACAACAACCTCTCTGGACGAGGCTATTTTCGAAACAGGTGGGCGGCATTGGAAGGGGTGCATCAGCTGTCAACAGTACTTACGTTGGACGGGTCCACTATCAAATCGCAGGGGTGGAAGGAAAGAAAACAGACTCTTTGGACGAGTCCACTTTCGAAACAGGTGAACAGTACTCACGTTGGATGAGCCGGTGAGTACTGTTCATAGCTGGTTCAAGACTGTTGAGTGGACGAGTCCACTATCGAAACGGGGATGGTGTGTGACAAAGGGCTTCTCAGGCGAGTCCACTATTGAACCCGATCACGGCGTTGGGTCAAAGTGAAGAAATTGCAGAAATAATTATCTTCTTTCTGGACGAGTCTATGTCAATACAGCTCACCACTGGTGAATGGACCCAGAGCTTCTCAGACGAGTCCACTGTCGAACCCGATCGGTGAAAGAAAAGACATTAAAAAAAAAAAGAAAAAAAAAGAAACACCCCTGGATGAGTCTACTTTCGATACTGGGGGAAGCACTGGCAGGGGTGCTTCTTCCAGCCGTGAGCAGTACTCAGAGCACACAGGTCGACTGGGAGAAGAAATACAAGTTTCAGTTCGTACTGTTTGATGAGAGAAATGTGAAGTGTTTAGCTTGGTTTGGGTTTTCTGCGTAAAATGATAACCCTTAATTCGTTAATGTCACACTTTGTTTTGCAGACACCCTTTGTGTGTGTGTGTGTGTGTGTGTGTGTGCGTGCGTGCGCGCGCGCACATGCGTGACAGACTTTTTGGACAAAACAAAACAATAACAACAAAAGACACACAAGTTTCCAAGGGCAACCAGAATAATACAAAACACAGCACAAAAATTAGCATTTTCTATGTGGTGAGATGTGGATACTCTTCACAGAGGTGACCATGCAACTACAGCTCCAAAAATACCATTGTTGCACACTGTGGGACTACTGCAGAACATATATATGTACATGAATTCCGCATCCTCCGTTACGTCAGTATTCTGTAGTATCTGGATGCCCATGGTTGTACTGTCATTACATGACAACGCAAGCCAAATCATTACTTAGGTGTTGTTTTATTAATCTGACATATGTTGAAAATACATTTGAATCTTCATTGTTAAATAGCTAGCCTAGGTGCCCGACACGGCCTGTACACACCGCACATAATTACACAGCGCGCATACAAGTATCAAGACAGCACTATATAACACACCTGTACACATATATTACACAGTGCGCACATATGAAACTCAGCACTGTTACACACCGCTAGTAACCACCTGCAAGGAAAAATTATTACACAACTGTACAATTGCAATTGTTGTGACTACACATACCGACGACACGTCGGTCAGCAGTCCCCCTCCCTTGCCACTGGTCATGTCATACATTATGCTATTACACTTTGTCATTTTTTTTTCCCTTATATACATATATGTGTGTTGTATATATTTACTTACTTATCATCCTACATTGCGAGGCCTGTATTATCATTATTATACACACGCACATTTTGACTTAAAAAAAACAAAACAAAACAAAAACCAAAAAAACCAACCAACCAAACCCTCTACAGCTTTCACACACACACACACACACACACACACACACACACACACACACACACACACACACACACACACAGAGTCTCTCATTATTTGTTACTTTACCGCAGCAGGCAGAGACAAGCATTCAATTTCTCTTTGACCACCTACTGATCAATTACATGTGTACCCAAATTACCCAAATACAGATACTGTATTGGTTTCTATTCAGTCTTCTACTCCTCCAACCCCCACCTCCTCCCCCCCCCCCCCCAAAAAAAAAAAAAAAAAAAAATTCATACAGGCAGACACTATTTCATGTATGCACAAGCTGCAGACTTTAAACCATCGTTAATGCAAAATGTTGACATCACACCTATCCAAACGATAAACTCAAGATGTAAACGGCTACTCAAACACACAGGAAACAAACCCTCTTCAATCTCATTCATTCACAAGTGATGCAGTCAACAGAGCATACCACTATTACTGGTTACTACAGTTTTTCTCGCTCACGATCCCCTGTCTCCTCTTAATTGGAGCATTCGCACACATAGAACATCACAATGTCTCCAGAATACACGCGTTCAAAAATAAAAATACCAACAACAAAAAATGCAATGTCTACTACAAGCTAGAGGCGCAAAACTTTACCGTTTACAAACAGGGTTACTATTTGCAATTGTATACCTGATCCTCCCGTCACTCAGAAGTTGGGTTTTTTTTGGTTTTTTTGTAGAACGTTATAACTAACCTTCCACAAAAACTAACCGTTTACTGTAGCACCATCATCAAATGCAACAAAGTTGTGCACAGGACTGTGCTCAAACTACTGGTATTCAACAGCCACGTATGACACCCAGGAACTGAGAAAACAGCCAAGATGTTGAACATTCACTACACACACAAAGTCCACACCAAGGAGAAAACTGTCCGACACGGAGCAGATACAGCGATGTGTTACAGTCAAAAAGTCTTATCTCCTAATATTATCCCTACACAGAAAACGCGTCTTCTCACAAAACCAAAGCTGGCTGCTCAGTGCAGACACAAGTGAATGCCCTGTGTCCCAGTCCTTTTCACAATGCATCGAGCACTTCAGCAATATGCTGACAAAATAGCAAGCTGAGGTCGTCACTCTACACTAGGGGAAGATGGTAGGTGGCAGATACGTACAAATGGTCACGTATGCCCAAATTATGCACCACTGAAACAGTGTTGTCCACTGTCCAGTGCATAACACTACTGTTATAATGGATGAAAACTGTTTTGAACAGGCTGGCACACACACACACACACACACACACACACCAAAACGGGACATGTCCCTCTAACCTTACATGCAAAAACGCACGCACGCTCGCGCTCAACTACTCTAACCCCAAAGCGTGAATTGCACACTGAATCACAAGGAACAAGAGTCAAGAGCCGTCACACCATTCCTGCCTGATGAAAACTTACAAGCCAGCCTCACTAGTAAAATGCACAGGATATCATCAGTCACCGACAGTTTTGTCTGAGGTAGCACTTGGAGGGGCTGCAGTAGAGACATGCACAATGGACATTGCGACAGACACACGCGGCACTTTAAAGTCACCCACCTCAGCTGGGCCCAACACAGTTCCAGTCTCCACTCTCCTGAGCACACAGCAGCTTTGACAATGAGCCTTTAACATTAGTCACAGTGACAAGTTTCAGCACTATAACACATGAAGCCCAACATTTAAAAAAAACAAGAGAGGACTTAACAGACTAGAGTAGAAGTCTGTTTCTTTTCTTTAAAGAAAAAAAAGAAAGAAAAAAAAACACCTGTTTGCACTGAAATTTATCTTACACTTGGGATGAAAACGTCATCAGATGACATTATACTGCAAATAACACTGGCCGTTAAGACTGATCCTCCATCTACCTACACAGTCTTTATGGATTTACATGTACACAACAAATGGACAAATCTGCAAAATACAAAATTCTCTGAAGGCTCCAAGCCCCCACCCCCCCAAACAAAAAAAAAAAAAGAAAAAAAAAAAAGGGCAGGGTGAAGCCTGTGTCCGACTCATTCCAACCCCACACAGTCACAACACAACCCCCTGAGTGAGCATACCTCCCCCTTTCAATGTGGCCGCTGGTTTGGACTACCAAATCAATGGATATGGTGTATGGTTCTCTCCACTACACTCTTTGGATTGCAGTGGTGGTCAGTGCAGCGTGACTGAAAATGAAATGCAAGCCTGAAGTAAAGGACATGGGAAATGCTCACGATCATGTCAGCAGGGAACAGACCGGTCAAGATGCATGAACACGTGAAAATGAAATAATCCCAGTCTAGAACTTCAAACAATAAAAATAAATAAATAAAAATAAAAATGGCAGGCCTCTGTTGCACTAACTGCAAACACAGGAACATCCACTTGGAAGACAGTGGCGATGAACGCCTTACTGCTACTCAACATGGGAAATGTATACAATGAATTATTTCTAGAAAGATCAATCTCACTACATCCCCTCAGCATGGCAAGCACGACCTAACCAACTGCTCCAATGGTCATGCACTGGATTTCAAGTGCATCAGCTTTCAAGTCATCTTCTACAGTCAGATTGGCTATGGCACTACAGTCCAAATTAAAACTAAAAAGTTGTGCGTGTCTGTGTTTTTCTGTCTGTGTAGCGCGCATGTGATCAGTAAGTAAAGTGTTTATGTATTGAGGTGGTATGCAGCCATACAGGATTTTAAACTAAGGCGAGGCAGCCTGGGGGAAGGGGAGGGGGGGGGACACACAAACTACAGTGGGAAATGTGATGAGATGGCCAGGTTGTGCTTCAAAGCTGAACCACTTCAAAAGTATGAGAAGATCCTTCAAGCCTGCAACACACACTCCACTCACTCCTAGCACTGCACTCTACCAAAGACTGCAAACCAAGCTTTCATAGTCATCCACATGTGGGCGCATGCCACAAGGCGTTGCGCTGTCTACCGGGCACTTCACAAAATCTTCATACAAGTATACTTTAAGTTTAACTGCAAGTTTCATTTTCAACACCACCAAGGTTACGAGCACAACTGTCTGAAACACACGAACGCACTATTTCATTGTAGGTCCTTCACAAAACACATACTAACATCAAGACACGGAAAAACCATCATACATACATACGCTCAAACATGCACCAACATATTACAGTCTAGCATCTCTTGGCTATGAAGAATCTGCTGTACAGGAAGCTGAGCAAGAGTATTATTTGCGAGAAGGGAAAGAGAAGAAAGAAAGGAGAGAAATAACAACACAGAGGAGCACAGACGGCGTGAGGTGCGCGTGCAGCTCCTTGCACAAGCAACATTATACAGTTGCGCTAGGTATTATCACACACAAACAGGCACATTAGCATGTTCAGTTTTGCACTCGACACCGACATCTGTACACTCATCATTAATCCCAACAGTGACAGTTGGCTTGGCACACCCGTAAAATGTGGACCGGACTTCATTTCAATACTTAATGCAAGCGCAGGAGGACTCGCATTATGAAAACTCTAAGACATTCAAAACGCATGAACTACATGTAATAAACTTTAACCTAAGAATTATGAAGGATGGTCGAGGGTATCGCGTTAAATTCGCCCAAAGACCATTGCTGTGATACATGTAATAGTAAAATCAATAGGAATTTCCAGGCTCTAGTGTGAAGGCTGGTATAACATTCCAACAAAACTTCTTGTGTTCCTTTAAATACAGGTATTGCTAAATATGGTGTGGTGCAAATTTCACAAACATTTTTACACATTAAGAAACCTGTTACAATATAAAAGGCGCATAGTACATGTTCCAGACTTTTTCCAAATGGTAATTAATACGCAATGAGTGGAAAAGTCCCTCCCTTATTTTCCATAAAACTTTCCACCTTTGACCTCTGACCTGCCTGCCAGGGGAAGACAAAAGGTGAGCAACGCAGGATTTTCTGTGCATTGCAGGAAACGAGGTGCAAACTACCAGCAGTGTAAATTGGGGGATATGATGACACTGGGAGCAACAGGTACAAAATATGATGCACATTTCAACACGCTCAAATCAATACAGCCAATGACATCAGACATCATCACATCCGCTCATCGATGAATAAGTTAAAGGGATATTAAAACCCTTTGCTGACAGTCTACAATCTGTGATCACCTGGTGAGGCTGCCGCTTCATTTTGTTGTTGTTGTTGATGTTAAACTCTGATCTGTGGTACATGTATTGGAAAGTTGTATGCACTCCCACACGAACACATCCAGCATGAGAGCTCTTTGCTCTCTGCCCACCAAACGCAGTCAAGTCACGATGACCTAAGCCACAAACCAAGCACCTCGGAGGTATTGCTATAATTAGAGACTCACTCGATGCATACACCAAGACACTCACACGGCCTGTGGTTACACACACCCACACGCATCTCCATGAAAACTGTCAACAGCTGCTGACAGCCGCGGCTGAAAATTGCATCCAGTTTGCCAGTAATGCTGTCCAAACCACGCCACCTAGCACTAGTGCAAATTACCAAAACTCTCAATGTGGGCAACTGATGTCATCTGTGACTGAACGAGACAACAAAAAAACAAAACAAATAACTTTCAAAACAAAAAACCAAAAAAATTTGACTTGGGTACCCAGACACAATGTTCTCTCCTCAATTCAGGTGCTTTTAGACGCTTGGATAATTCGGATTCAGGCTTGAGGGTTTGGTGAAAGCTGCAACAGCCTTCTCCACACAGGGCTGCTGAAGTGAAAACCTCCAGCTTTTATGGGTGGTGGATGGTGACCTGAGTCAGCAAAATAAAGCTCACTGTCCGAAAGTTGCTCACTTGATTCACAGGGCCCAAATTCCACTTTCACACCTTGCCTATCTTTCCCCTATCTTCACTGGCACAGTCTCAAAGCACACCGCAGACTCCAGTCATCTGCACACACACCACTACACCACACCACATTGTGGCCTGCAATGAAAGGCGTTTTTCCCCAGCTCCAACATCAGTCACACATTTGTAACACACACACAAATCTCACAATCTCCACTCAGGCCTAAAAATAAGGCAAGCGTACGAAAGGTTCCACCGGCAAAAGAGCGAGTCTCATGCCACCTGATCCAAAGGTAAGTTGAACTTGTAATACGCCCCAGACTTATCATGAAAGCATACTTGTATTCGTATCTGTGACCGCATGGCCTCGACCCAGTTGAGGGCGTGTTCCAACCAGCACGGAAACACACCATGGTCCGTCCACCCCCTGCCTGCCCAAGTCGAGCGTCAAATACCGTGCACCATAGTAGAAGAGACAGTCTCCCTGCGTTCTCTATCATCTGAAGGCGATCAGATCAGCCCAGCAGAGCCACAGCCCGTCTAATCACACCTGCCTTGCGACACATCTCGGACGTCTACAGCAGTGACCCCGACTTCCCAGCCTTGGGCCCAGGAAAAGTTGTGGGGGCTTATGCCAGCTCGTCTGAACAGGGCTGTGCATGGATGGGGGGTAGGGGGTTGTTTGACAGCAGTAAATGTCTACTGGGCCAGCGTGGGGTTATAACGGCGTCTGCGACGTGAAGGAGTTGGTGCTGCTGCTGGCGGACAAGGACAAAGTGGAGCCCTGCGTGGACAGCTGGTCGTCCTCCGGTGACGGGTCTAGGGATGCGGCTGCCACTTCCGCAGCGTTGAGCCCCATGGCTGTGGTCTCCACGTCAAAGTTTTCCAGCTCCATGCGCTGTCGTTCTTGTAACGCTCGCCACCTCTCCGTCTCCTCTTTAGCCAGGGCATTTCGCTCTTCCTCCATCTGAAAAGGCAGACAAAATTACTTCTGGGTCCAAACAGTATGTAAGTTACAAACAGTATTAATGACAAAAATAATGAAAATATACAATAACATGAACAGGCCTTCAACAGGGGCTGTACTGCTATAAGATTATTGCTATGTTCTGGTCCAAATCATTTTAATTTTTACCACACTTGATTTGCTGTTCCACACGTGTAATAAATTACATTTACAACAATAAATGGTGAATGTGAAATGGAGTCCGTTGGTCATGTCAAATTTTGTCAACTCCGGACAAGCTAAGGATGGCACGTAATTATTATTTTTTTCTTTCCTGAGCCATTCTCAACATTAACTTCAGCAAAAATTACCAACCACCACGACCCGGTCAGGGGCAAATGAATACTTGCATGCATCAGTCAGAACTAACCCATCAAAATCCAATGATACAGCACAGCAGTGCTCCATGCTTGTTCGAGCTGCAAGTTGCAACTAAAAAATTAAAATTAAAAAAAAATAAAAAAGAAGCAGAGGGGGGAGGGGAAAAAAAGAAAGTTGTACAAACATTTATTTGTGCAACAGTACCTTCTGTTCGAGGAGTGCTCGTCGCAGAGACACCCGCTCCTCCAAAACCTTGCGCTCCCGTTTGTGCTGGGCGTCGGCGTTCTCCTTGACCTTGCTCTGGTAGACCATCAGCAGTTCCAATTCCTGCTGCAGCCGATTCCTCAGCTCGCTCGCCTCGCCCATCTGAGACTCATCCAGCCGCACCTGTTGCAAACAGCGGAAGCTGACAATCAAGCTTCTTTTTTTTTTTCTTTTTTTTTTTTGTGTGTGTGGTCCCTTTCAGGAAATTCGTGCTGTGGCACAGCGCCACCCAACCTCCCTATTTTATTTTTGAACCTAGCCTAGTCAACAGAACTGCAGAACAGCACTTATGGCCAGACCAACAGAGATGCATCTAGGATTTAAAAAAAGTGGGGGCAATCCCCCCCTGCCTTCAAAAAAAGGGGGGACCTGGGAAAAACCTGTGTTTTGTTATCGCACAAATGGTACCGCAATGCAGCCAACTTTTCATTAACTTATGCACATATTATTAACAGTTATTACTTTTGTATTTTGTAATGCAAAGCTAGTCCTATCTGCACACACAAAAAAACAACAAAACCACAAAAAACTCACCTTTTAAAAGAAGTAATGGTTAGGTCTTGAAAATCCTTTTTATTTTTGCTTTAAATTCTTGCCTGTCCTCGGTGATAAAGGATCACATACACAATGGAATGTTTCAAAATACAGTCCAAAATAGTGATGGGGGGGCTTGAAAATTATTGCATTTTTGCCTCCCAGTCCTACAGTGAGTTACACAACTTAATTCTTTTTTCTTGTGCTTCATGCACAAAGTTGCACCGCATTTCCATCTTCTTCCTCTTTTCAACCACGGCCACTTTTTTGGCCCACTCCGGCTGACACCTTGAAGTTTTTTTGGTGCGCTAGTTTCTAACTCCGTTTCGAGAACCGAATCGCTGTCAGCATCATCAGATGCGGTATCGCCGTGCTTCGGTACTGGTGGAAGTCGCGGCGGTGGATCGACTTTTTTGTTTTTCCGATTCTATTCATCTTTTTCTGCGTTGGGACTCGGTACTCGTACTAGTGGTGGGCTTAGTCGAGCCAGGCTGAATCTACTTTCTGCTTTTTTGAAAGCAAAATGAAACAGTGCACTTGTTTGTAGGCTTACTTCTTTGCTGTCATTTCTACGTTTAGCAGCCTTCGACATCTTGAACGAAAAGCAGACAACAATTCTACTTCCGCTCCACAGAAAACCTAATGTGGTTGGTCGGTTTTAGCTTGACTTTGTCAAAGAAAAAATTTCATTGGTCTCAAAAACGTTTATTCGGGAAACTCTTTCGCGTAGGAGTACAGAAAATATACTAGGCAGCTGGAAAGGGGCCCTGCGCGGGGTAACGCCTGTTAGCGAAAAATTTCGTCGCGCTCTACTAACGCCGTAACGCGCGATCATTTTTATTTTTTTGCGCGCGGGGCTCGCGCACCACATATCAATTTTTGCGCGATTTTCGAAAAACATGCGCAAATCCCGCAATCGCGCGTCCTAGATGCATCTCTGGACCAATATGTGTGCCGCACATAAGCCAAAGTACCGGCCAAACAACAAAGGCTGCAACAGAGGTTGAGCAAGTTCAATCATGCACTTTTCCCCCATCGGTCTGTCTCGCTCTGGAAATAACACTGAAAGTGTGGCAGGTACTAGGCAATACATTCTGGACTGCGCCAAAATAATGACATGATACAATGAATTCTGCACTATCCTCAACGTCTAGTGATGCCAAGATCTACTGATGATGTTGTCACGTGTCCTCTAGACCCTCCCTCTCCCCAGGCAACAGTAAACGTACATTCTGCTGTTGAAGCATCTCAGCGATGGAAGCCTCGTACTGGTCGCCCAGTGCTGCCAACTTCCTCATCTGCTCCTCCTTCAGTTTCTTCACCACCGCCTTCTGCTCAGGCTTGGGAGTGTTCTGCAGGATGTGTTCCTTCAGCGCCTTGTACTGCCGCTGTTGTGTCTTCACTGCTTCGTTGAACTGCTTGCGAATCTGAATCTCTTTAGCCTGCGAACACATAAATATCTGTGCACTAGTATGCCCCACACATCATTCGCAGCAGTAACAATATGAACACCTCGTCTTTTTTCACCCTGAATATTAGAGATCATAATTACGTTGTCTTTAAAGTCACTTGTACACCTTTCAGAAAATAAAACATCCTCTCCAGATAAAGCTGTGACACGTGCACTCACTTCAATACACGTGCACTACTTATTCAACAGATGAGTCACCTATGGTAAAAAAAAAGCCTGGAATCATAAATGCTTTGGAAGTACAATGTTACACTCAAACTAACCCAAAGCATAACCCTGTCGACGCAAAAACTGCTCCACTGACAGTGATCAACTAAAAGTTTGATGACTCCAGTATTTGTAATTTTTCAGAAAATGCTGATATTAAATTTCACAAGAGACGGCTTTAATGGCCTTGACCTTCAGTCTAGGTCATTCCAAATGCTGCAACTACAGAAAACAGTCCCCAACCTTTAGACTGCGGGGCTGCTGTTTGACTTCTAATGCATGTTTCTTGCGTAGTTCGGCTTCTGCCCGTTGGTTGTAATCTCGTTGGTTCTCTTTCTCCGTCTCATGCTGCCGCTTGAGCTGTTCATCCTTCAGCTTCTGGAGCGCAGCCAGGTGCTTGTACTCCAGGTCCTGAGTCGACTCATGGTGCCGCACCAGCATGGCGTGCTCATACTCCAGCTGTGCACGTCTCTGGCCCATCTCCTGGTCGGGAGAATCAAAAGACAAGCAGTGCATTTTGTTTACAGGCTACCCAAGTCCAGTGTGAGGCAGCTACTACTCATACCCAGGGCCCGTATGTAAAAGTGGAGGTTAATTTAACCCAAGGCTACGGGCCTAACCCAGACTACGACAAAAGAAACAAAAAAACAAAATTAAATAAAAAGAGAAGCAAAGAAAGAAAGAAAACAATCCTTCAATAACGGCATAGGCATCTTGCTGGAATGGACCCGCTTCCTGATTTAAAACAAAAAAAACAACAGAAAATTTAACCATAGAGAGCTAGTTTAGTTCGAGGTTAGACTCTACCTTGGGGCTAAAAGATCTAACCTCTACTATTACATACCAGGGTTCATACAGGATTTTGAGAACAAAATTCAAAGACTTTTTTAAGACTTTTCAAAGACCAAAAATAAAAATTCAAAGAATAGCCAGTCACGTGTCACCGCGTGCGCTTTGTGACCAACCCGCAGAGTCGACTCACGAGCAGAGCGAAAGGAAAGGCACAGTGACACGACCAGAGACGCGCAAACAGTGAGCTGGCCCCAAAATACAGTCGTGGGAAAATAAAAAAATGTCATTTCGCGATTTTTCAAAGACTTTCAAAGACATTTTTTCAAAACATCGAAATTTAAAGACTTTCAAAGACTTGAAAAAGGGTCTCCAAAATTCCAAGACTTTCAAAGACATTCAATGCCTGTACGAACCCTGCATACGGGCCCTGATAAATAAAGCCATTTTACAGCAGAAAGCACTGATCACCAACCTAGTGGGGAGGGCTGACTCACCTCACGGAACAACTTCTGCTCTAACTGGTGCAAGGCAAGAACAGCACGTCGCTTGAAGCGGCGTACACTAAACTCCAGTTTGTCTTTCTGGTGCTTTTCTAGCCGGAACTCCGCATCCTTCTGTCGCCGTGCCAACGTCTCCTTGTACACCCGCATCATGTCCTCTCTCTCCTTCTTTGGTGTACTGGAGTCCAGGCCCTGATAAAAAAAAATGTAAAAAAATTTAAATAAAATAAATCATTAAAAATACAAAATAAATCATTAAACATAAAAAAGCAGAAAAATACTGATAAATATTAGAAAATAAATAAACAGTAGAAATGTTTTATCAATTAGTTTCATTTTTTTCTGGGCATGTGGCATTTTCTTCAGGTTGCTTCACAGTTTTTACTAGTCTGGCTGAAAACACAGGAACAGATGTTTGGTCCCTGGTCGAAAAGGAAAGAGATCTTTTTCTACCAAACTTTCCCCGATTTTGCGCTGTGGCTAAAAAAACGAAAGGTCAGCTAAAAAGTTAAGGTCATTACAGTAGCAAGAATCTGGTAGCCGTAAGAAGCGATGTTCTTGCAAAACAGTGCCATACCTTCTTCATCTTCTCCTTGTCCATCTTGTAGTTTTTATTCATCTGGTCGCTGAGGTTTTTCTTCTCCCTCTCGTGCGACAGCGAGGTGTCCCGCTGAAGCTTCTTCTCCTGAGCTGACATGGTCTTGTTCTGTGAGAAGGCAGGCAAATAATGCTACTGGTGAAAACTACCAGAATAGCGTGTCCAGTTTGTTGTATCACAAATTAAGCATACTATGATTTATATTCACAAAGGACGGACAGAGCAACAGCAACAAAGACAAAAAGCCGTATTTGCTTTCCACTGGCCATTTGAGAACACTTTTGAGCCACTTGTGAAAGTATCCTTTTGAAAATGAACATACTGACAGTGACTGTGGACATAAATCTCCAGAGTCCGAAGTCCCTTTTTCAGTATTTCCATGTGCCACACTAATTAATATCAGCCTTTTCCAAAGGAAGATTAAGGTTAACTGTTTTCCCTTTTTTTTTTTTCTTTTTTTTTTTTTGGGAGGGATTTTTAAAAGTGGCAGTCTGCTATAAGGCAGAACATCCTAAGCTTTAAAGAAGTTGCATGTGCCATCAAATTCTTAGGGGAGGGGGGGGGGGGGGGGGGGTTTACAAGTGAAACATCTGCAAAGCTACACTATCATCAATTGTTCCTTTCACTCAACAATTCCCCCACCAGATGAACAAACTCAAATCGTGACATGCAACTCACCTGTCGTTCCAGTTCTGACGTGTGTGTCTGCCTGAGGCGTTCCAGTTCTTTGCTGAATTTGGCACGGAGGTTTTCATACTCTCGGTCCAGCTTCTGTTTGTGTTCTTCCATTTCCCCCTTGAACCTGGATTCCATCTGAGAGACAGACAAATCATGAATGAGATGAACGGGGCAACTCAGAATGTAGCCCACTAGAATTCTAATTTATTACTGCTGTGATCGTGGAATTTTGCCAGCCAGGATCCTCGTTTGAAGCTGCCTTCATCACAAAATCAAACTGGTATCAGCAACGTGTTACGTAGTTGGTTGTGACCCCCCCCCCCCCCCCCCCCCCCCCCCCCCCCCTCCGAACTCCCTTATCCACTCATTTTCTGTTCACAGCACTACAGACAGTATCCACTGGTAACTGTGACACTGTACCATGGGTGTTGTGCAGCTGAGAGCAGAACCGTTTGAGTGCGCGTAATTGTCTCTGCCTACAGCATGGGCCACAGCAAATTGAGAAACAAAAACAATATTTGAGTTGGCTTTGTTTTCGTCTCACAGGTACATTAATTTTGACCAACAAGACTTTTTTTTTCCCCAGTACATGCACATGTGTGTATTTACGATTTCGAATAGGTAAATTACCAGTTATACCCCGTTAACACGTTCACTGTACTGATCATCTGTGATGAACTGTGAAACTAACTGAACATTTTCTTCCGACCTGTGAATGCACCTTACACAAAACTCCTCCTGTCACAGACCCCTCCACGGCAAGCGTTGTTTTTGTTTGTTTGTTTTGCTTGTTTTGCTAATCAGATCAGAAAAAAGTAAAAATAGGGCGGTCGGTGGTCTAGTGGTTAAGAGACCTGTCACCAATGCGAGAGGTCAGGGGTTCGAGTCCCACTCGGGGCAAAGAATTTTTCCTTCTCGTATGTGGCACCGTTCATCCGGGGCGATCGTCGGGGGTTCTCTCCGGGTATTCCGGCTTCCTCCCCCTCTGCTTTGGAAATGTTCAGCCCACCAAATTTGAAAAATAAATGCAATTCTAAATTCCGAAATTTACTAATAGCTGAGGTGACCCTTCGCACCACGTGATTGTAATGTGTTTATGTCCAGTGTGTGAGAGAATGTGTGTGATTCACGTGAGCGTGCGTGTTGGGTTCAGTTCACGGCGCTTTGAGCCGATTCATGAAACTGGGTAAAGCGCCTATATAATACTCATTATTATTATTATTATTATTAGATACATATGCACCCATGTTTTTTTTCAGGCACTATGCTGGCTGACGGTCAGCTAGTCCTGCACTCACCGACTGCAGTTCTTTCTGGTGCTGTTTGCGAAGTCGCTTGTAAACGGTGAAATTGCGGTACTCGTTGGACCGTTCATGCTGCTTGATTTCCTGACGGACAATGGAGGTGGTGCGAATAGTGGCAAAGTTGTTGGCAACCTCGTTACTTCGCCCGCTCCCTCCCGACGCCTGTGAACAAACACAGGTAGCAAATACTTCCCATCAGTAACAGTATGTCTACGGGACAAGGGCGTAGTGCACCACACTGAAAAACATCTACTGAAAACAACAACAACAAAGAGGAAGCCACTTTCTAAAAAAAATATGCTCAGGTGTGGAGATTTTGGGGGCCTAATGTTTTGTCAACGGTACAGCCATCCAAGGAAACAAAGAGTGAGCCACCCAAGCAGTACTTGGCTGTGTTGTGTGAGGCTACATGCTCAGTATTGTTTCCCAGGCATGTACTCTGTACTGTAGGGACTGAAGAGGAACCACTGTATTTAGAAGAATCTTCTGTAGTATGGCAATGTGAATGACAGTGGGATCTGAGTAAACCATAAAGCCTGTATCAGAAATATCAGTGTCATTATAATATCACATGTACTAGCATTGTCTAAACTGATGTGCAACGCTGTCAAGTCACAGTTAAACCTAATGACGAATTGCACAGATGTGTTTTGACATCACCCACAAAGCATACTCACACAGTTTTTCATCCCCCCCCCCCCCCCCCCCCCATCACTTTCCCCTACACACCACCTTATCCTGACTTGCTTGTAATGAAGTTCTAATTAAACAATGTGCAAGTGTTATTAGCCAGTAAAATCTGTCGGTGGCATGCACAGTCATGCACCGGAATTGTGTGACAGCGAGCTTTTTTATTTTTTTTTAAACTACACTTTAAAATCCACGCAGATTTTTTTTGTTAATTGCTGGTTGGTAAAAAGCAGCAGTAGTCAGCACATGCCATGCAAATTTTTGTCATTTTCATGTTGTAATGCAAACATGGGGGGGGGGGGGGGGGGCTTATCTTTACACAATTCTATGCCAACTATACACAAGACTAACAACTATTTGTTATGTATACACTTGTGACTACTACTGCATACAGGGAAAAGGAACATCCTAAAACCCGGTTATCATTATGACTGTCAGCATCTCTATGTCACCGTTTCCACGTCCATTGTTTTAAAGGTACATTGTAGCAATATGACTTCCCCACCAGGAAAGACAAACTCTAAACAAAAATAGTAACAGCAGGTGAAGAAATTATATATAACACCTACAAAGGTTTTTGGTTTGTTTTTGAGGGGTAAATCCCATCACATGACAACCGACTTAAAGTTCAACAAAACAAAAACTGAACTGAAATTTCAAACCCCATTTAAAAGATGAATGAATAAGTGAATAATAATTAAAAAAACACATCTGTGCAAAAATAATGGTACCAGTCCGGAAAAGTACACCAAAATATGAAAAGAAACCCTCCCACACTCCCTGATGAATGGAACATGCCAGTTTGGGACAATCAAAACAATGAAAACAAAAGCTGCCAAATGTCTCTTAACCATATCCAGTAAATGTGAAAAGCATTCAATCTCACGTGTAGTCTAACTAATCAGGAAGCATCTACAAGAAAACCTAACACTTCCATAATTTTCAGTCATGATCGATCGCAAGCTGATGTGAACATGCAACCAAAAATCTTGTTTTCAAAGCGAAGCTTATCAGCATCAAATTATCCATCCAGAATTTGAAGAAAGAAAAAAAAAAACTAGAGAGGCAGAAGCCTCTATGGCTCCCTTGTGACACAGGTCAAGGTCATTCACAAAAGTATGTTTGTAGAGCTCCTTATCACTATCCAGTATTATGCTAAGTGATGTGTCTGGCGCTCTGAGTTCCTGGCAATATTACAATTTTCCCCAAAAACAGTTTGTACAGCCTTGACCTTTGGTCAAAGTCATTCAAAAGAGATCTCATTCAATGTCTATCATCATGCCAAGTTTGATGCCTCTAGCATTTGTAGTTCCTCCGAAAACCAGTAATGTTAAAATTCACAATAGACAGCTTTAATGACCTTGACCTTCAGTCAAGGTCATTCAGAAAGGTAGGTCTCATTGCTGTCTATCATCATGCCTCGTTTGGTGCCTCTACTGTTTGTTGTTTTGGGGAAAATGCCCAAGGTTAAAGTTTCCAAAAAAAACGCTTGCATGACCTTGACCTTGACTAAAAGTCACTGAACACAGGTATGTCTGTAAAGGTGCTGCCAATGTCAATCATCGCACATAGTTTGATGCTTGACAGCTTCTGATTCTTCTAGATACTGAGAAAATGCAAATGTAAAATTTCCGAACAGTTTCAATGACCTTGACCTTCAGTCAAGGTCATTTAAGATGGTATGTGTGCATAGGTCTTATCACTGTCTATCAGCATGCCAGGTTTGGCACCTCTGCTGTTCATTGTTTCTGAGAAAATGCCAATGTTAAGGTTTCACAAAACTATCTCGTACGGCCTTGACCTTGACAGAAGGTCACTGACTACATGTATCTGTAAAGTTCTTATCAATGTCTATCATCATGCAAAGTTTAAAACCTCTGGCATTTGTAGATTACGAGAAAATGCCAATGTAAAATTTTCAAACAGAGAGCTTTAGTGACCTTGACCTTGGTCAAGGTCATTCAAAATGATATGTTTGAAAGGTCTTGTGCTAGTCTATCAGCATGCCCAAGTTTGGTGCCTCTACTGTTTGTAGATTCTGAGAAAATGACAACGTTAAAGTTTTCTGGACACACACACACACACACACACACACACACACACACACACACCAGACAGACAGACAGACAGACGACGGAGGGTTAATACATAGACTCCCATTGTTACACAAGGGAGCAAAAAAAAACACACATAAAAACACAACTTATCAAATGAAACATTTTGTGAGAAAACGCACACAAAAAAAAGACATTCACCCACGCAAGAAACATTCCAAAGTGTGACTAAAAGATGGAGGAAAAAAAACCCAAAAAACCTGGGAGCAAATGGGATGGGGCAGCAAACCAGAGAATAATAGGAGGGTGCAAAAACATTTGACAGAGGCGAGGGTATACCTGGACCTTCCACGAATGGGGACTGTAGGACCCGCTCCGAGACGACAAAGAGGGCCAGTCCTTGTAAGGCAGGGATGGAAAACAACGTTCAACTTTTTTTTTGTACACACACACACACACGCACACACACACACACACACCAACACATACCAGTACAAACACACCTGACGGTAATGAGAATACATCATGTACCACAACAAAGGTACTTGTACACAGCAGCTGTCATGGCACAGCAAGACATTACGACGCAGCCTCAGACTCAGAATGGATCTACTTGCAGGTTATGTAGATCTTTTGTGAACACTTGCATACCATCTGGACCTTAGTCTTATCCAAACTGCTGCAATTTAGTGGTAGAAAATCCCAAAGGAGTAGTTTGCGTATGATCACAAACATGGCGTGTCAGTGTTAGGAAGATTGTACTACTGTTAGAGGAATGAAAGCATGAAATTTTTCACCAATGAAACTCATCGCCCTCTGATGTATGATGGGGTAAGGAGGATGGTGTGTGTGTGTGTGTGTGTGGGGGGGGGGGGGGGTCTCTACCATTTTAATTCCTATGAGGGCTGGAAAAAATGAAACCCTCTGTCTTGTGCATGCCACAATTATGCAATGCAAACATTACAACCCTCCACAATCACTGTGACAGGACAAGATACAAGGGGTATCCTAAATAAATATTTATAAGGAGGGAGTGCTACAGGATACAGCTGCTCCTGACATGTTGCAGCATAATTGGAAAAAAAAAAAAAAGTTCTGGAGACTCAACAAAGACCCCAGAACTTTTTACACTGTCTCCGTTTCACAATGAACCCCGAAATGAAAACATTTAGCATGAAAAACATGTGCCAAAACTGACAAGTAATTATGAAAACATACAACCCCAAGGGCAAAAATGGAAGACAAAACAACAAGTATGCCACTGAACAGGTCACTCCAACCCAGAAGCATGAAGACAAATATTCACAGAAATCACTGACACAATCAAGAAAGACAACTTCCAACACCCCCCCCCACCCCCCTCTTAAAAATAGAGATGATGCAGTTTGTATTGGCGCACTACAGAGGGTAGTAGGGAAGGGGGCATCAACTTGCATGCACCATGCATTTACCTGTATCATGTTTTGAAGTTGGACTGAGAGGGGAGGCTGTAGGAGCAAAATATAACACAACCCGTAGAGAAGGCAGTAAGTTCATGCCCAGCCCACCACCCCGCCCCAGCAACATGACAGGAAAAAAGAACTGAACCTCATTCAAACTCTGCTAGGCTTTTCTGGTCTGCACCAGACCTGCCTACCCACCAAACACGACATGAGTAGTGCCAAAAACCAAATGAGTAGTTTCCTGGGCAAATGAGTGGTCCCGGCTAACGTATCCCAACCAAAATGTGCCACTTGCCAGCTTGTTGCTTAAGCTACAATTACAAATCAACTATTCTATTCTTTGGCTTGTTTGATTCGACTGGTTACAGTGTACTACCATAGTATCTATGGGTTTGTTTTTTTTTGGTTTTTTTAAAGCCAAATTTCTTTCTACCGGGTATTTATACATCGTTAAACTTTGAATAAGGCTCGTTTAAAAAGTTGGATCGGTGCGAGCAATAGTTCAGATCGGATTTGACAAAACGCTAACTGCTAACTTGATTACATAGATTTAGGAAACGAAATTGCGTAGTAGGGCAATTAAATGCGTAGAACTTGCGTAGTAAGCCCAAAATTACTTAGTTTTCTATGCTCAATGCGTAGGGTAGGCAGGTCTGCTGTACAAACCCTGACTTTGACATCATCCTGCATAGCTGACCCATCAGCACCTTGCAGTACATCAATAGCTACCCAGCAAAGATCAGCTACAGACTGTTTACAGCCCAAAGCTACATTCACCGTACTGTCCAACAAGGTCTTTCAGTTCAGAGGGTATCTTTCTCTGGAGTTAAGGTTGCATTTATCAGTGAGTCATACATGATGAAACTTGTAGAAACTCGTCTGCATCATGCATCGAAGCGGAAGGAAAAGAAAGCCCTTCGCCAGCAAGCGTAAAAGCCAAGCGTTTGTGCGCTTAAATACCGTTTATGTGGTAACTTTAAGAATACATATTTCCTCGAGACATGATAAAGAGTATACACAAGACTTGTAGCTGCGTTTCTGGTTACAAACATATGATCCCTGCTTCAGCAACTTGCACATTAAAAGTAATTGTAGGAGAGAAGTATGCCGATGCCCCTCTATGGTAGAAATACTCTTGCAAGGAATGTTACAACCCGTACATGAATTTCAAACCTTCAAACAGAAAGAGATGTAGTCTAATTCTAATTCCCTACGTACAGGTTTTCACAAAAAAAAAAGGCTACGGTTTAAAAAAAAAAATAAAAAAAAATCAACCTGGACGATCCCATAAATACTGCAGCGCAGAGAGACAAGGCGAGCTAAGCTGCAGTACTAACCGTGCGTTCACGATGGAAGTGTGAGATTGGTGGGATGTCATCAGGCTGGTTGGCAGTGAGGCTGGTAAGACTGGACTGGCTGCTGGCTGTGTTGGAGTGCTGACTGGCCAGACTACCGGACTTGGAGTCCAGCTGGTCGTCGTCCTGAGATGAAGTTTCGTCCACTGATGTCTCTTCATCTGAAGCAGCAGAGAGATTTTCAACAAATTTCAGGGTTTCCTCTCTTAAAGATTATACAGCAACAAACCTCAGAGTAAAAAAAAATGTGCTGCATTTAGAATCCCTGAAAAGAAAATATGACCCTTCTTCCTTTTTCTTTTACATAATTCAACCATACTAGTCATGATTAATGAATGATAAAGTACAAGAACCAGTTGAAGAGCACTGTCTGAACTACTGTGTCTACGGGCATTTCAATTTAATTACTGCTCAAAGATGTTTCGGTGAAGTGTTCCAAGAACTCTGTGCAAAATACAGGCCGATGCCAGTGTAAAACCAAAAGTGTAATACACACCAGAACCAAGCATTCTTGTTTCTCCAATATTTCATCTGAATATATGTTCGTGAGTAGTACGCTTCATCTCAGAAGCCACGAAGCTGGAAACAGAGTGACTACTTTTCACGGTAGACTGAAGCGTGTTACAGCAGAAGTCAACTTGAAAGAAATCCACAAACCAGTGTAGAACACTAAAGACACTCACCTCCCGCTCCCATAGCCCCGAGTTGTGACGCCCTGTTGGGCAGTCCCTCTAGAAGTGCATCGTCCGAAGCGGCACTGCCGTTCATGATGAGTTTCTTCATGCGGCGATACTGCAGGTTGTCTAGTTTCCTCACTGCTGCCTTCGTGCGTAGGATCAGTTCAATCAGAACTTCCGGTCGCCGAGTCTTCCTTACAAACGGATGCTGTAACCAGGGGCGGGCAAGGTGCAGTCAGTTTTACAACACATGCTGGATTTTACAGTTTGCTGAGAAAACTAACGAAAATCTGAGAAACAATCCATGGCTTGCAATCGCTGTTTTGTTTGTGGCCAACCTTCCTGACAAACAATGCGGAGAAAAATGCAAAAGGACTGGCAACAGTCAAAACGGGGAAGGGGGTGGGGGGCTTATGCAGCTTTAGGGTTGTTTGCCAAAAGAGGTGATGCTTCATTTGGAAATGCATTTCCTTAACTTTGTAGCTTCTTATATTCACTGCTGTATGCCACACAAACATATATATCAACACTTTAAGACTGTGGTTGTCCTGTTGTTACACGCAAGGCTCAAACAATACACTGATAAAAGTGACATAGTGATATAATGAAGTAAGCACCTCAACATCAAAGATCGCATGACAGTAACTCACCTGAAGGCATTCACTGGAGGTGGGGCGATCTGCTGGTAATTTACGCAAACAATCGGTGACAAAGTTGCGGAACTCATCAGACCAGTCTCCACCCGACAACGACGGTGAGTCGTTCTGGGCTATATGGTACAGTGCGCTCATTGCATTCATGTTGAAAAGTGGTGGCTTCCTCTCCGCTGAAAAGGTGTAAACAACAATTTGTGAAAACATCTCTCTTACAAAAACACCGTAACTGCTACAGAAAATAAATGAAACAATGTCAGGTTCTGTGTTTTGCCCGTTTAGAGTCACACACACACACACACACACACACACACACACACACACACACACACACACACACACACACACACATCCAGTCACCAAAAATTTCCCAGTATGGCACACCAGTAAGAGTAACCTCTGGAGGAAATACATAATTATAAGTTCTGAAGAAGACTCAACTCAAAATGCTTACCCAGTTCTATACAGGTGATGCCGAGTGACCAGATATCTGCCTTGCCATCATATTGCCCTTCATCCATTGCCAGGATAACTTCAGGTGCCATCCAGTAGGGTGTTCCAACAAAAGAGTTTGCCGGGCATATCAAGGATGCGGACCCAAAATCAGCTGCAACCCAAAATCCCAAGTGTAGTTTGGGCACCTTCAGAAGTACACTAACCTACTGCTTTACTGTACGTTCACTTCAACAGCCTAGCCCTCAAAGAAGAAAATAACAGCCCTTATAGTAGTTTCAGTGGCTACCTGCCTTCAGGATCACTCTGAAAATGACAATGTCAATGGCTTTCAGTTTCATTTCCTCACTCCCTGGAGACCTCCAGACCTTTTTTTTTTTGAGCAGCCACCTCTCTCTTAAACACATCTTTACACGACCACAGAGGTGATCACCCCAAACAGATTTCAATCCGTTCAAAAACCATCCCATGCAGTCGTTCAACCCCTGACTGCCAGCCCCAAAACCGAAAAGCCGAGACCGTTCAACCTGTGAAACTATCTTCTAATGCTTGCTCACACTGTGAATGTGATCAACTTACCCAGTTTGACTGTGCCATCCTCTGTCAGCAGTATATTGCCAGCCTTGACATCACGGTGGATTTTGTTCATGTCATGGAGGTAGCTGAGACCTTCCAGGGCACCCTGACATATGGCCGACACCTCCACTTCCTTTAGAGGTTTCTTGTGCACTATACACACACACACACACTGCTAGATCAGATCTTGATTCATATGACCAGAATCTGGTATTAGTCCTGCAGAACTTGTCAAGGAGCACCAAAATCAAATGCACTGTTATTAGTAGTAATATTACTGTTATAGTTACGAGAATGTGGGTTTCAAAGATCATGGCATCGAATTCACCTGATCATTTTTTTAAAGAACTAAAAAACCTAATACCAATCCACTTCCTCCCAATGAAGCTTAGATCAAAGCACGAACGCATCAAAGGAGAAAAAAAGAAAGAAAAAAACAGATTCACCTTCTATGATGTCAGATGCTGAACCCAGGCAATACTCCATGACCAGCTAGAAAAGAAAAACAATGTTACTGTGTCAGTGTCAGATCAGGTGCAATGTTCAGAACAGTACACGTAAGGCTGTCAACACATACTGTGTGGAACTAAGGTGTTTAAGACTCAAAAAAGGTTTCAAGTAGGCATTCGTGTCCCACAACTACCCAGGGCCACGTTTCTTAACGCGGAGCGTTCCGCAACGTTCCGGGACGCTCTTGCGCCGAAACCCTTTGTACCGCCACTTGCCCGCCCCCGCGAGCAAGGAAGGCGCTCTGTGCCCGCAGTCTGGAGCAAGTTCGCCACGAGCAAAAGGTCACGTGGTCAGTGCTATGTAAACAAAGATGGCGGCGCCCACCGAAGGCCTCGTTGAAGTGGAACTAAGAAATGGCTTACAATGAATGCTAGGTCCCAACTTGTAATTGTGCAGAACAGTATACGAAAATAATTTGAGCAGAATTGCACCGGGCCGTGGTCGCCAGTCATTCAGGGATATGTTGTGCATTGTTTGTGGGGAAGGACGTGGTCAAAGTGAGTACGTAAGGGTGCCTTACGTCTCCGTTTTGCATCGCATCAGAACCATGCATACTAGCGGTATATTATGCTCCAAGCCAGTAATTATTGCTCCTCCTCAAAAACGTCGTCTTCTCGCGCTTCAAAAGTATGACTGATAGCTGCGAGCACTTGAGTTTTCTTTTTCCTTTTTTAACCCTTGCCAACAAACCGTGTTCGTGATTCCGCCGCCATTTTGAGATGCGCCCTTGTTCTAATTGGCCGTTTCCGAAACGAGGCAGAGCGACTTCTGCGTATGCACGCGAGCGCACCCCGCTTAAGAAACGCCGGCCCAGGCTTCACGGATGCCAACTTACATTTTAGAACAGCTGCGCTTCATCAGCAGAGCTCCTAGCTGACCATTTCCAGATGGTGCAAGCCAGGATTTTACAATGTGCAAAAAGTGTTGTAAACCTAACACATCATATTAAACACTATATATCCCTCTTGTCTTCTTAATTGCACGTGAGAATTTTCCACCCTCTAAACTCCCAGACAGACCACCACAACAAACTGAAACCTGCAAGGTGGCAGAATGGGAAGTGGTGAAGGGAGACTACTCTGTACTTCTGGTTTCAAAACGGTGGTATCAAGAAAGAGATTGAATGCAAGACTGGCAAACTGGCAAAGCTTTTATCAAATTGTTCAATTTTTTTGGGGACATTTCGCATTATCTTCAGGTTGCTTCATACTTTTACTGGTCTGGTTAAAAGATTATGGACAGATTTTTGGTGCCTGGTTGAAAAGTAAGATTTTTTATTTTTATTTTTTTCCCCTAACTTTCCCAGATTTTGCACTGTGGTCGAAAAGTAAGGATGGTCGAAAAGTTACGGTTATTACAGTACGCCGGACTACCGTAACGATTTTCAAGCACGGAATCATTGACAGATGGTCCTTCAAAATATTAATATGAAAGGACCAAACTGATGTCAACAGGACAGACAGTTTCAGTTCACTGCAACCGGCAAAATGCAAGCAGCCATCAGCAGTTTAGTGGGTACACTCACCCAGGCAGTGTGTTCCTTGAGGTAGCACCCCTTGTACTCGATGGTGTGTTTGTGTTTGAGCTGACCCAGGAAGCGAACCTCCTTGATGATGTCTTGCCATTTCTGCACAAAGTCAACCCCACGTTACTCATACCTAGACCAGTGGGCCACCACCACATTGCCTTCCAAAGGAAAAACAGAGGGAGAATTTTTTCTTCTTTCCCATAAAATGTATACAGTACACCTTGTCATTTTTCTCACACATAAAGACAACAGACTCCAGCTATATTTTACAAGAGAACTGAAGAATGAAATATCTGACATTTTTAATTTGAAGAAAAGACCGAGATGTACTCACATCGAAGGAACCCTTCCCATTGTAGGACATCTTCTTGATGGCAACAACCTCCTTTGTCTGCACATGGCGGGCCTGTTATTCATAAGACAAAAAGAAAAAAATCAGCAAATGACAATGCAGTGCTCATCTGAATTTACCAAACTCCTAGACAATAATTCAATAATTCAGGATATAGGAGGACCACATATATGCCTAGGTGACCTTCCCACCTCATACACTGAGGAAGTATGGGTCTTCCATTATAGTTCCAAGACCAGTCCCTTCCCATCAAGTTAACCCACCACATTTGCTGATTTAGTGATGTAAAAATCCAACATTAATGTCCATACACTCATCTTTGCAAAACAACAAAATGGCCACTAAAATCAAAATGACCATAACACATAAACTTCTTCAAATTCAACTCATGCTGGATGAAACTTTTTTAAATAGCACTCCCAAATAAATTTTACAAGTCACACTAACAGCTGAAATTTTGAATTTCAATTTGAAAACAAAGTAAAACACATGCATTCATGGTATTTTCTGCTAGACAGCAGGCAGGACAAGCTGGCACGAACGCAAATTTAACTCACATTACTGGCCACACTTATGGATTAAATCACTCACAAAGTAGACAGCTCCAAAGCTTCCATGACCGATCTCGCGAAGGTCGGAGAAGATTTTTTCAGGGTCCTCCTGGCTGAAGAGGCCGGCCACCTGCGGATCCTTGGCATTTCCAGGCTTTGGCAGCGGCATTGCCCCTGCCAGAGACCACCAACGACGCTGCCACTGGCGTGAGGGGTCTGAAGGGGTGGCAGCAGTCGCAGGAAGATGTCCTCAGGTGAATGCTAGTGAGAGCTGCTCACTGTCGTATGCAAATGCAATCCCCAGCTGCATGGACCAGCGATAACGCCTGGAGAGAAGGCAAGCGCAGCCCTGGCGATCGCACCAAGCCAAACATAGGTCAGGCTAGCTGAAACAAAAAGAGACAGCCCAAACAGACTGATATAGTTTATTCTAAATCAGTTATTTTTATTAATACTCCATTAACAATAACATTAATAGATTATGAATAGTAATACTAATAGAAAATAGTAAGACAGTATAAAACAAGAATTTTCTTCATCATGATCCAGCATCCATACTCGGCTTGTATAAAACCTCATCATAATTTATTATTGAAAGTATTATCAATTTATAAGCTAGTCCACATGTTTAAACAATACACATGTATACAGGCAGTGTGTCACTTGCCATACACTGCTGCAAAGAAGGAAGTTCTCTTTTTCCGAGTCTGAGACAAGTGTGATATAATCTTTCAACTGCACAACTTCCTCTTTTCCATGACAAACCAGCACAACTGCAGTGATAGTATGGGCCAAAAATAATCACACATGGTCAATTCTGCCATTTCTGGTCACAAAATGTCTTTCAAAATTATAAATGCAAAACTTAATGTACTTTAATCCGTTCCTACCAAGCCAAACCAGGAAGTGAGACACTGTCTTGGGGAAAAAAAAAAAATATGTCAAGCGTACTACACCCGTATCAAAATCTCTCTTGCAACGTATCCTGCACATGCCCCGCCCAGGAGAATAAAGAAGATAACAGGGGGTCAGGACACTATGCACTACAGTCAACACCCAGCACCTTGCTATGCGGCTCTCTTGGTCGTCTCACCGACTTACTCTAAACACGCTGAGTACAGGACTACATTGTATTAACTTAAGGCACTGTTAGTGTTACATTTATGCATGCATTGCATTACACACTGAACAGGTAAGGTACACGGTGTGCATACAATTTTCAAACTGAAGCACAAAGTTCTGTGATACATCAGCTGAACCTGCGTTCCAATTAATTTGCTAGCGGTTATTTTGAGATCGTTTCACTTTGTTTAAATTACGCAGGCGACTTCCATCTTGACTAAGCCAACTACGATTTTAAACCGTTTCACTCAAGAGAGCACCTGTACACTCAAAATACTTGATAATCTGTTGTGGAGCTCCTGTTCATGAGATGCAATGTTGTTTACACTTTGTGCGAGGGGTCGAACATTCCAATTCTACTTCTGTTGGTACAACACTACTGACTAGAGCACTCAGTGTGTTAGCCGCATTGATCACTGAGTACACTGCTGTTGTGTTGGCTTAGTGCCAGCAATTGAGATGCTGTCACTGTGCACGCGTCTCAGTGGTGTGATGACAGAAACCATGAAAACAGATCCAACTCTGTGAGTGTAAAAATTATCAAGATCCGGACTTTCAGTTCACTCCTTCAGCACTGGGAGCTCTGGCTTAGTAAGGAGATAAACTAAGCCCATTTGTGCTCAGCATCCCATTTTGGGGCCACTACTACAGAGCAAATTACATCTAGATAGATGTAAATTAAAATATAAAAAACTGCTCATTTACAGGGATGGATTTAACTGGTAAATTTTACCAGTAAAATACTGGTTTGAAAAGGAAAATACTGGTTGGAAACTTAGTAGCCGGTAGAACTTACCGGTTCTTATTTTGTTTGACTGGTTTCAAAAATAAAGGAAAAGAGCTCTTAGAAAAAAAAGTCTCTGAGTCAGAGAGAGAGGGAGAGAGCTGTGCCGAGATGTACTTAGTGAGTGCATGATGCCTGTCAATTAATTGACAAACTTAACACCGTAACAGTTACAGTTAGCAATTAACTTATCACTGCATTTGTCCGCAGATTTTCAGTGGCAAAATTAGTTACTGGTTTCCGTGACTGGCCTACCGGTTCGCGTGCGAGTAGGTTTGTTTACTGAGACGTCGTACCAGTTTGGAAAATGCCTAGCACGATCACTGATTTAGGTAGCTGAATAGTGGTAGGCTTTTGTTTCAGGAAGTAAATTTTATGATTTTTTTTTTTTTTTTTTAATTTTATGGCATCCCTTTTGTTGTACTTGGTACAGCTGCAGATCCAAACTGAACCGCACCATTCTAACCCCCCCCCCCCCCCCCCATTGAACTCCCTAGCACTGTTCAGCTCACTCTTTACATTATGCTTGGTAGAGCTGCAGATCCACTTACACCCTAACCCTTGGCATATCAACCTCCTCTCCATTCCTTACATCCCCCCCCCCCCCCCCAACAAAAAAAATCTCCCTCAGCACTGCTCAGAGCTCTCATTATTCCTATAATAAATTGATTAATGTGACTGTCATTTCCTGAAAATCAGAAGAAAAAATTTATACTTTCTACCAGTTCACTGGGCTGTATACAGTGTATGCTACCAGGGCTTCATATGAATATCTGCGTCAGACATCAGCCTTAGACCAGCTCATTTGCGAAATGTCCTATCACCATTTAAAAAAACAAAACAAAAAAAACCCTGTATTCTATTTGTGTGCCACAAATATCCAGGATAAATGTCCTATACTTTTACTGTTTTAGTCTTACTGTCAGCCAGGAGATTGTTCTATCACGTTTTCCATGAATACGAAGCCCTGACTAATACTGTAATAGCACTAGACTAATACTCCGTAATAGGGACAGTTTTGTGCAGTTGTCTACAGTGTTGTGTTCACCCTGCGTTGTTTCCACAGGAAGGCCGCTCACACATAGTGGTTGTGGTGTGACAAATGCACTGAAAGTGTAATTTTATAAATACTGTAATATATCCTTTCAAGAATTCCTCAGTATGTGTACTTCTAAACTATGTTAACACACGCAAGCAGGCAATACCCGTTAAGTTCTGAGAACTCCCAAATGTAAGCACATCATGGACGGACTGTACCAAAGTACACTGAACAGCCTGTCCATGACGTGCTTACAGCCGGGAGCGAACTCCTTGAATCATACAATCACAGAACAGTAACATACTTTTCCTTCCTCTGCTTACACTAATTTCACAGAACCTTTTAACCGGCTACACTATCTCCTCTCCATTCTTTACAGGGCCCAACCCCTCCTCATTCCTCAGGATGTCAATGTTTGCCTGCTGACAATGAACTTATGCTTGTTCGACAGGTGTGCCTTCAGCTACACAGTTTCGTATTTTTAGTGCTTCTGTGTCAATCCCATGCACACACAAAAAGTAAGAATTCAACTTCTGCAGAATGTAGTGCTATAATAAGTTAATGAATTGTTTTTGCTGAGCGTTGAGTGCTACCCTCACACCTCCCTTCTGGTACGGTTCAAGATCAAGACTTTTCTCGCCGCACAAGAAATCAAACCCTGACAAAAGATTTTCACGAAATTATCATTCAGTTTGGGCCTGTATCGGAAATGCACCACAGTTTTGGACATTGTCATGCACACACATTGCGTACTTCGAAGAAATAAGGAGCAGTTGTTCATCTGCAAAATGACACTGGGAACCATGTAAAGGGCAAGTTCTGTTTGCAGTTCGAGAGGCATAGAACTGAATCGTGATTTTATACCTTTTCTGAAAGAAAGTGCTCACCAAAGGCAAGATGAAATATTACCTGGTACGACAGGCAGTAGGGGAGTGTTGAAAACCACAGATATTTCTTCTAAATCGTCCAAAGCAGTGCACCTTGATCTAAATTCCTTTCAGTCACAAAATGGCGTCTTCTCGGACATGCGCACTGGGTGACTGAAGAGTTTGAAACAAAAACCATTTCCTGGTTCGCGTCCGCCGTCGAGGAGACCCTGGCAAAGATGACCAACAGTTTAGTTCATTCCGAGTCCAAGGAAAGTTATATCTACTTCGTAACTAGGCGCTGTTTCTTGGGTGAAATGATCACCTTCTTTCCTCTTATGGGTTAGCGAAACACCAGAAATTACGTCACCGGAAGCCGACAAGTGCAACGATCCCCTCTGTTATTTGATTGGTTCAAACTAAAACAGTCTGCCGAACGAGCTCTTGTACGTATCGCTGAAAAACAATACCATGTGTACGTTGCCCAAATCTGCAAAATAGTCAGATTTAGACGGTGAACGCACATGAGAGAGAATCTAAAAACGATTATAGTACACGTATGAGAGGATCTTTGCTCAGTAATCCCACCTAGCAAGTTACAGAAAGTACTAAACATCTTAGCATTTGTACGAACTCTCGCATGAGGATCTCAGAACGAAAGTGTCTTTCCAACCCCAACCCCACATCGTTCCGATGCTGGTGTCATATTCGAGAACGCGGGTGTGTTGCACGGTGTGTGTTGCGGGGACGTGTGATAACTACGCTTTTCTTGGTTTGAACAGACATCGTCTCTATGTCTATGTTTGAACGAGAACAACAAAAACAAAACTCCGGGGAGGGGGCGGGGAAAGCCGGGCACGCAGGATTGGGTGGGGGTGGCGGGAGGGAGGTGTATGGGGGTGGGGGCTTCATACAGTGACCCTGACTGGCAATGGTCGTTTATCATCTTTGCCACTACGATAGTATGCCTCCCATTGATTTGGTTTCCGCTTAAGTCCGCGCTGGTTGAGTTTCGTGCACAAATTTAGTAAGAACATAGGCCTACTTAACGACACAATAGCTTCGTTTCGCTTTCTTTACTTTTTATGCGGACTTAACCCACTCAGTAACAGTCAGTGCTGTCAGCGTAGTTTCCCTTCCTGCTAAACCTACGCGGCTGCAGGGGCGAATCAGTTAGTGTTAAAGGGGGGGGGGGGGGGAGAGGGTCCTGATCGTCAGGTTTTTTTGGTGTTTGTGTGTGTTTTTTTTTTTTTTTTTTGGGGGGGGGGGGGGGGGAAGGGGCGGATGACGGCAAGGTGGGAGAGTTCACCCCTTTCAGACTCAAAGCAGCCACGCATATAAACGCTTAGAGTCGGAAATCTTTTTTCTTTTTTTTTGGAGGGGGGGGGGGGGAGGGTCCGGACCCCCCCCCCCCCCATGCGCCCCTGGGCTGGATCGGTCGGTGATTAGTGACTGATCACGCATTTGGAGAGTGTGTCCCTGGCCATCCTAAGATGTGCGAATGTTTGGTTTTAGGTTCAACAGGTCGTTGGGTTGCATCGGTGACTGATCACCAGGTGTGCCTAGGTATAACTTACCCACCTTTCATCCTGCTACGCACCATGCCAGTACTACACACACTAAATTCATGTGCATTGAAAAATAAGTGTTGCCCTCCAAAGCCTTATTTTCAAACTGAAAACTTGAAACAAAAGCATCAAAAATTGATGGGAATGGATGATCTTATGAACAAAGTAGTATGTATACGAACTGGTTTCAGAATTCACACACATACACACACACACATACACACACACACAGATTCCACAACACAAACATGTAAGCCCTGCATAACCATGTGTTTATTGACGACAGTGCGCAGTACACATGTATTACTTTCACTTGGAATGTCAGCTGGCACAGTGTCTCACACAGACATTGGCCGGACACCAACTGAAATGAATATACATTATAACTCTGGACAGCACGTCCTTTCAGGGGAGGGGGAAGAAAGTGGGGGTGGGGGGGGGGGGGGGTGTAATAAATCATCTTACATCATTCATAATACTATTTTCATCATACGTCATCAGCAATGAACTCTAAAACCTGGGAGACTAACTAACTGTATGCCTACATGACAAAGACAGATCAAAATGAAACAGGCGTCACTTTGTACAAGGGGAAATTGTAACCCATCTACTTCAGCTCAACTCTGTCCTAGGGAGAGTGCGGATACAAGCCCAGCACACAAAAACATGCAGCATTCCCGCCAAGCCTGACAAGTCATTTCCCAACAACCTCCAAGAAAATGTGAGTCGCGCGCTTTGCAAAGGGTCTTTCCACTGATGACAGAAACCTTCAACCCGACCTTTCTTAGTGAAAGAACAAATCACAGTCTCAATGCACTACGCTGAGCACTACGATGTATCCGTGTTCATGAGCAGGAAAACGCACGTAAAACATACACATGAACATTAAATTTTATTTTTTTAATGAATTTTTTTTCATGCGTTTGCGTCTGTCTTCATGTTTCTTATTTTTTACCTCTCTTTTGTGTTGCCAAGATGAAGTGCAAAAAGACAGTGAACAAAATCCTACAGTGAAAGATGATCATAAATAATACTGTCAACTGTGAACATGAGGGAAAAAAATTCTCTCCGAAGAAAAAAAACAAGCTAAATGGTTTAGTCTACTCAGGTATCTAACAAAATACAGTTAAGCTGTCTAACAGTATCCACATTTTAATAAATCATTTCAAAGCTCTCTCAACAATAACCCACAAAATAATGCAAGCAAAACAATTCATTCTACTCATTAACATCGCTATGCTGAAAGTGAAACCTTTAAGGTTGAGTGAACACTTGTATCAAACTGCTAATCAGAACTAGCTGTTTCTGTTCTGCAACATACTAGTAATGAAGGAGGACTGCACCTGCTGCTTGTCAGATACAAGCATTATATAATAATACTTGTGTATTGCTGGTAAATTGTATGGATGTACATTTTTAAGTGCATTTTTTTTTTTTTGGAGGGTTAAAAGTTTCAGAACAAATTTGAACCCCCCCCCCCCCTTTTTTTTTTAAAGTTTTTATTTTGGTGCTTATCACTTGTTTTTCTTCTCAACACTAATTTCCTCTCTAACAAGAACAGACAGACAACTACAGTGCTTATTTACGTTTTCAACTTCTGTTTTCCAATACTGTATTTTTTCAATGCAATCATTTTTTCCCCTAGTTTTCTTGCTACCTAGACACATGCGGTTACAGTCATAACTGATGGCTTCACTTAGTATAGTACAGATTATGATAAACAAGACTGTTTCCTCAGGGAAAGAAAATGATCAACATTGCACAAGGGGAAGGACAAGAGCCGAGCCTACCTGAATCACTATATGTACACGGTACACAGGACTGATAAAACTTACGTTCGAGTACTGTCACATAGACCTTAACCTCACTTGCACCACCGCCCAAATGAAAACAGGATCTTACAAGCACTGGAACGATGAACCGATTTGCAAGAAACCAAAATGTTTTGATGTCCTAATGCTGATCAGTATTTTTATGTGTGAAATTTGGTTTGTGTGGTTACATAACCCGCATGCGACGATTGCTTAAGATCGGAATACCCCATAGCATAAATTTGTCCATGTATTACGTGTGACATTTAATGATTTTCTGTGTTTATGTACCCTGCACACAATGAATGCAAAATCTGAAATGGTGTCTCTCCTTTTCTAGTGGAAATGAAGCATCCGCAAGAGGTGAGCATAAGGTCTATGTACATGTACAGGATGAAAACAACAGGAAACTTCCTCTTGACCATCATAGTCTACACAAGAGAATCTCAATGAAAATTTGCAGCAGCAAGAACTGAAGACCACCTTATGACTCATTACTGCTTGTGCATCATGAATAAATAACAAGCACAGAAAGCACACATGGCAACAGAACTGGAACAGAATGGACAAAACAGCAACTTATCTGCTGACTCTCACTGTCTAGGCGAGAGCAGTACTCATCATGAATGAACTACAGGCGCAAACAGAAGCAGCCTCAAGATTCCAAGCGAGACTTTTACATATTTCTATCACTAATCAGCAAGGAATACACACATACGCAAGTGTGTGTTTTAAGCGAAAAATTCTGTCTCTTTCAAATAAAGTTATTTCAATTTCTCTCTTGTACTCTCTCTCTCACACACACACACACACACACACACACACACACACACACACACACAAACTACTTTTATAATACTTGTATAAACATAAACATTTTCTTGTTCTTGTGGGGAAGGAAGTGACATGTCAGGGAAATTGTAATGCTACTTCAGAACGGGGGGAAAAAAACATGTTTTGGAGATCATGGTTTTCCTGGATGAATCTGTTCTCTTTGATGTTATGTAATAAAAAAAGAAGATCAAGCCTGCAAACTCACATGTGGTTGTGATAAATAAAACTTGCATGTTGTTTAAGTACGAGAACAGTTTACATTAATTATGCCAAATTATAATTAACAGAAAAGGATAAAGACTTGATTACAACACGTATACATACACACCTTTCCCACACCATCCAACTAGGTAGAACATGTAACCTTTACCAACAAGTAGTTATTGACACTAGCGACAGAACATTTAGCCAGCTGTGCATCACTGGTAGCGTTACGTTCAAAATGTCACTTGCCAAGGCTACTCAAACTCAAACATTTCAGACGGTTTCTCTACTGACCAGATGGTAATGGATGTTAGTCCGAGATTTTGTCTCGTTTGTGGTAAATGAGCTAACCAATGCTAGATGTTGATGGACGGTCCCAGCAACAATTACGTGTCAAGTATTTTTGGTACAAATTCCAAGAACAGTTTATTCTCTCTGATGAGTTCCACCCCAGGCAAATTTGTTTTTCACTGGAAATGAATGAGACAAGAAGGTGAAATACTCCACTGCTCGTAACAGGGAACGTAGAGACATTTTGTTGAACTTTCAAATAAAAACCCTTTATCAAATCTAAATACAAAGATCATATGAAATACATAGACATCTATATAATCTGTGATCTAGGTAATTAATATCTAGTGCATATGTCTCTTTCAAAACAGTCACACCATGCAGCAGCAACAAAGTAAGTCGCAAAACATTCTGAAGGAGAGCCACCATGACAAAAGCAGTAAGCAAGATGGCAGACTGCAGACAGAGGTTTGAAACGATGCTACTACACAATATCCCCTGCCAACTTAGTCCTTTCAGGGCCTAATGCTACTGTTGTCATCCGACAGCAGACACGTATTGTGAGTGCCAATTTAGTAATCGGTACAGTGCCTAACACCATGAGCCCGCCCATTTCAAGCCATTCCTCTGACCTGATCAAAACACACACAGAAATGATCAACATATCCTTCAATGCCCTTCAGAATCAAGCTATGCACTGGGTACTAAGCAACAGTGAAAGAAAAAAAAAAAGGTTGGCACAAAGAAGTTTAACAGGAATACGGTAAATAAATACACTTAAAATCTCACACCTAAAACTGACCACAGATGCGAAGCATAATCACCTACGCAGTGAGTTTGCATACATGTAACCCCTGCAGTACTAGCAAACTGACTGGAGAAGAGGGGATGCAAAAACCTGCCAGATACTGTTTGCTGGATGGTGATTTAGTAAAGAAGTGATGTCTAACCATTGTATATATTGTTTCTGGGGAGGAATCATCTAACTGTCACAGCCTTCTCCTAGATAGGGTATGCCGCATGTCAAAGCTGAACAAGGCAGCCACGAGTAAGTCAACATCAAGAACACCACAGAGTGTGTGAGAAACGTCATCAAGAAAGCACCCAAGCTGCTTACATTAATCACTTAAACTCTGTACTCATGAAACGACTGAAGACGCAGAGGTGCTTCACTGTTTTTACAGAAGGAACCTTTTGGCAGGGAAACAAGTTACGGTCAGTTCTGTGGTGCGGCCTAGCAACAGTGAGGAAGCGGGGCAATCAAACACTGACATAAACAGATGCTGGGAGAGAGAGCGAGCGAGCTCCACTGCCAAAAACAGAAAGCCACATCATGACTGTCCCACAAACTGGCCCTTCAAAACCAAGTCCAGCATTTGAGTTATAACACACGATCACAGGCAAAGCGGTCCCAGTCCATACATACATACACCACAGGCAGGTAGACCACAGTCTGGGTTCAAGCCCATGCCATCCAAAGTTCAACAATGAAGATGGAAGCATCAAATACTGTGCAGAACCGCAGGACAGGTTAAGACGGTAAAGTTTTACCAAACATCTTTATGCACATGCAACGACCAGAATTGTTGAGCATTATTTTATGCACTCGGACTCTACAAAATTGATGCAGACTAGAGAGTGGTGATCAATTACTTAACCAAGTACAAGAATTAGAATGGTGTCATCAAGAAACCTTTCTCTTTTTTTTCCCTTCTGTATTTCCTTTATTCTTCACTTTTTGGGGGGGTGATGTTTTTAGACATTTTACTTTAGCCAAGGGAATTCATGATTGAGAAAAAGCAGTGTGAACTAAGCATTTTATAGACTGGAAAACAAAACAAACGCAGTAGTATTGGTCATGGTAACACTTAGATGTCTACGTCCTTCCTTCGCCTTTCCTGTCCCCCCACTTTCACAGAAGAAAGAAAAAGAGAACAACAGAGTCAGTCAAAATCAAACTGTCTAGTCCGAATCTCAAGAAGCAGAAATCACAATGTCCGTGGCGTGGCTCAGTGGTCAACATGACACAGTGTGGCGCCTGGGCCTGGAGTGGGGTCGGGCACGGGGCCGGCTGTCCTACTCCGCGGCCACAGCGATGCGACTGTCATCCGAGGCTGCTGCAGGGCCTGGCTGGTGGAGGGTGTTGAAGCAGCCGCCACAGAGACGCACAGGCTCCTGGAGGTGCTGGGCAGGCACGGGCGCAAAGTAGTTGGAGCACGGCGCACAGTACACTTTCCCGCAGTTCCTGCAAGCACGCAACACCTGATGCAAAACCATGTCACTGCCTCTTCAAAATTTATTACACCATTCCACAGGACCCCACTTTTGTGTGCATCACTGTATGTGTGTGCGTCACTGTGTGTGCGTGTGTACGTCACTGTGTGCGTGTGTGTGTGTCAGTGTCACTGCGTGTCTGACACTGTGTGTGTGTGCATGCATGTGCGTGTACACATGTGTGTGTGTGTGTGTGTGTGTGTGTGTGTGTGTGTGTGTGTGTGTGTGTGTGTGTGTGTGCGCGCGCGCGTGTGAAGCAGTAGTCTTCTCTATCACAAGGTGGAGCTGTCGGACTCCTGAAAAGCTGGAACTGTCACAATGGCCTGAATTTCACTAAAATGTAAGAACGGTGTTAACAGTGACCACTCACTCACTCTATACAGGTAACTGTCATTCTGGCCAAACTCTGCTGCATTAAAAAATTAGCGGCAAGAACCTTGTACAAGCTTCTGTCACATCATCTACAGATAATCTTGCTAATGAACTAGTCTTGTCACAAATCTGATTTCTGAAACACTACTCAATCAAACAGGGAACTTGTCTCAACCGTACGGATCTAAACTGCTGAAGCAAACAAAGACCTAGCTCTCCTAACCTGCAATGGTGCTTGCGTCGACCGATCCAAAAGTTGCCCCCACAAGCGGCACAGTGTGTGACGACATGGTCGGGAACCCAGAGAGTGATTTTCGAGTCCTTCTCGTCCACCTGCTCCCAGCTTACGTCCGATGCTGGATTGCTCTCTGCTCCTAGTGAAGAGAACTCACCTCCATCTGAACACTCCTGTGGGCAGTTCTGGAGAGAGGAAGCAAAGCAAAGAAAGATTACACATTCGGTGCGCTACCCACTTAAAAGAGCTGATGCTATTGTTTTTATGCTCTCAGATCGTTCTGAGCTGTTTTTGTGGTATCTATCACCAGTGATGGTTCTGAAATGCTGGCACTGAGCAAACAAAAGTGTACTTGATGATGCGGCCACCACACCGAGTGCTCCAGTACTATAACAACAATCACAGAATTTAACACCATTATGGGGTAACTTACCAAATGTGTACATCATTATTCTTTCTTTGCTTTGCTGTCTCTCCAGAATTTAAATGTTTGACTACTCATAAACAAGACTGTATCACATTAAGTGCTTTACTACTCATCAAGAAAGAGTATTTCAAGCATACATGTGCGCTCACCAGCGAAACCATTCCAAAACATAAGCTGGCATAGCAAAGATGGAATTAGCCCATTTAAATGCTTAGTATGACAGGGTTGTCCAAGCTGCCTCACCATATCGTCAATAAAAGCAGATGCCTCCTGCTAGCATATATGAATTATACAATGACAAAAATGCCACTAACTGTACCACAAGAACATGCAACTATCACCTCACACCCTACCAACTAAATGCACTCGGGCGTTAAATGGCTCGAGTCAAACTTTGACAAAACATCAGGTTCTTTTTACCAAACACTCGGCCGGCTCCACCATAGCGCGTCCTGCTCCGTTGCAACTGGGCAGCAACTGATGCAATCTCTGCTGCGCGTCAGTAAGCTGCGCTTCCAATTCAGCAATACGCTGCTTGTAGCCATCCTCAATCTGCTGCACTCTCGTCAGCAGAGGGTCGTCAAACGCCGTCAGGCCATCACTGTCCAAGTGTCTCCCAACGCTGTTCAGTTGTCTACACAGTGGTGACTCTGAAACCTGCAAGAGTGGTGAAAAATCCGATTCAATCCAAAGGCAAAACAAACAAAATTTTTTTCAAGATAAGCTGTATTTGTGATTTGTCAGCAATCAGGCTGGGGAATTGCTGAGAGAGAAAAAGACTGAAACCTAAACCAGGATGCAGAGGAATGACCCACTTTAAGAAAACAAATGTTCGCATATATTTAAAGGCGTTTAGTAGCCTTTCCTGGCACCCAGAAGTAAAATACTGCTTTGGTACTGACATGCAAGTCTTCAAAAATGAAGTTAGACTGTGCCATGTGGCATTACATACAGTATCATGACACATGACAGTGTGTGCAACCTTTTTCCTCCTTTTTCTTTCAGCTGAAACTCAGAGTTTTTGGCTGAAAGGATAGGAAATTTGGCTGAAATTTGCAAAATGACTGAAAACTCCCCAGTCTGCAGCAATGTCGGTGCAGTTTCTGGAATACCACACATATGCAAAAGCAGTACCAATGCGATGGGTGATACGATGAAATTCTGAAAAGACTGAAACCTAGACCTCGGTACAGGAGTTGCCTAGTACAGGGTCAGGTCCAGGGGCAGTGGAGCTCATGTGGGCCACGCAGATGAAAGTTGGAAGTATCACCCGCGCACCCATCATCAAATGCCAAGTCACGGAAAAGCACAATTTAGAATAACCACAGTCGATGCACACGGAATGGTTTCTTACCTTGCCCTCCATGCCTTGAGGCGTTGGAGAACACGTAGACGGAGGGGTGTGGGAGTTGACTGGCGTGGCAGCTAGAGAGCATACAGACGGAGAGGCCTCCGAAGAGCTGGGTGTCGGGCGACCCATCCCTCCCATACCGCACATGGCGTTGCTGCAGCCAATACGGTTGTGCAGGCACACGCTGCTGGCACATGCGAACATCTCGGCCGCTCCGACGCCCCCGCAATGGCTGGCACAAACATGGGAGTCGCTGATGTCCGTGGTGCTGGTGCTGATGCTGGCGTTCTTCTGGATCATCAGCTTCAAGGAGTGGACAGATGCAGGGTCAAGGTCACGGCGTCGGTCTCCATCCTCTCCTTCAGGGTCGGACTCGTTCCCGCTGGTCCCGTTTTCCATATGAAGCAGGCAGCCATTCTGGTAGATCCGTGCTTGCTGAGGGCCCATGTCGCTGTTGTAGCGCCGTCTTGCTTTCAGCAGCAGCGCTTGGTCGACGACCTCATCGTCGTTGCCCGTCAGCGTGTCCGTCGAGCCATCAATGGGTAGTTTGTGCTCCCCGCCCGACCCTTGCAGCACTTCATTCTCTTCTCCCAAGTGCACGCCGTTGGTCAGGCCATTTTGGGGCACACCATCGTCCCCGCTTGCCAGTCCATTCACAACGGCAGAGTCCAGTTCTGCCCCGACATCAGCGTGTCCGTTTATCACAGCAAGGCTAGTTTCGACACCATTCTCTAAGTGACCATTGGCGAGGTTTGACGAGGAGGTACCTGGCGACGCTCCGCCATTTAAACTGTTCTCCATACCCCCCTGAGCACTAGCTTGTGAACTGCTACTATTATTTTTACTGCTCCCGCCACTGGCCTCGGCGTTGAGGGCGTGGCTGGAATGTTCAGTGCCTTCACCACAGTTACCTTTATCAGATTGGCAAACACTGGGCACCCGTCCCTCCTCTGCACCCTCCTCCCCCACTCTTTCTCTGCTCTCACTCGCTACTTGCTCGGAGGCGGCACCCTCCTCCCCTGCCTCTTCCTCGGGAAACGGGCTGGTGGAGCCCTCACTCTCCCCGACACCACTGCCTCCCCCTTCGCTAACACAACTGCCGACCTCACCTACAGTGTCCACACTCTCGTATTCAGTACTCTCGTCACTGGTCACGTCCTCAGAGTTTTTGGCTTGACTAGAGTCGACCTCTTTGGAAAGCAGCGCCAGGGGGTCCTGCACCCCGCAAGTTATGTTGGGGTCACTGAGGCGCCGTGCTAGGTTTGGGCTTGGCTCCTGTGAGGCGCAGACGGTGGTCAAGTTCTCGCACGATCGGGTTTTCTGCAGACCGCCGTCCGGAGTCAGGACTTGCTCGATGTTGTCTTCCAAGTTGGTGACGAATTCGGCCCCGGACGTCTTTGGCGAGTTCTTGGACAGGTAGATGGAGGTCCAGAGAGACAGACGATGCACACTGTCATCTGGGTACAGCACCTGCAACAGAATCCAATGTCATGTATATATATGTACGGTATGGCATGGTTATGAGTGGCGTGCTGTGGTACGCTATAGTACTGTGTGGTATGGTGGGCTTCACCCTGGCACATAATTACAATTTTGCTCAAGGTGCTGCAGGGTTGGAGGGTCAAGCAGGGAAAGCCTGCTGCTGCTGCTGGGCACCAATTTGCATATCAAGCTCCACCCTCTTTTTTGTGCACTGTGAGCCGTTTACATGCCACTAGCCACAGCCTAGTCCTACTCTTCTTGCATACATGGACATGAAATCTCCTTTCCATGGTGAGTATGCTTGTGTGTGTGTGTGTGTGTGTGTGTGTGTGTGTGTGTGTGTGTGTGTGTGATTTTGTATGGATAAAGATAAGTGTGCAGAAAAAGGAGGGGACTAACCTGGCTGTCCTGAGTGGGACTGTAGACAGGGTTGTGGAACTTGGTAGACTCAGGATGCAGCAGCGACCAGACGGAGGCTGTGGGATTGCTCATGCTCTCATTCCGTCGCTTCTGGGCCGTGTTAAACAGGAAAGTACCAAACAGGCATGCATATGTGTGGTGCACTAACTTCACCTGCAGACAAGATGACACGGCAAATTATACACATTTGATCCTTATCACTACAAGGCACCTGTCATTTTCACCAAGCTAAAGACAATCTGTACCACCACATGATGTGATGTGATTATGTAAACTGTAAAATGGTTGTCTTACGCTGTGTGCATGCAGCGCATGCGTGTACATGTATCTTTTTTTTATTATTATTTAAAACATTTTAAGAATGCATGACACCATACTTTCCTATCCTCTTTTATCTTTTTCTCACATTGAATCGTCTTTCAAAATTGTTATTGTTGTTCTTGATTCTGTTACTTTATTGTTGGAAAAGATTGTAAGGTGCATCTGAGGGCAAAAAGAACCTATGGCCACCATCACACTACATTCCAAAGGTTCTACTGTACTTATTTGCCGTGTGAAAAAACGGTGATCAAACTGAGCTTGCCCTGACTGCAGACTTAGTGCACTCACCAGGAAAGCTTCGTTGAACTCGAAGGCGAGAGGGAACTGGCGTGTTACTTGATACACACAGTCCAGCCACTGTAAGAAGACTGGGGCCCGCTCGTTGAGGTCATCACTGCCTGTAGCGTGGCCACAGCGGTCAGCAAACTTGTGTCCAAACTCCAGCCACTCCCGCTCTACCAGCCACTGAAATCCCTGTTGCCAAGAGAAGGCAGTGTTTTAGTTACAGGTCTTTTTCAATACCGGTAGTATTAGTTAAACCATCTTTAGCAGTTCCAAGGGTGTTGCAGGGCCAGGCCTGAGTTTTCCCACTCCCCCCAAAAAGAGGAAAACAGTAAGGGCTGTAGAGAAAAAGAGGAAACGGCAGTGATGTCAAGTGCTCATCAAAACCAATTTTTTCTTTGTGTGTGTGTGTGTGTGTGTGTGTGTGTGTGTGTGTGTGTGTGTGTGTGTCTCTCTCTCTCTCTGCGTTTGCGCATGTGTGTCTGTGTGTGATTGTCCTGCATGTGTAACATTTTTCCCTTTTATCCTCGCAAAACACACACACACAAATATCACATAATTTGGCCTAGTGGCCAAAAAATCATGCCTGAATAATACTGATAAACTGTCATGCTTGTTCCCCCCACCAACAGCTGACAAAATATTTTGGCAGATATTGGCCCAGAGGCGGCAGAATTCCACTAACCAGTGGAAAAATCTCACGCCCAACCGTCGTCATTGCTTCTTCTCTGATATGATAGTATGTGACGTCTTTAATTACTGTTGTTCCCCCCCCCCCCCAATTTTGTACAGGACGTCTCAGTCCAATGATAATTTATTTAATCAATGATGAGTAATTCAGTCGAAATATCAATGCAAGTTGTTGGAACACAGCCAGGGAATGCACATGAAAAAGTTTGCACATAGCGAACAGGGCCTTGCCTGTATTGTACGGTAGTAGGGATCCAGCAGCAGCTGGGCGAGAGCACAGACTTGAGGCGTGCGATCCCATCCATCGGAGCAGTGAATCAGCACACACCGGCTGTCTTTTACGGCACTAACCACAGTCATAGTGGCACGTATAATGGCACCAATATGTTGCAGCCATTTTGTGCCATCCAGGTTGCTGAACCAGCTGCAGAAAAATCAAGCAGTACAGACAGAATTAGACAATAACAGCGACAAAAATCTGAATAAAAGGTCAGCAATTCATTTCGAAAGTACAGTGTAACATGAATTTAGCATCAAACCAGACCTTCTTAAGACTGTTTACAAAGATGCTACATCGCTGGCCTGTTAGGCTAGTTTACTCTCCGAGAAACTTTCCATAGGGACTGCTGGCAACCGGGCGATTGCGTTTGGCCGACCGTCATACTTACTTTGCCTGATCAGGATAGGAGCTGCAGAGGTTTCTCAGGGCGTGAAAGCTCTTGCGGATGGTATGAATGTTGGCGAGGTTCATGAAATGGATTTCACAGTTTGTGTAGTAATCTGAAACAAACATACAAATTTATAAATTGCAGAGCACTTGGCGGCGGCATCTTGCATCTTCAATTACAAACCCTGCACTGGGTTTGGGGTTGGGGGCTCGGTCGGGCTCTTCTCACTGCCTCCCACTACTTCTTTTAGGGCATTAGTGAGTAAGTGTAAAGGCTTGCCGATTGTCAATACCCACCCCCCCCAAAACAAAAAGCAGGTACTTGGTATCTTCTTTGACATTTTCTAGTGAGAAATCAAGAAAGTTACAGCAGCCCAACTCCAGACCTTCCACTGGGGTGAAGCCAAAAATACTGAAAAAAATTCTAGGACTATGTGACGAAGTGGCAAAGCAAAAATAAGACTAAAATCTGTGCATTTTAGTGCATTTTGGGTTTGTTTTTCAATCACGGAGGGGCGACCAGACCCGGTACAAAAACGTCGACCCCCCCCCCCCCCTTTCATTTTTTTTCCTCCCCAGATTTAGACGTTTCACAGAAAAGACCTATTTGAAGTCCAAAGTTACGGAAATCCGTAAATTTACGGAAGATTGGAAGGACTGCAACAAGTAACATTTTCAGCAAGGCCTTTAATTCAAGAAACATTGGAGATTGTCAATGTTTTACACACCCGCGCTCTCACAGCCTCCACCCTTGGCCCTGTTTGCGATGGCTGCACTGTAAGATCGGCAGTCAACCAGCAACATCTTTTTGGCTGTCGCTATTTTCACCTGTGTCTGCAGGCCGTCTTCATCTGAAACATTTTGTCAACCTTATCATTAGATCACTGTGAAGTCCAAGAGAGAAACATTTTAACCCTGGTCTTGCTGAGAAGGGACTATTCAGGACTACCTCTTTGGCTTATATGAATTCCTCAAGTCCAGGGTTAGGAAAACTTCATGGAAAACAAAGTTAACTAGGACAGAAAGACAACTTTTTTTTATAAGGAATAATTACTGCGGGAATTTGCATGAAATCATGACAGCATGGATTCAGCAGACTGAAGAGATTTTTGTGCAAAGTTTCCCCGACTCAGTATCTGTACAGTCTTGAAATTTCTTTTCAAAGACTGGCAACCATACTCACTTTCATAGCACGATCTTACAAAAGTGACCAAAGTCTCAATAAGTATGACAGGCGTACAACAGCATGTCGCAAACTTTTCATCAAATATGCCAACTCTGTGCGCAAACAGCCTCAGTTAGAGCTTTGACAGTAGGGGTGTTCGGTTTTACCGGTTTTCCGGTTAAAATCGGTCCGACTTTCTCACGGTTCGGTAAACCGGTTTGGCCTTAAAAAACCGGAAAACCGCGGTTTTTCTAAGGGACATCACTCGTCGTTTTTCAGCCCATTACAAGACACCCTCCTCCTCCCCCTCCTCCTTATCACCATCATCATCATGTTGTTGTTGTTGGCTGAACAGGGAAACCGGGGTGGCCGAATGGTAGAGCGTTGGACTTCCAACTTTCGGGTCGTGAGTTCAATTCCCGGCTAAGGCCAAATATTTGTGCTGGCCTTTTCATCGTTGCCTCGTCTTTGATATCATCCGTATGTGGTGGAAAAAGACGTTAAATTCCCAAACACCCACCCACCCACCCTTGTTGGCTGAACATTTCCAACGCAGGGGTACAGGAAGTCGGAGTACTAGGAGACCCCCCTCCCTTCCCCCATTCCATCTCTTGGGGAAACGTTAGAAACAATAGATGACGTATACATAGCCGGTTAACCGGTTTTAAACCTCGGTTTTCTATTGGAAAAACCGATTAAAAACCGGTTTGAGAAATCGTACCGGTTCCACCCTCTATTTGACAGCAACTGTTTTTCATCTCAGCAGCGTGACAAGCATAGAGGTTTTAAGAGTGTTGGAAACATAACACAGGCTGGGGAACTGCTGAGGAAAAAAAAGACTGAAACCTAGACTGGGGTGCAGAGGCAGCGTCCTGCTGGGGAAACACAGGGGCGATGCCCCACTCGAGAAAACAAATTTCAGCATTTTAAAGGCATTTAGTAGCCTCTCCCGGCACCCAAAAGTAAAATACTGTCTTGATACTGACATACAAGTCTTCCAAAATGAAGTTACGCTGTCCCATATGGCATTACATGTATCATGATAGTGCCTGCAACCTTTTTCCTCCTACCTTTTCTTTGGCCGAAACTGACATTTTCTGGCTGAAAGAATAGAAAATTTGGCTGAAAACTGCCAAATGATTGAAAATTCCCCAGTCTGATAAAAACAGAAAGGAAAAACAACAATCACACCCACAAACACACGCCAGTGGGTGCAACAACTCACCATCCAGCCCTAGGTCTTCTTGTGAGGACTGGCTGTTCAGTTTGCCAGGGTCCAGAGCACAGGCCTCAGGGATACTCCTGATCAGAGCCTCGTCGTCCTGGTTCCGCCAGCCCAGCCACCCCAGCTCTGGCTGGCTGCAGCGCACGATCACGGCCCCAGTCTGCTGGTCCCTAATGCCAGGAATACAAACATATACTGCAGAGATTCTGTCTGGAAATACTATTGCTATGCTGAAACTTGGGAGTGGGGACTGGGCCAATGGATGATACCGACAGTGAGGATGAGGGAACAATGCTGAAACTTCCCTCCATGAGGCAACTGAAATCAAGACCATCTCGCAAGTTTTTTTCTTAATCCTATGATCAACCACTGTGCAGCTTTGAGCAAATGCTAACTCAGCTGACTAATATATTTAAATGACACCAATATAATATCATATATGAACAGAAAAGAGATGTAACATGGGTTCAAGCGTGTGTCTAAGCTCCCACCCTGATACCACATTGATTTTTAAAGTGTTGTTGTTGTTTTTTGGCAGGCTTATTTTTTTTTCTTAATGACTCTTTAATTTTGCACCCAAGAATCACAGGTATGACAAGGACAAAATTATGACATCCTTGCAGAAGTTTTTGGCCAAGACAAAACAGGCTTCAAGGGAGATAGTTCTTATCACCAATTTACAGATATAGCTCCAGATGTCAACCTATAATGACGACAACCTCAGTAATTACATTTTGTGAGACCAGACCACAAAGTAAGTATTAAGTTGCCTCTCATTCCCCATAGAGAGAAAAAGCACCATGCACCACTGACTGACCTCCATACAACTGAGGGGAAGCGTCGGCCAGACCTAAAGCTGGCCACGCTGTTGATATTCTCGTCTGTCACACAGGCTGGAACAATGTGATGCTGAGGATAGGATGGACAAAGACTGTAGTCCTCATTCGTCAGCAAAATACGCCACGCTTTCTTCGTGTCAAACTTCATCCGCTGGACATCCTTGCCGAAGGAGTACGCATACTGGTCATCCACTGGAAACGCAAAGGACAAGTCAGCATCAAGCTGCAGAAAACTTTTTCAAGGGGTTTTTTTTGTCAGTAATGCAAAAAAAAAAAAAAAACAACCAAAAAACCAACAAACAACAACAAGACCCAATCACTGATTCAAACCGCAAAAACCACCTCTTGCATGTATTTCAATCTCAAGCTCGATTACAGAAAAAGATAACTAGGAAGTTTTTCACTTCCAATCTTGCATGTTGAATGTTATCTTCCTCATATCAGTTTTGCCAGAGTTGGTTTGATGAGCTAGAACAAAAATGACAGAAACACTTGAGACGGAAAAAAGTTTTATTTCCTGCACCACACCAGAAAATAAACAAATAATCATGGATCTTCTCTTTTCCTTTTACAGGGACTACGCCCACCGATGAGTGTGTGTTTGAATGAATTAATTATTAATGAGGCGTGGGTGGGTTGACAGCTGCAGTCAACATTCATTCAGTACACTGTAAAACCAATCTCAACATACATGGGACACACAGCTGCGCTGATTCATCACAAGCACTGGAGCTGGGCTGGGACGCTGCCTGTGGAAGCTGCAGCTCCGACCCGTGTGAGAAGAACGCAAAGGCGAAAATACCATTCAGGTCCTGTGGCGGCCCAGTTCGAGACAGAACACGCTTATGCCACTTGAGACAGTCATCGTTATTCTTGAAAAGGCATCTGCACACAGAACAATGTACAACCCTCACATTACAAAACAAGCAACACCAGCAGTTTCAGTGAACAAAAAAAACGTACGACTCACTTCACCTATTTTAAGAAAGTTTAAATTATGTACTGTAGACACACACTAATCACTAGCATCAATGTAAATTGTAATACTAACAGTTTATGAACAGACAAGTCCTAATCATGTACATGATGGTGTATGTTTTATGTTATATCGAGGCAGTAAATTGTTTCTTAGTCTTACATAAATTTATGCACCTATTCAGGGAAGCAGAACTTCCAAACTCTCCACTAGCCAGAAGGGCTAGCAATTTTTAAAATTTAACTGCCCACAGACATAATATAATAGTATTAATACTCACCTGAACTCTCGTTCATAATCTCTCGACACACAATTTAAAAGCGAAAAGGGAATAGGTGTAAATCACACAAATTTAATAATAACAATAAACTGAGTAATACAAAGAAAAGAAAGAAACACACCACAAGGGAAGTTTTTCATGACTTTCATTTTGTTCGGCAGATTCTAGGCGAGTATAGCCACCACAACACTCACATAGCTTGAACACAGCAGGTTTAAGGGGAGAAAAAAATAAATAAATAAAAAAAGAATGGCAAAACATTGTCACAGACATTGAAGACTAGCCAGTCTCATGGTACACCCCACTCATCAATCATCCATTTTGGCTGCCAAGTGTGTATTCTTTCCTGCTCGTATTGCGTGCTTTCCCCCTTCAAATTTTTTGTTTCTGTTTCTGTGTGCAGGTGGCTGCGAAAATCTGGACATCACAATTGCAGTGATGCACTGAAGTCAGCAACGCTCAGTAGCGCGATGTCACTTGATGGCATACAAGAACACTGTGCATTGAATGTCCAAATGTAATACGCTATGCTTTAAATTAATCAAGCGGTACTGGTAGACTGTATTTCCACATCCCAGCCTAATGCGTTGACAGCTGAGAACTTCATCTATCCATGTTTAAAAGAAGGGTGCACTCTAAGCACACTTCGCACAAGTTGAGTGCCCCAGAGAGAGAGAGAAGCGTGGTTTTGCACCTGGGTGTCTGGGTACTTCCAAACCTGACAGGTTTAAATTGTTGCATGGCTAGCATTGTTTAATCACAGTAAATAAAATGTATTCACCATAGCACATGCAACTGTCGGCAAGGCCGTTGAAAAACAAATTATGCTTACCTGACAGTAGTGGCATCCTTACAGGTCAGCACGAGGCAGACCAAATCTCGTATTTCCACAGTTTCCACCAGTCGCAGCGGGACGTTCACAAAAGATTTCCGCATGCAGATGAGAATGCGGAAGTTGGTGATGGTCACCACCCCATCCTCAGACCTCCCGAGAAATTCTGCATTCTCACCAGCCAGCAGTGGGAAGGGAACTTGCTGCAGGCTGGGGTCGTCACAAACTAGCCGGGTGCGAGGGAAGAGATCGGATCGCCTCACACACTCCAGGCTGAGAGGCTCCTCCGACCCCTGTTTGAAAAAAAAAATGAAAACTGCACGAACGCTCTTAAATTTGGAAAAGACTGAAAAAGGAAAAACACCCCAGCCAAACACAAATTTTAGAATTAATCTCACTAGTCTCAGCACTTTTTTTTTTTTTTTTTAATAGTTTGTTTGCTTGCTTGCTTATTCAACAGAAAGACAAAATCTGAACTGGTATGCCTGCACCAAGTAGGATTACTAGCCCCCCCCCCCCCCTCCCCACACACACACAAAAAATAAGACTACAGAGACAAACCTGGTAAAGTTCTACTAATGAGGCCAACCAAAGCTCTATAATTAGAATTTAACATGAAGACTAAAGTTAATGAATGAAATGCTCAAAGTAAAAGTACACCCCCCATTTGTTTTTCTTCTTTTCTTCTAGCTCTATCATAGCTCTATCAACAGTAGTTGTTGGTTATCCTCTATCACTGTATCCGTTCTAAGGATGAGATGGTCCAGACAGAGTACAGACTCACCATTTTTCTTATTTATCTCCACTGACTGGAAACCGCTTTTACCTGCACACAGAGTACAGCAACATAAAAACACGTTAGTCAGATACTTGCTACTGTTGGGAAAACCACTCTTTTGAAGTCAAAGAAGAACAGCGGAATACAATCATAGTTTGTCTGACTTCTCTTTTTGACACAGCACACTCTCTCTCTGTCACTAAACTGTGTGCGGGAAAAGTAACTTAAGTCACAAGGTCTCAAAAAAAACCCAGAAAAGTCAGAATGTCACTGAGGGTAAGGGGGGGGGGGGGGGCTTTGCAAGACACTCTTTTCCTCATTCCATACCTTCCTATCCAGTTACTAGAGTTAACTCTCCTCTGAGTTTCAGTTTTAAAATTCTAAACCCAAATCCTGTTCTGATTCACACGCCAAACTGAGCTAGTACAGTAGTAGTGGTTATGACTATGAGCAACCAACCCTGTGGCCACCAAAAAGCCTCGAGACAGGCACTGACTAGTGAGTACATGTCACTCCAGACAGGTGGTCACTGGTGAGAGAGGTGGCTTGCAGCAGGCTCTACTGTATTTAATGCAGTATAGAGCTGTACAAGTTCAGAAACTTGCTGAAGAGAAGCTATGTTCCCCTGTACTGACTGTCAGATCACTCAGAATGCAACAGCTTTGAAAGTCTGACACAACCCCACCCACTTTTCAATTTGTGATGGACAGCCACTGAATTTTGGCAAGTCAAATGAGTCATCACCGGTCATGGTCATTAGCCCATCATAACATTAACAAGTTACTCCTTCTCAATGGCCTCCTATTCCTCATCTGCAGTACAGGCATAATTTTATCTAGTTTACAAAAGAATGAGGAACAATTACAGTTTTCAAACAAACTCTCTCCACTACGACCAGAGTATATGATTAGAATTACTAGCTCCTCCCCACTTTTAGGTTTAGGCAGAGCTTTTCTGAAAATTCATCAAACACAAAACTGTCCAAACTACCCGAGGAATCAAGCCTCTTACTAGTCTTAGTTTCGCTGTGTTGGTATAGTTCGCCCCTTTGTGCCATTTGGCATTTGCACCTGTTGTAAATTTTTATGTCTTACAACCGTCTAAACAACGCAGCAATTGCACCATTACCACAAGGTAACCCCAACCCTAAATCTAAACCTAACCCTAAACCGACCTAAGCAAGCGACCTATACTAAATGAGCGTGACTGCGTGGGTATAGTTCGCCCAATATGGCCCAAGGGTGCGAACTATACTAACTGAGCCTTAGTTTCTGCACAACTGATCACTGCATGACTGTAGAAAATTCTCTGCCTTAATGTCTTCTAAACCTGACTCTCATGTTTCTGAGAACTTGTAGTCTGTCAGTCAACCACCAATCCGCCCAAGTCGGTTAAAAAAAAAAAAAAAAAACGGCAGTCAGTAGCGGCCAGTTCCACTCCAACTGTGAGCATTCTTGTATTGATCCTTTCCAAACTCGGTAAGAGATACGCCAAGTCGTGCTGCGTGTACTCTAAATAGTCTAATGCTGTAACGTCCTTTCATGCAGGCACATTGCCAGAATCTAACCTTCTACTTTGTACAACTCATTTTAAAAGCGTACAGGTTCCATAATGTAGCTCGTAACCGACGAACCTTCTCATCAAATGTATTCTGGTGCTTTTGAAGCCGTGGGGATGATTTCCTGCATCAGAATACGGCAAACCGAAAGGTTAGCTTTGCTTGACACGCTGACTAATCAGAAATAGACAGGGCCCCAACTTACTCATGTTATCTTGAAAAACCGTCAAAACAAGACGATTCTCTAAGAGAAATGCGTACAGTTGACAAATCCATATCGTCGATACTGAAAAACCGCATAATAACTTAAAGTATAGTAGCACAGCGCCAATGCTGCGAAGAGCCTGGAACAAAACATGATGATGAAAGGCTTGGATCGAAGATGTGAGGCTGGAACATGAAAGAGGAACAACACAATTTCTGTCGACCTGTTTGTACATTACCTCTACTAAAGTCCGTGCTGAGAAATTATAATCAGAAGCAATGAGTCGTTCGGATTCCACAGAATAAAACGGCATTCTTCCACGTCTGCAACACCTAACACATTTCTTCCTCTGTGAGGTTTTCCGGTTCAGACATCAAAATGGCGGTACAGAATGTCAACAGTGTGTGCGTGACGTCATGTCGGGGGAGTGTCATATGACCAGGGGTCGAGGTCGTTTCACTCGTTTGGGGTTACAACAATGATGCGCGGCAGTGTAAACAGAAAAAGCGTATTTTCATTTTTCACATACGTTTTCGGGAAATGCTTGTCGACGTAATTTGTTTCACATGTAGTTTCGGGAAATCATTGATTCTATAGAGTCAGGATTTAGCAGTGTACTCAGTTCGGGCTGAGTGTTCTCAGTCAATCGACTCAGCACGGTGCTGGTCCTGGTTCCCTGTTTCCGCCGGGTTCTTTCGGTACTCGTCGCCGGCTTCTCGGCACGGTATTGTTAAAAAAAAACTTAAAATCTCAATACGTTTGTCAGGCTTATAACAATGCCGTGGAGCGTTTCACCGACTGCGAATAATCCGTGTAACACTGACAATCTGGGGCCGGCTCTGAGTTGGGACACCGTAACACTGATAAAATAGTATCCGAAACCATTGTGGTGACTCAAGACTGATTAGCGTGTACGTTGTTCTGCGTACGTATAAGCGTACCGCGTACTGAGCAGACGACGTTATTTGGTTGCGGACTAAAGAGCAACCACTAGTAGACAGCGCTGATTCGTCGCCGGATCGGTGGTGTGTCGTACAGGCCACTCACTACAGGGATCATGGAAGCGGCGTTAGCCGGGGTATGGGCCAAAGAGAGTCGGTCATATTTCTCTACTATTACAAGCCGCAAAGTCACGAAAATGGTCGCAGTGGCCAAAAATGAACATCTATTCATTTGGCAAACAGCCTTAGACTTTTGCAGGTGGCAGTTTTTCTCCTCACTTGAAGTTTCCCGGCCCACAGAACTCATCAGTCATTACGAACTCAGTACAAAGTAGAGATGATACGACTGAAGAACTGACTTGAGACCGAGAAAAGAGTAAAGTACTTCCTTGTACTCGTGTGTAATCGGGAATGATCTAGGTCAAGGCCGGGAAAACAACTTCCATTACTCAGCAAGTCAGTATTTTAAAGGGCTTGCCGGCTCAAAGCCGCAAGGCCGGTGTCTCCCAAGTGTCTCCTAAAACTGAGCTGACGGTACCAGAGAGACTACATTACCGACGGTAATGTAGTCTCTCTGGCTGTACTGATCTGTCTCGGTCTGGACTGTCCTGCGGCGCTAATCATGGCTGCGCGCTAAATTAGTAGATATACATGTAGGTGTAATCGGTATAGACAGAGTGATCTACTCCCCCGGCGGGCCGGGCTTGACACCGGGACACTTCTAGCTTCAAGCTGCTTAGATCCGCGGCACTGACGTGTAGCTGCACAATGATCGACCCGGGACACTTCCAGCCCCAAGCTGCTTAGACCCAGCGCACTTCCAACCTCAAGCTGTTTTGACCCGGGGCACTTCCAGCCCCAAGCTGCTTAGACCCAGGGCACTTCCAACCTCAAGCTTCCGCCTAGACCCGGGGCACTTCCAGCCTCAAGCTGCATAGACCCGGGGCACTTCACGCTGGGGAGTCATACCGCATATTACACCCGCTGTGGAAGCCAGGAATTATCTAGTGTTTATTGTTTGTTGTTGGGGGGAGGAATTATCTAAATTTATACAGTCTCTGTTGATTGTTTGTTGTTGGGGGGGGGGGGGAGGTGGTGGGCGTTGGGATGGGGATGGGGTGGATTTGATAACTATACTAAGGATGACTTTCAGGGAAAAAGCAGTGGATACCTAAATCAGTCTATCGTACGTCAGTTTGTTTGTTTTAGTTTGTTTTTTTAATACTCACACATTTTATCTATTCGTCTCCACCACCACCACCATCCCCCCACTCCATCCCCCCCACCCCTACCCGGGCCCAAATCCAGCAACAGCAACAAGCAAACAGCAAACGTAAAAAACCCAACTTAGTCCACCGTTTGCATTCTACATGCAACAAGTCAGTAACGTTTCTTACCGTTACTGCTTCCACGCAAGAAAGCCGTATTGCTGTTCGACTGACGTCGGCGGTAGCAAAGACTTGATAGGTAGTGTGGCGGGTCTCTACTGTCTTAGTCGCATAGTCAATGGTGGCAAAGATCAGCCTGCACTGAACTCCCTGGTCTGTGGCAGCAGTGTGCCTCTCAGATATTGCGCAACGTCAGTCCCGGCGTAGGAGCGAGGACGGCGCCGGCGTGGGTTGAACCGGGAATGTCCTTCAAGTTGGTTAATAACGGGGCCATGTCGCGCAATTTCTCGTATCTTACGTCTCCACAAACAACTTGCGAGAACTGTCGGTCTGCCGGCTTGTCCGCCGCGGCGTCTCGGACGGCCCCCTGGTTTACGTTTTATCTTCCCGGCCCTGCCGGCTCGGCCATTGTCAGTATTGACGAGAGGCGCGTGGATGGCATTTCCTATCAGTCACGTAATTATCGAACTGTTTCACAATACGTATATAAAGCACGCATGCGCTGCAAGCAGGCCTGAGCCTGAGGGGGCTAATGGTACGTGGTTTTTTTTTTTTGGTTTTTTTTTTATTTGGGTGGTATCTATCACTGATCACACCACTTACTACACACCTGGACAGTGACAACGTATGTAATGCTGACGACCACACTGAGAGCTCTAGCAGTGCAACAACAGTCGGTTTTGTTGTTGTTGTTGTTGTTGTTGTTTTTCCCCGCGCCGTGTATGTCAGTACGTCCGCAGAGTTACCTTTTGTTTGTTTGTTGAAGTTATGCCCCATTTGTTTGTGTCCTGAGGAAGGCCGGCGCGGAAAGCCGAAACGTTGACCCGTGCCGTCCTCTGTGAAAGTGAAATGGTTTCTGTCCCTTTCATGTCGCTTTTATTTGCTGAACTTGTAACCACTTCGCAGTCATTACTGTTTCCTTTTGCAACAGTCGTAGAGTTTGAATGTTTGAAAGCCGCCCGTCAGTGCAAAGTGTAATCAACTTACACCATTGCCGCGACCGACTGCAGACTGCGTGCCCACCTGTGCTGCCTTGGGCTGTCACACTCACCAGACTGTCCGTGCGGAACAGCCCCTCAAACCCCGGAACACATTCTGCAGTCCTGCCCCCTCTTCGAAGAAGCAAGGACACAACACTGGCCGAACGGAGCCACACTGGCAGAGAAACTCTGGGGCAGCAAAACAGACCTCTTGAAGACCACTGCTTATATAAAGACCACAAACCTAATCATCTGAGGCGGAGTCCAGAACAGGGAACGCAGAAGAAGAAGAAGAAGCCACGACCGTATCCATAGCAGTAAGATCTGTCCTAATTTAACAAGATATAGTATTTCCAGCGTCATCTGTAGGCGCAGCCTCGAGAGAAACCGTCTTCCAAAACATGATTTGGCTGAGCAAAGATGGAATTATCAAACACTTCATTAAACGCTCACATAACATTCCATGTTGATTATAGGCCTCACAGCAGAGAAGCTAACTTACGTTTTGCAACAGTCAGTTGTGCGGCTTGTGACTCGGAGTGCGCCGCCTGTACGCTCGAATAAGCGTCGGGGGGTGGGCGGGTGGGTGTTTGGGAGTTTAACGTCCTTTTCCACCAAGTAAGGGTCACGTGATATCAAACAGAGGTGGCGGTACATACCGGTAATACCGGTGCACGGTGACGTGGAACGCAGTACCGGTACGGCCAGCTGCCGTACCGGTACGTACCGCAAGGGACATAACTGTCATCATGGTTCACAAAAAACATCATGATTCATGAACAATGAAAACAGTATGTCTACATGTTTAGGTTCTGCTGTGTTACAGTGTCTCCTGCTGTGTTGTCTGCTTTTATTGACCAGCTTAGTTAAGTTACTGCTTCACTGGGTTTTTTTTTTGTTTTTTTTTTTTTAATAAAGAAAAGTTTTAAAAAATTTTTAAAAAGGTGTGTAGTTTACCTCTCTCTCTCTCTCTCTCTCTCTCGCTCTCTCTCTTTCGCTGTTTTGCACTCCACAAATCCTCCCTTTTTTTTTTTATTCACTGATACTGCGCAATCTCATGCGTCATTGTCAACTGCTAAAGTGCATGTGTTATCGTCAGGATTGGTCAGCACGGTACACCGGTACAAAAAACCGCTACGATGCAAAAATACCGGTAAAAAACCGGTACGGTCCTCTGTACCGGTACCCAGCACTAATATCAAAGACGGGGCAACGAGAAAAAGGCCAGCACAATATTTGGCCCCAGCCGGGATTCGAACTCACGACCCGAGCATTGAAAGCCCATCGCTCTACCATTCGGCCACCCCGGCTCCCCGAATGAGCGCCGGGTCTATCCTAGTGATCAGTAGAGCTCTAAATGCAATACACTGCCGTCTGCGGGTTGTGCGAACAAAACTTGCATTCCAGCCGACCGAACCTCTTTTACTCAGCGGTTGACCGCAACACTGACTCAGTGCCTGCGAGGCACCCGCTTGTGTATTGCGCGGCGGTTGCGGTCATACGTTGCAAAACACTTTGGCTACCTGCTGCATCGCCGACCCGGAGCTCCAATACACAAAGCATGGTCGGCGGCGACTTGCTGGCGTGGCGAGGAAAAAAATAGGACCGTGCTCTATTCACAGGCGTTGCGGCGGCGTCTCCGGGGAGTGCCCGCTACAAGCGGATTTAATTGGCCCTGAGGGCATTTTGCCGCTGGTAGGCCTGCAGAATCGCAACGTGTGACAACCCTTTTAGTTTTACTCCTCGATTTTCTGTCCGTCGCATGAAGTCTTCTGCTGGCCCCAAGTGCCACGGCCAGCCTCTGAGATGCTTCCATTGGGTAGGTGACTAAAGTGGTACCGTGTGTTAGGCCAATCGTGTCATACGGGAGTGTTTTTAGTCCGAACAAACAGCGAACATGGTGTTTTTTGCATGTTGGTTGTGCGACATGCGGCTCAGTTCAACATGCCTTTGCCCTAATTTTACCGGAGCGTGTTTTCCATGTTAGTTCGAAAAAAACACACACAAAAAACACACACACACCAAAAAAAAAAAAAAAAAAGTCACGGTCTCCCGTGTGTCGTGAGCCGTAGACATTACCCCCCCCCACACACACACACACACACACACACCCCTCCAAAAAAAAAAAAAAAAGGCTCAGAACGATTGATTTCTGACCATATAGAAATGACGGAGTGTATACCTGTTCCCTGACACCCCGTGCCCGGTGCGCTGTTAATTTAGGCTGTACTGACTTACACCGACTCCTGTACAGCCAAACGCAATTAACTTGCAAACACAACACTTCAAAAGAGGCAAAGAAAAGCGAAAAGGTCAGGGTTTTTGTGGGGTTTTTTTTTGCGTTTACTACCTTTTCAACCTAGCAAATACGCAAATTACTTACCTGCAGCTTGAGATGTCCATAGTCTTGGCCTTTTAAAAACTTGAAACCACGACGATCTCACTCCGTCCGGGCGGCTATTCAATGACGCGGAAGGTTCCAAGCGCTCGGTATCACCCATTAAGGGTGGCCCGTTTTGCCTCGTCAGCTTTTGAGCTCTCCTCTTTACAGATCACGATAGCAAGAAGGGTTGTAACTGAACCTCGCCGGTATAACTGAGGTCACACTGTCCTTGTTCTGCGCGTCGAGCACACCCTCAGTTGTTTTTCAGTCTGGCCCACGGTGACCTAAACACACCGGAGTTGTGTAGCCGGTCAGTCACCACAGTCAAGGGGTAGAGTTCGCCCGGCAGTTACGAGTCCTGTTTTGTGCTAGTTTTGCTTATTACTAGTACTGAGTTACGGTACTCAGTGACAGTGTCACCGTGGCTGAGGGTGTGCCGGCCTAGGTGTGTGTGTGTGTGTGTCAGTGTGCCGTGCCGTAAATTTATCCTTGTGCCGACCGATACTGTCGATTCGCCAGCCGTAACATGAGCTAGAAATCAGTCTCTCTCTCTCTCTCTCTCTCTCTCACTGCATACACACACACACACACACACACACACACACACACACACACACACACACACACACACACACGACACTATTGAGTTTACCGTCAGTCAATACTCAGTGATGTCACTGACGTTTGGCTGCCGGTCAGTCAAGAGCGATTTTGTCGATAATTGTTTGAATCGTTCTCTACTTGTGAATGTTGTACGGATCACTGCAACTGAGTATATTCAAGCTGAGTAAGCTCAAGTTCAGGACTTCGCACATCGCAGTCAGTCACGTCAAGTTCAGGCCAGTTTTACTGGTGCCGATGACAACTTGAACTGACTTACTCATACAAAATGGACGACGTCGTCCCATTGAGTTCCACTTATCAGTTAGCCCAGTACATATTGACAGACACCGACGCGCCGACTCAGTTCAGGTGCGCACCGTATTATCGTTGTCGTCTGGTCCTAGTATACTGTTCGTTATAATATAGATGTGTATCCTGCCTATCTCAGCATAATACTGTTAGCTTTTTGCACCGGCAGAGACTTTGCAGTGCATACTGGAATACGAAGAGCTTATCAGCCATTCATATCGATTTACTGCCACCGGCTTTGAGTCACCTCGATACTGAACAACATAGTCTGCAAAGCCGTTCAAGTTTTTACACACACTGGCACGCACGCATGCACTGACGCGGGGACTGACGCACACACGCACGCACACACGGCCGTGGCAAACGGCGCATGCCGGCACACACACACACACACACACACACACGGCCGACACACACACTTGCACACACACACACACACACACACTCGCATCCGGACACAATGACGCACTGAGAAGTCCAAAGTCACACGCACGCAACTGTTTTCAATTCCTCAGAGACGTGGGCGTTCCCTGTTGACGAAATATGTTCCAGACGCCTATACCGGGGTGCATTAATTCACAACAAACCGTATAGGTTTGTTTGGTATTGCGCCAGCGTGTGCACCAGTTCCTTCCGCCGGGCACGGCCGGAATGGAACAGATCTACCTAGGATCGAGGGTGGGTGGGTGTTTGAGGGTTTAACGTCCTTTTTCACCGCACAAGGGCGATTACATAAAGACGGCGCACCAGAAAAAAAAACCCAAAAAAAACCACCACCACAAATATTTGACCCCAGCCGGCCGGGACTCGAACTCAGGACCCGGCCGAGCTTTGACTGACAGTCAGTCCATCGCTCTTCTACTAGTACTCGACTATCCCGGCTCCCCCCGACCTCAGGCAAAGATCGAAATTAATATTAACCGGTCTGAAACTGACAGACACAGGTCCGGCATGGATCTCAGTCTTTCCTGCAGTCCCGGCGGCACCAATCACGACCCTCTTCAGCTCCAGTCTACCACCACTGACGTAAGTCAGTACGACCCTCGCTCGCTCCCCGCGGGCCCCACCCCACCGCCCCGCAGCTTTCCTCCGGGCCCTTGCCCCGCACCCGGCCTCTTAGTGTCCTACCTGGAGTGCCACCAGAGGTGCCGGGGTGTGTGTGTGGAGAGGGGAAGGGGGGGGGGGGGTGAGGGTAGGGGTGGGGATGGGGGGGGGGCACAGGGTGGGAACCCTAGCAGGCCCGGGTAGCAGGGGTACTTCCCGCTTGTCCGCCCGGCTGTCGATTGCCGTCCGTCAGTCAGTACGCCGGAAAACGCCCAAAAACAGAGTCAGTAATCTCATAATTTGATATCTGATACTTTCAGTTGAGCTGTCAGCTGTTTGATATCATGGCAACCACATGAATGCGAAATTGATCTTCCACATCAAATATCCCTATGCCGTGGGGTGTGCCGAAGCCGTCACAGTGTGTGTCAGCCGTGTGTGTGTGTGTGTGTGTGTGTGTGTGTGTGTGTGTGTGTGTGTGTGTGTGTGTGTGTGTGTCAGTGTGTGTGTGTGTGTGTGTGTGTGTGTGTGTGTGTGTCAGTGTGTGTGTGTGTGTGTGTGTCAGTGTGTGTGTGTGTCAGTGTGTGTGTGTGTCAGTGTGTGTGTGTGTGTGTGTGTGTGTGTGTGTGTGTGTCTGTGTGTGTGTATGTGTGTGTCAGTGTGTGTGTGTCAGTGTGTGTGTGTGTGTCAGTGTGTGTGTGTGTGTGTGTGTCAGTGTGTGTGTGTCAGTGTGTGTATCAGTGTGTGCGTGTGTGCGTGCGTGCGTGCGTGCGTGCGTGCGTGCGTGCGTGTGTGTGTGTGTGTGTGTGTGTGTGTGTGTGTGTGTGTGTGTGTGTGTGTGTGTGTGTGTGTGTGTGTGACATGTTTTTCCCAAACAGTTTGGATGACCGGCTCAGAGTGAAGCTCAGTCTTACATCAGTTCACAGTTATATTATTTCAGTAGCTACGGAATGCTTGGTTAATACATGATTGTGCATGTAAAAGGCTTTGTCATGCCGCACGCACACGCACGCACACACACTGGCACACACACACAGGCACACACACACACACACACACACACACACACACACACACACACACACACACTGAGTGACACAGGGCACCGACAGCCTCACGGTACGTAACATCTTGAAAACACCCGCTGCACTGATTCAACACTGACTGTGTTTTCTGTACCTCCGGCTGTCGCCTTGACCTGTGCTGCCCCAGAACTGATTTATTTGCTCACACGGAAGGTCACTGGAGTATATCAAGTTCCCGCGAGAAGGTTGATAAATTTTGCGCAGACACTTTGGTTAGCGGACTGACACTCGCAGCCAAAGACTTGGCTAAATTAGCAGTGTTTCGCTGACTGGTCGCCCGGGCTGAGTGTGCAGTGTCAATATACTGACTGAAGTTGATTCGTCACTCTGGGAACACCTTGGCATGTCAATCAGTATGGCAGCCGATATGACTGAAACCAGAATTATAATTATGTATGAGTGTTTCGTTCCAGTGCTATTTTTACTTTTCCAAACAAAACACCAGCGCCCGGCCTGTACTTTCTCAGAAAGCTCAGACATTTTAGAGTTGATAACACTCTTCTGACGCTGTTTTACCGGGAGGGCTTTCATTGAGAGTGTCTTTTGGCTTTTTCATTGGTCTGCTGGTTCGATAATGCAAACTAATGTGAAACAAAAGAACAAACTACAAAGAATTGTCAATATCTGCAGTAAAATCACAGGGGTACAGCAGCTCTGTCTCGCCGATTTGTATCAAAGGCAGACAAGACGAAATGTTACTATAATTTTGAATCAGTCATGTTCAGCACCCACTTCATTCTGAGTTTGTCCCGCTACTGACCATGTCACAGGACGTCGGTTTAGAATGCCAAAAGTGAAAACAGTTAGATAGTTAGACAGTTAGTCATTTGTTCCGAGTGCAATCACCCTGGTTAATTCTGACTTGTAAGGCACAGTTCTAGCGTCTGGCTTGCAAACCATGTGTGCTTTGTGTTTATTGTGTGTGTGGAATTGTGATGTCTATAGTAATGAGAAACGCGGCTGTTGTTTTTACTTACCTTTTAATTTAATTTAATCCAACTTATTACTCTATCTTGTTTTACTTTATTTTTATTTTCATCATATATAACATATTTTACGGCCGCGAAACAAATTGTCCTTTTGGGACAATAAAGATTATTGATTGACTGATTAGTTTATATATATATATAACTTGAAAAAAAAAAAACCGGCTGAAAAACATACAAGACGTACGACTGACAACAACCCCACCATGCACCGCCACTGACCCCTCGTCCCCTTTACACACACACCGGCCGTCCCCAACCCGCAAGACCCGTACCTGAGTTTGCTCTAAGTATTCGAGTGCTTTGTTGCACAAACACATGTAAACGGATCTTGAGCTACCGGGGATATGATAGAGAGGTTTCGCCCCTTGGAATTTCGTCTTTTTACCACAATGTTTAACAAATAACCAGGGTGCATGCACTAAGTTCAGCTATTTTCTCGTGCAAAAGAAAGGGGGGGGGGGGGGCGAGGGGGATGGGGCGAAATAGAGGGGGTAGGGGCTATATCACTCAGGGCCTTGAACCCCAAGATCTCTCCTTCCGATGCCATCCGGGTACGTTTCTGTGTTATATGGGGGTAAATAGACAAGACAGCGCGCATTCCGAAAGCGTCCTTTGAAACGCGGACATATCAAGCAGCATCGATGATGACCTTTGCCATGAAATGCATTTCTGTTTGTTGTTTCCAGAAACGGAAGACGAACTTACCAAAGATCGTGTCAAAATGACGAGCACCTGTGCGTTTTACTTGAGATCAGGGTGCGAACATTTTCGACGTCATCTGCTAAACTTGTGTGTGAACAAAGTGATCGAGTGAATGTTCTGCCGTAGTTGTTGGTGAGATGATTAAATGTTAAGTGGATCGATCACGTTTTAGGGTTTGTTGGGTTTCGAGAAGTTTATCACAGTAGACATTAACATTGTTGTGTCTCTGCCCCGGCCTGCACTTTACATCTGATCTGCGTCAGTGTGACCGCGATCCAGGTGAGAAAACTTAGATTGCTAAGTGCACGTGACCGAACAGAAAAGACTATGGCACTACTCTAGTACCATAGTCTTTGATAACAGCATTAGGCACAGGAAAAAAGGAAAAAAAATAATGGTAAAACTTAAAAGTGTGCGTAATATGCGAAGGCGGAAGTTAAACTTAATTTCATTTTCAATGACGCCCACTGCCTGGACTAGAACTCATACTTCTATAGTGTGTGTCTTTTTCTGATTTTGTACATCCTTCTGCTTCCAGTTCCATTCACCATGTCGGTCATCACACTGCAGTTGGGACAGTGTGGGAATCAGGTTGGGGGGCAGTTCTTCACTTCCATAATGGATGACCTTCACGCCCCATTGACGGCCATCAACATGTCAAAACAAGCAAACAATGACTACATTCAGGAGTCCCAAGAAACATTTTTCTGTGAACAGAAGAACTCTTCAGTCCCTGAAGCTCGTGCAGTCATGGTTGACATGGAAACCAAGGCTATCTCACAGACTGTCACAGAGGCAAAACGAACAGGAAGGTGTGTGATGGGGAACTGGTTTAAATTGAAATACTGTAAAGGTACTTTGTCACACAGCTCTGAGAGACAAAACTTGTGATTTGTCGCAGATGAGAGGGTATTTTGTGTACTGTGGTTACGATGACTGTGACGGCTATAATGCATATAATGTTCTTGACAAATCAGGGACTCAGATCCATGCTGAACATAAAATATAGTTTAATACTGATGCCAACTTTTGTTGTTGTTGACATGCTCGTTTGTTTCAAACATGTCTCCTTATTTTGATGTCCTGTTGAAGTGCTTATGGCTGTGTTGCCATGACAGAAGGTGTTCATTCTGAGTATATGTCCTTACTTTTCAATCTTACAGGTGGGTGTACCCTGAAAGACAACAGTTGCATCAAAAAAGGGGATCTGGCAACAACTGGGCGCATGGATTTTGTCTGCACGGACCAGTGGTTCGGGAAGCTGTGCTGGACATGGTTCAGCGAGAAGCAGAGAAGTGTGACCGTCTTGGAGGGTTCCTCTCCTTGCTAAGCCTCGCTGGTGGCACAGGGTCAGGGGTCGGTGCCTACGTTAGTGAAATGTTGAGAGAAGAGTTCCCACAGGTGAGTCAATGAATTTGAAGCTGTTGCTTAGATTCTGTTGCAGCTAGTTGAAAATAATAAATAATAATAATGAAATGGGTACTTAAGGGACGCCCTCCCTCTTGCGGGAGCTCAGGGCGCCTTACGAAGAACACACACTCACTCACCCAGAAACACACACAACATGCCTCCACACATACATTTAACTGAAAACACATGATGTGCAGCATCATACACGGGCTGCCCCTGGCTTACACACACACACACACACACACACACACACACACACACATGACCAGCAAGATGATGATGTGGCAACAGTTACTGGGTGAAGGCTGTGAAGAGGTGGGTTTTCAAAATCATGAGGGCTGGTATGCTGTACCAGTCATTAGTTGGACTGAAGACCTGAACTGTGCACCTAGCGGGCTTAGTGGTAGCTAGCATTTGGGGAAAAAGTAAACTAGCATTCGTGTTCAGTGTACACATACATACCCTCCACGGTATTCACACTTATTACGCAATTCCACTTCCAGACTAGGAGAAAAAGTGTTGAGGTCTGTAAAACAAACTGCTATGGTATTGGTAGTTGTCTTGATGATGGTGATGACTTACAGTGCGCTGTAAAAACTCCATGTATAGCACAGCATGCTCATAGCGCGGGGGGAGTTGGGGGGGGGGGGGGGGTAGGGGGTCTGTGTCAGAACTCTTGAGAAAAGATGGGTCTTCAGGTGACTCCTGAAAGACTCAGTGGAGGTGCTGGATTTCAAATAAGGCGGCAGGACATTCCACAGAGCAGGGGCAGAGCACTTGAAGGAGCGAGCTCCAAACCACTTCTTGGTGGTGGTGTCATGAAACCCAGGGATGGACAAGCGGGATTGAGATAAGGAACGAAGAGTGCGGGATGTTGTGTGTGAAGGGATGAGCTCATAGAGATACAGCGGGGACTTTCCACGGACACAGGAGAAAACAAGGGGCAGAAGTTTGTGGTCTTGTCAGGAAATCGGACTCCTTCGCCATTCTCTGACCCATAAACGTGTTTTATGTTTTACTTAACTGGTTCTTTTGCAGGCTTTTATGGTGAACCAGGTTGTTTGGCCGTACAGAACAGGGGAAGTGATTGTGCAGAACTACAATGCTGTGTTGACCTTGTCTCATCTGTACCAGACGGCAGACGCCATAGTTGTCATGGAGAATGATGAGCTTCACAAGATCTGCTCACAGCTCTTGAGCATCAAGGTTGGAATGGGTTGCCGTAGAAATAAATGCATGTTTTAGATGGTTTATGACAGAGAGTGGGACACTACTTCATGTATTGACAGTTTGGAATTCAAACCAGAAAGTTGATCTCTCATTTCGTTCTGGGAACAGTTTTGGTGTGTGTGGTTAGTTTTGATGTCTTGTTCTCAGGAGAGGAATTTGGCATGTACTTTTGTAACTGTTCCACAATGCAACCAACATAATTTGCTGCAAATCTGAACTGTTCACAAAGCATGAAAGATATCTGTCTGACGTATTTCAGCGGATTGCATTTCGTGACATCAATCGTGTGATATGTCACAAACTTACCAGCTTCCTTCAGCCCGCCCAGCCTGTGGAGACCAGGACCGGCTATGGAAAAGAACTGGGTATGCTGTGCTGTGTTTGATTTACCTCTGTTGCCTTTGAAGTGTTTGCAGATGGCTTGAGAACAGCTTTAGTGATTAGTTTTTGAGAGTTAAATGTCACACACCCGTAGTTACCATAATGACCTTAACTTTTTGACTGCTTTTTACTGGAAAAAATCTTCTTTTTTTTTTTGCTGCCCCAACTCTTTGCCAGTTCCAGTGGTGTTCCTCTCAGGTAATGGGTGGAATCCACGGAGGGCTCGGAAGCTGGGGCACTTTTTATTATGCATGATGATGGAGATGAGGATGATGGTAAGATGATGATGCTATGAAGGTCCGTGTGGTTTGGGACTGTGGGACAGGGCCGCATTCCACGCTTCCTGTCATAAATATTCCGGCATTAACCAGGCCCAGGAACTATGGCACTTGTGGTGCCGGCTGTGTAATCATCCACATCATAAGACGTGTCATACTAAGGGAAGCACCCCCAAAGTCACACACGTGAAGCGGGTGAATCTCAGCTGTGTGGCAACAGCCATTGGGCCCATACCACACCCGCTCAGGGTAGGAGCCGACGTAGGTAGGAAAAATCCCGCTTGCCTCGGCTGGGACTCCAACCCGGGTCTCCCGGTCCATGGTCCGAAGTGCTTACCACTACACTACGGGGGCCGGTACTAGAAAAATCTTGAATTCGAAGGGCTGGTCGAAAACCAAGGGTTTGCATTTAGTGGATTGAGTTTAAAGGGGCTAATGCTACCATTTGTGTGCTCACAGATCGTTCTGAGCTTTTTTCATGGTATCTATCATCACACCACTTAGACACCTGGTCAGTGACAGCGCCTGTAATGCTGGCACTGAGCGAAGACTCCAGAGAAGCACACTCGATGAGACATTGACCACACTGAGCGTTCTGATAGTGTGAACAACAGTCAAAAGAATTTGAATGTGCGAGCACTTGCGCATAAAAAAAGACGGAATTGGCTTGTTTAAGATGTAGTCAGATCTGTCTGGCAGTCACCACTGGGCTGCTGTTTGATGTGATTGTCTCGTGAGCAATAAACAAAGCACAATCCAGTTGAACTGAATGACACTCAAATGTCTTCAGGACATGGACATATCAGGTTTGAACACTAAACCATAGGGCAGCCAAGCTTTCCCTCATTACAAAGTTGTATTCGTGAAGTAATGGTGCAATAGTGCACACAGAAAATTGCCCGTCTTTGTTGTAATTCCACATGCATACTCTCTTTTGACAAGTGACATCAGGACCAAGAGGCAAGGCTCATAGCATTACAGTTTGAAACATGCCATGCTTTTTTTTTATGGACACTGCTGCACCCTTGTGGGTTGCACAGAACAATACTACAGATGTGTTACCATAGATCTGATGGCTTGTGTCTCCTTACACACCATGTTACTACAGTAATATTCAGGACCAAAAATTGGAAATTCGTCCTGGAAGTCGAGGCAGTAGGTATGAGAGGATGGTACACTGTGGCACCATTGTGGGTTGCACAGAACTACATTCCACAGTTACTGTAGATCAGCTGCTTGTGTCATATACATGTATATGCATGTAGTTCAATGAGCAAAAGTGACTCTTCCCACAGTGTTCATCCCTTTTTTGTCATCCTCACAGCTTCATATCAGCACAGACACAGACCAATTAATTTTCAAAATGTCCAATTACTTTCTTACCAAGACATCAGCAGCAGACACAGCTGACAATATTTGGGACAAATGTCCTCTACTTGCAAAGCCTTCCAGTAATTTCCTCAGCCGCGAGTTGGTCTTTGTTGCTTGAGCAGCATGAGGCCACAAATATCTAACTCCAGTAATTTCCTGTTTAACTAGTCAGTTTCACCAGTGTAAGTCTGTCCATCGTTGTATGTCTGTCCAATGTGATCAGTGCAAATACCATTTATCATAATTATTATTATTTCTACAGTCAGTCAGGACATTTGTCCTTTTTTGTCCCCATGGATACGATGCCCCGCATCCTTGATTTAAACATGGTTTTATTCTGCTGGCCAGTTTACACAAAACAAGGATTCAAGCGGTGGCAAAAGGCCAGAAGCCTAGATATAGCCTCCGCCTGTGAATATTCACAATGTAGTATGGCGGAATACTGTGGCAGCATACAACATAATAATGACAATGAAAAGACAGGAGAGGGAGGGAGAGGGGAAGAGGGGGAGTAAGAAGAAGGGGAAAGTGAGAAGAAAATTAAGAAAAGGAAGACCTGTGTCAACCTGTGAGCTGTCTAGGTAGGTCACTGTTGTGTCCTTCCTGTGCTCGACTGTGCATACTTTATGAAAATTTCCATCTGAGCTGAGAATGTCTGTATCTTAACAGGCAGCAAGCTTCAACTTCTGGTCCCTCACCCTGACCACAAACTGTTGACAATCCGGAACATTCCCCAGGTATCTGACCGAGCCATGGAGTTCAGCACCTTTCAGTGGACAGGGCTTCTCAAACATCTCCGCCAGATGCTCATAGCGAGTGCTCCCATGGAAGAAGGTATAATTTTGTTGTTACAGCGTAGTTTGCTTAGAACATTGTTGAAGCTGCCGGCTTTGTCTCACTGGGATGCTGTTAGTAACTTGCAGTTTTTTTACAGCAGCAGTGGGGTTGGGTTTTTTTTCATGCCTGTGAAAGGGTATACATGTCAAAAACATGAAGACTGTTTCATTTAATTTTAATAATTACCCTGGTTATAAATCACAGTTTTCTGTGCACTGTCTCTGCTGCTCGTTGATTGTGCTCTGCCGATACGATGAAAGGGAAATAATCCATTCAAAGTCTAAACTGACTACACTCCCCTCGGCCAATGAATTGACACAGCCACTGGGGCCTGCTCTTAACTTGGCACAGCGCGCGAAACACACATGCGCCATATCACAGTCGTTTAGCTCAGTGTATCTACCAACTGCAAAAGGTGACGTACGATCACACGATAACAACACGATACCATCCGACGTCCATAGCATCCACAATGGAAAGCAGAGCTTGGAGGCAAGCCGTCCGGCCACTGTAGTGCTTATCCGTGAAGTCCCAAAGACATTCAGGTCCTTCAAAAAGGTCTGTAAACACTGAAGTCTGTTCAGATGACAGTGCATTTGAGGATACACTGTCCGCCATGTTTGCGTGGCGAGTGACGTAGTACATGTACAGCCAATCAGAATCCGTTGTGGAACCCACAGTCACAGCTGGGGCTATTTGAAATCCCAGTAGCTGTGATGATGTCATAGTGGTGGAAACCCCCGAAGTCACAACTGTGTCATGCGTGCACAACATTGTGGCGCTCCACAGTGCCCAGTTAAGAGCCGGATTTGCCCACAAGCTAGCTGGCAACAGCCATTCCTTCATGTAGTATGTGACAAATGTCGTGACTACCAGTGTCAGGTAGTTTTATTTTTGTACAGTGTATTTGCTCATGACAACCAGCTTGCCTGAAAATATTTTTCTTGTCTGTTCACCCTATAACCTTTTTTTCTTTGTAAACAGCACAGGACAGTGCTTCGACTGCAAGTACAATATCCAAATTAAATTTCAGTGACTGCAGATGCTTCTTACATTTTTATTTCAGGTATTAACTGGCAGGTAAAAGTGGAGGAGACTCCGAGAGGTAGCTCACGCCACAACCGCTCGCTGGCTGCCTCACTTGTGCTCCGTGGCAAAGACGTCCAATCTGCAGACCCCTCCATCTTCAGAGACCCCAGCCTGTATTCATCTTGGACTTCTGCGGACATAGGTTTGAGTGTGTCAACCCAGCCCCGGTCGTTCTGTGGCTACGAGAAATGTGCTGCCCTCATCAGTAACAGTCGATCAGTGGTGCAACCCCTGGATCATATTCTTGAAAAGGCTTGGAACATGTTTGCTTCCCGTGCTTACGTTCACCAGTATGTGAAACATGGTATGTCTGAAGAGGACTTCTTGGATGCGTTTGTGACTTTGGAGCAGGTTGTGTCCAGTTACAAATCCTTGTGATAATATATGCATTGAAAGAGAGAGAGAGAGAGAGTGTCACTGATTTATTTTACTTATATGACGGTTGTTCCATGTGTACATTTGCTTTGCTGGCATAATAAAGAATTCAATGAATGCTACTGCTAGCGAATTCTATTCACCTGTTCAATCAGGCATGCTACTCTGAAATTTTGGTTTCCCCTGAAAATCCCTGAACGAGTGGCGAAGCCACGAGAGCGAGCCTGCAAAGCAGGCTAGGGGGGTCCGGGGACATCCCCCCCCCCCCCCCCCCCCCGGAAAATTTTTGAAAAAATGGTTAAAATCTGTGCAATCTGGTGCATTCTGAGCCTTTTTTTTGAGGAATGAAAACTTCTGACTTTGGTGAAGAAAGTCCCTCTTCCTCTAAAAATTAAAGAGGCAAAAATATAGTGTAAAATACCAGAGAAATGGAAGGATATAGGTGAAACATCAGCATTCTGAAAACACCAATCTCGAGTGTTCGTAGCTGCCAGTCCCACCTCCACTTGTTCTTCAAAACTTTATCCCAATCACCCACGGTATTCCTCTCCACTATATCACTTCGAAACATTGTGATGCATCCGCAGTCTCAATAGTTGTTGCTGAATCAGTTTCAAGCGATCAAAACCACAGTGAATTCAAACGCCTGCACTCGGCGTCGAAAAACAACAACTGCGCATACTCCCGAGTCTATGCGCATGCGCATTGACTTTGGCCGGAAGAAATCCCCAGAAAAAATGTCCGACACCGGCGCCCTCACAGTTGCGCATTTTTGACTGTGGTGTGCAATCGGACCCAGAAATTTTTTTTTCCACGGAAATTTTTCAGTTCCCCGGAAGAGCAGCGGAGCCAAAAAGTGATTTCCCCGGAATTCCGGGGATCCCCGGAAGAGTAGCATGCCTGTCAATTTGAGTAGCCCTGCAATCCCGTAAATGGTAACATGCACCTACAAAAGGCAAAGCCTCACTTCTGTGAAACTTTTTAACTAAAATGCACAGCAATGAGCAAGTCATGTTTGAACTGATGTCTTGACTGCAAGATCTCAACATCCGGCATAAAGCTCTCATGTCGCACTTTTATTATTTTTTTTAAACATGCACCAATTTTAATTGCCATAATTTGCAAAACTGCCAACATCTTGGGATGATAAAACTTGACCCAACAGACTCTAGTGTAAAAGACTTGTTATGTACAAATGATTATCAACTTGTAGTAGCAGAAACTCAATACAGGAAATGCAAAGTAACAGCATGCACTGATGCAGGCATCCTATGTTCAGATGCTATACTTTCTGCAGGAGCTCTAAAGAAATGGTATGATGCTGGAAAGTAGTGCGTTCACTGCACAGCTCGAACAGCAAGGACAGTGGGATACTGTGGATTCAGAATACACTAGTGTGGGTGCTGTGTGTTCATAGAGTGCTGCAGATGCACGTCACAAAGCCTCAGCAACTTATGACAAACTTGTTCTTTGCAACAAGCGTCTCCGCTCAACAAAAGTACAAACAACATTGTGATCACCAGCACATTTTTTTCAAATACCTGGCAGCAAAAGTTAAAGACACTAATGCTAGGAATCTTAGGCTCACACATCGCTCTGGACCGTTTCGGTGGTGTCCAGCTGTCTTACCACTAGGACACATACACAAATACAGTACATGCATTGACTGGTTGGCCTTCAGCTGATTGAAACAAAAAAGCAGCAGCTGGCAGCATTACTGGAATGAGAATGGACCTAGATTCCAGAGTGCAGTCCCTTTTCACCAAGCAGCCGACAGCACATTTTTCATGTGATCGTCTCCCGTGACCGTTTCACTGAGCAGCTGACAATTGAAACACAGTAGACGTTTATGGAATTCAAGTTTATGGAATTCAAGTTTTTCTCATTTTCACAGCCATCAAACATTGTTGTGTTGTATTCGAAGCTCTACTAATCTCTATGATAACTATTACAAAAGCACAAACGCATCTGTTAGAAAACAGAATTCTCCCTATATGCAGACTAGTAATCATAGAAACAGCATCTTGAAAATCACTTGCAATTCATCACAATCTTCCAACAGCTGCATCCGTCTCCAAAGCACAACAGTTCATGACAGCGAAAAAGTTCTCGCTTTCGTTTTCACTGACCAGTTCGCTGTGACTCTGCTTGTACCTCTTCTGTTGTATGGCAAAGTCTTCAGCTTCAGATCGTGAGATCTCGACCCCAGGTAAGCCAGTCTCCTCAGAATGTTCTCTTCTTTCCTGCTGCTTGGAGTTGGAGTGAGAACCTCTGTGAGCCTGTAGCACAGCTGTAGATCGTCTTTTCAACATTCCTAGCTCTGTGGATATGGCGGCAGTAAGGTTCTTTAGGTTAGCGCCATGTCTCGCTGCGTCACTGAGCACGATGTTGGCATCATCTGGCAGGTTTCTGTACAGGTGTTGCAACAGCAGCAAAAGCTGATTTGGGTCTCTGGAACAGAAACACCATAACATACATTTCTTAAGCCAGCTCTTAACTGGGCACAGCGCGCGAAACACACATGCACATCACAGTCGTTGCACTCGGTGTGTCTACTAACTACAAAACAGAACACAGCTGTGCTCAGTGACAAACCGGTTGAAGATGCGCTGCCATGTTTGCGTGCCGAGTGACGTAGTACAGCCAATCAGAATCTGTTGTGGAAACCACAGTCACAGTTGTGGCTATTTGAAATCCAGGCAGCTGTGACAACGCCACAGCGGTGGAAACCCCCAAAACCACAACTGTGTCATGACTGTGAACAACACTGTGGCGCTCCGCAGTGCCCAGTTAAGAGCCGGCTTTAGCACACAGCATTTCTCACGCAAAACCATCCATCCAAACATCAGGCCTAGCACCTGCACTTTGACCTGAACCCTGATTCTAGATGCAGTCAAACCTGTACCAGACAGTAACCCAAGGGACTGAACCAAATGTGTTTTATGGTTCATGTGTCTGTCCTGTTCAATCAAAGACCACCATCTTGTCAACTACCATCAAGCTAAGAAACCATAAGGCCTGGCACATAAAAACTGAAAGTAGATAGACAATAACTCCCTCCCCAGTCAGCGATTATTTCCCTTGGAGACCTCTGCACACTGGCTGTATTCGTTAGTAAAAGAAACGAACAAACATAACACATTTGACTGAAGTTTTTACATAATGTTATTAACGTATTTAACTGCAATTCTGTGCAAAATTTCAAGCACGTAGCGCTTTGAATTGCCCGTGTAGACAGACAGATACAATACCCCCTTTTCTGTTACCCAAATAAACACAGTCCACTGGTCAAATCACATATTCTCCAGAGACTGTTTGACACTCACTTCCTACAAATCACCACAATCCTGGTGATGGCATGCAAAGTGCTTGCCTGCTATCTCCGCAACCACAGTTGTCTTTGTGCTTAAAAAAAAAAAAAGAAAAAAAAAAGTGCGCTCAAGAGGAAACACGTTATTGCGGTGATCAGTAGCAAGTGAATTAACCTGTGTTGTGGGCGAAAAATTACCTACACTTATGTTCAGATGTTCACTCCTCATTTAAGAAACCGTACCACAGATCTCACCTGGCAAATGCCATCAGCCTGGCCTCCCTTGACAGCAGGGATTTGTCGCTGACCAGCCTGACGCGAGCGAGATTCAAGCATGGAGGCGACGCTTCTGAGCAGATGTAGTGATCAAGGTGGGGATGATAAACCATGCCAGCTCGGAGGAAGCAGTCTGGGAGGACAGCAGCCTCGTGAAGGACAAAGGATACATGAAGATTCCAGCTCTGCTGGGTTGCAGACAGGGCTATGACTGCTTCTTCCAGCTGTGAACCTGCAAAAAGAACCCAGGGTACTTTGTATGAAATTGCACAGTAATTAGTATTGTCATCCACACTATGTTCCACCCACTCCTTCCTTCGACTGTTTTTTTGCAACCAGTGCTGCCGAAATGTTCACCTCATTTGAGTCGAGATTTGACTATGTGCTGAACTGCCATTCTAAGGAAAAACAAGGCCCACAATCCTCGTGCCGCAGAAACGCAGGTCACTCTGCTTCAGCGGTTCTACTTCTACCAAAACCTTTTCTTCTTTGCTGTGCCAACCGGCTGGGTGTATCAATCTGTTTTCTTCTTGAAAACAATTTCATGCTTGGTGGACTGGTGATGAGAACCCAAGGAACAATTCTGACCTCCCTGGCACGCCTGTCTCTTTTGAAACGCCCCAGGACTGTAGGATGAAGCAGTGAAAGCCTGCTGCTAAGCACATCTCTATGTTCAAATCTCCACCCTGCTATTTACTCCGGGGCATAAAATTTCCGTTTTCCATGCCACTGACCACAACCTGCTCTTCTCCGAAAGATGGGAATGGGATTTTTAGTGCATGCGCTAAAAATACCATTCCCATCTTTCATCCAAGAGCGTGCGCGCTTGATGCTTACGTGCATGTGTGTACGAAAAGGAGAGTCAGGCACTGTAAGCCAGTTAGCACATGCATGATAAACCAAGCATTTCAGGAAAAAGCATGGTGATTTCATTAGCAGATGCAATAATTCCACCCTGACCTTAGTGCTAGCAATGGCAAGTGTGAAAATTGACTGTTGTAAGTTCTGAGCCTCAACAGGTGTTAAATTAAGTTCCACAGATTCAAAAGCATGGTCACTTGTTGAGATGATGTCTATGCTACATCTGGACGTTTGCATGAGGTACTTTGCTTTCAAAACACTTGGTGTTAGCAATGGCAGGTATGAAAGCTGACTGTTGTTGTATGTTAACATCCCTCACTGCTGCTAAATACAGTTTGATTCATTGACCGATCACCTGAATCTCTTTCGCTGCTGACCAGACTGCTCCACAATCCACTCATGTCTTGCTCCAAAATCTCTGACACTGTCAGCGTCACTTTACCGCAAAACAGGAACTTCTGCCTCATCCTGCACACAGTTCCATCTTTCGCTTCTTTGGACTCAGGAGAAGAAGCGTCTTCCCCTCTGGATCCTTCAGTGTCTGTCCTGGATGACTCTTGTAGTCCTGATGGAGCCTGGTTGGTGCCATCAGCGGCGCTCTGGTTCCCTGCTGGGCATGGTAGCTGCAAGTGAACGAGGTATTCCACCTGGGAGAAAACGCTAAGTGAAGGGGCGGGGAACGAGCATGTGATGGTCGCTGTGTCTGTAGGATGGACGACGTTTATCTGCTGCACGTACACTTGATGGTCGAGCTTCTGGCATTTTGCACGACTGAGATGAACATCTTCGGTCTCCCTGACAGCTCTTGTGGCGAAGGGCAGCTGGCAGCAACGCCAGACTGTGGATGTAGTTGACAGCAGCTGATGATGCACGAGAGGTGATTCGGACGAAGGAGCAGAGAGTATGAGGTTCAGACCCCTCAGGTCCCTGACACAAAGTTTTTGGACGTTATTTTACAGCACAGGAAAAAGAACAGGTCAGAAAAATATAACTTGTAAAGCATATCATGCACATTATAGTATACTTGGTGAGTGAACACGTAAAATGCAGCAGAAACATCTTGAAAGCAAGATGAGGTAACGTTTGAACACTAAGCATATTATCATGAACACAGAAACAAGTTAAGCCTGAAAAATGAAAGAGAATTACATGTACCTACTGATTATAAATCGCAGAACACACGAAACTACACACACATGTGTGAGATGCTATTAACCTTCCGGCTACGTCGCTAAAAAACTTCTTAGTCCTACATCGTGTGAAACAACTTACCCATGGTTTTTAAATAGGTAATTTTCAACTTATTCCTAGTCCTACGTCGTGGGAAACAAATTACCAATGGTTTTTATATAAGCAGATTGCAGCTTATTCCTAGTCCTACATCGTGGGAAACAAATTACCCATGGTTTTTTGAAAGGTAAATTTCAACTTATTCCTAGTCCTACATCGTGGGAAACAAATTACCCATGGTTTTTATATAGGCAATTCACAACTTATTCTTTAATTACTCTGCTAATTACAAGTTAAAGAACACAAGTTTTGGCATGAACATAGTCAAACCATTTATTGACAAAGTCATGAAATTTCAAAGGTGTGACATAAATATTGACCGAGATACGTTCATCTAAAGCAATGTGTGTGCAACTTTTCACCCACGACGTCGTCCGAAGGTTAATAATACTTGCATACACTAGGGTTTAACAGTGTTCCTTATTATGCACATCTGGGCGTCGTTTTCAAAATCTGATGCAGAGATTTCTGGCTGTATACATGTCAATACAGTGTATAACAAAATGACCCTCTGACCGGCCCCAGTAGTGTAGTGGTTAGCACTTCCGACCATGGAGCGGGAGACCCGGTTCAAGTCCCAGCTGAAGCATGCAGGATTTTTCCTACCTATGTCGGCTCCTACCCAGAGTGGGTGTGCTATGGGCCCAATAGGGGAGGCTGTTGCCATACAGATTTACCCACTTCACGGGTGCGACTTTGGGAGTCTGGTTAGTGCTGGGATATTTATGACAGGAAGCATGGAATGGGGCCTTGTCCCGCAGTCCCAAACCACACGGACCTCCATCATCTTACCATCCTCCTCATCTCCATCATCATGCATAATAAAAATTGCCCCAGCTTCCGAGCCCTCCATGGATTCCACCCATTACCTGGGAGGAACACCAATGGAACTGGCAAAAGAGTTGGGGTGGCAAAAAAAAAGAAAAAAAAAAGAAAGAAAGAAAGAAAAAAATGACCCTCTGATAAATCTTTGAAATATCTTTCAAAATATCAACTCATCTGCTCAAGTTACCTCTCTGACGTGTTGCTGATCTTGACTCCAATGACACAGGTGCCACCAATGATCATGTGCCAGACAGACGTTGCTTGAATGTCATGCAAGTGGTTGCTGATGACCTTGACTTTGCCTCTGCCAATGGCTGTTTGTTGCTGGTCTTCTCCACGAGAACATGGACAAAGCAGAGGAGTTAGAGGAATCTGAAATAAGGCAAGGGCTAATGACAATGTGCTGCAGGCAGACTTTCTGTTCTTCAGTTATATGCGCACGCTACTGCTCTCGGAAGAACAGCATTTCAATTTTAATTTTCACCAACTCACTCCGTCCACTAAAATATCAGACTGCTCTAAAACTGAACTTTATCCTTCGTGCTCCATCTGCTCATTTCGAAATGCATGCCATTCAAGGTCAGCTACAGTCAACATACAAAATTCAACTTGACGCTAAGGTGAAGCAAGGTGTTTTGAAAACAAACCGTACGCAGCCCAGTTAGCTTACAGTAACCTCACTGTTTCAACTCCTACTTCCCTTCTTTTGCTCTGGAATCGTGAAAGTGAGCTGCTGCGTACAGGCCTAGGTGTCATTGGGTTGGTGCTTACTTCTGGTTGTGGCAGGCCAGTGGACGGACCAAGATCGAGATGCTGTAATTTGAGCCAGGTGTCTGCCGCAAATGTCCACTTTGTTTTCAGTCTTTGCTCCTCTTCTGCAACACCCCTAGCAATTGCCTGACGTAAACAAATCACACGGAATCAATTTAAGGTTGCTGGTCTCTTTGACAGCCTATGAGTACATTTTGACAAGAGTAGACTTGAAAGTGGTATACTATAGGCATCTGGCAGCACTATGTACAATGTGCCATCTATGGGTAAAACTAAAAGTCTTGTTCTGAGTAAAAAAAAAAAACCCAACAAAACCTGAAATCCTTGAAAATGCAAAAACTGTTGAATTTTAAATACCAAAAACCCAATGGTTTCAGCTATTCCATGAAGATATGCACACCATGTTTGATTTAATTTTTTTTTTTTTTTTTTTTAACGTAAAGTAACGAGGTTGGAGATTATTTTTCTGATTTGAACTGCTGTATTTAGACATTCTAATCGTCAGTAGGCGCCTTAAAGTCTGGGTATGTTGTATTTATTATTATTATTTTTTTTTTGTGAGAAAAGTTGTTATCATATTTTCCCCAATGGGTGGATTTTTTATGAACTGTTTGTTTCCATGGTCTTCAGTGAAGATGGCTGGACATCGAAACTGAAACCAATTTTTTTTTTTGCTCCTTGGTTTTCAACCAGACCTTCAAATTTAGGATTTTTTTAGTGTAAAAATTAAGGTCATTACGGTACTGGCGAGTGCTTATGGCCGCTGCTACACGTTGCCAGGATCAGCACTTGCAGGGCTGGAAACGCAGGAAACCCTAATAAATCACTGGCGGCCAGCTGGCAAATCCCCCTTGCCGGTGTCGGCGTGGCAATAGAAAGCCGTTCTATTTTTCCTGGCAGCCACCTAGCCACAGCAGCCCGTACAGCCAATTGACCAATCACTGCCCAAACCTTGCAACGCCGTAGGCTGCATGTGCGGAAAAACCGCTGCCCGCCAGCAGGCAGCTGAGTACGGCAACATGCAGACTGGCAGTCGTGTAACCGTGCGCTTTAGGTCCTCACTGAACAATGAGCTGACACTTAGTGGGTTGCTTCACAAGCTTGTAAATTCACCTGATTCTGTGCTTGCAGTGCACCAAATGCATGCCGGAGATGACCAGTTGAGGAATGTTCTGGTGGCGTTTGGCCCGCTGTTGCAGTAGGGCGCCTGTCCACCACCAGGCCTTTGAGATCAGTGAGCAAGTAGCTGGTGCCAGGCTGCTGTTGTGACCAACCCTCGAAAAGCAGTAACAACTGTTGGCCTCCGCACTGAAGAAAATCACCGATGATGTGCTGTTTCACTTCTGCCCACTGATGGACAATCTGTAGCACGAGATGAAAGAATTTGATTTATTAAAGAAAGCAAGTCATGTTGAATCTAAAAGAAAATTGTAATTAATTACTTTTCTTCCAACTTGAACTTCAAGTTAGTAAATCTAGTGAAAGAATTTAGTCAGCCTTTCTTGTCTGATCATCAAGCCAAACAAACGCTTTGTTAAAAAAAAAAAAAAGTTCAATTCATGGGGAAAAATGGGACTTTTAATCTGCAAATGGAGCAGACAAGTGCAATGTGTCGATCGGACAGCAGTATATATATATCTCTGTTTATTCAAACTTCTTTCCTGTGTCAGTATGTAAGTTACTATAACTGTGAGTCAGCTAAGTCTAGTTTATCATCCCCAGAAGTAATCCAAAATAATGTTGGTACCTTGTTCCCAATGTAAGCAGTGTTCCATGTGATTCAGAAATACTGTCCTTGGGACCCTCTATGAGTCTATCCACATTTTTGAGAGTCCTTTTGTAAATTTATTTTAAAGGGACAATGGTCTTTTGGTATGAAAAGTGTGAAAGTCAAAACCATTCGTTGTTTTACAAGTACAAAAGCATTCAAGTGGGATGGATGTATGTGAACTGTAGAGTATCAGCCATAGCAAATCGATAAGGTGAGGAGCCCGCACACTTACCAAATAGCGCATTTTGAGAGACCAGAAATGTGCATCCCCTGTGGCATGCTGTTCTCAAATTTGTGCGTCAATTTTCAGGGTTTTGTGCATGCATACAAATACGCACACCTATGTGTAATCGGGAACACTGTGTAAGCCCTTGTAGATGGTAACAATGTGGTCATAATACATAGTATGTATACATGTACTATTACAGTAGAACCTTTTTTGGGTGACCACCCCTTTGGGAGACCACCTGCCTGTGCAGACCAATGTTACAATGATACTGGGTTGCACTTCTTCACTGTCTGAAGCTTCTTTTGAGTGGACACCTCTCTTTTAAGACCACTCTTATCTGGCCAAAGGGGTGGTCGCCCAAAAGAAGTTGCACTGTAATACTAATACCTTGCTTGTCAGGAGACTGACAACAAAACAATCCTTGCTGCTTGTGCGACAGACCAGCACACCTGCTTCTTCTATATGCTGCACGTCTTCTACAGCTGATGGCAGCCATGCACAACAGTTTAACTCTAACGACACACATACTTTCATACAACCATTCACGAATATCAAAACATAGCCATCGTTGAGACCAACAATGCAACGGGTGTCATATTCACTCAGTTTCTCTGCAGTGTCTGATTCAGGCTGTTGCTGCCTCTTGCATACACGTAGACTAACAGAAGAACTTTTAGTGGCATAATCTTGTGGAATGAAATCTGCGGAAACTAAACATTTCTTAGTGAATACACAGCTTTCGTTTTGCTTCTCCAGTGCGAACGCCACAAATACGCAAGCCTGGGAACCTTGGGCTTTGCCGTTGCACACAGATGAAACACTCTTAAGGGCAATAGCAACTGTCCAGTTTTCATCTGAGCTGGCAGCTAGTATCATGGAAGTCACACCTGTGCCACCAGTCGACGCGCAAGTGGCTTTTTCGTTTAATGCGCTGAGAGGGAATACACATCTCTCTGCGTTTCTGTTGCCATCCTTTTGGTGGAAGTAATAGATGTGGTCTTCCTGAGCGAATAGCACTGCTGGCCCATACGTTAAAGTAGCACCGGTCATTTCAAGGTCACGCTCATTTTCACTGGTAATATCAAACAAGGAGACAAGTTCTAATGAATCTTTTCTGTATGGTGACACTGTCAACCGACTGTAGACTGCATCATCCTGGCATTTCACTCGAAACACACAGTGTTTCCGTTCGTTTGAGCTAAGCTGACTGCTCCGAAAAGCAAGCAGAAAAAGTGACTTGTCGCCAGTGCTTTCATCGACGCATCCCTGGGTTAAAAGAACTGACCAACAACCCTGAGCCCGTGAATCAACCTCAGCTTTTAGCTCGCAGTCTGCATCATTTGTCAAGCACTGTTGCTTTCGAAGGCGAAGAACATTCAATTTCACAGCATTTCCTTCAGAGGAGACACACAGGAGACGCCCCCGATTGTACGAGAACACCGTACGATCCATACTCCGACCATTTCATAACACAGGATTGACAAGATCGCTTACATTGTGCTACTTTTGATTTCCACTGGTTAGAAAGACCTTGAACGGCGCCATATTGAAGTAATCCGCGAAAATACGTCGACCAATCAAAGCCGTGAAGAACAAAAAGTCTCTTTACCGCAATACGCCCCCCACACACGCACATAACAGGCAGTCTGTGCGCGCCCCCGTGCCAGAACGTCAAACCGGGGTAGTCAACGACTCTGATCTAGCATTCCAACAGGTGTGCCCCCTGCATCTGAGTGGACCTATCCACTGACGTGCGGTCTGGCACCGGCGCCGGTGACCGCAGCAGTACCGCCGCCGGCCCGTCGACGGGGTCAGTTCAGTTCTCAGTTTGGCAGTCGCTTCAATTCGATCTTTGTTGCCGGGCTATACTGACTGTGCTGACTGATTTTGCCGCCGACATCAGTTTGGTCAAATTTTTAACAGTCAGTTTAATTTGGGACGGTGCGCCATTCAAGATCAGTCAGTACTAGCTTAGTTTGTATCAGTAGCAACTCACTGAGTCGAGTTTAGACCAAGCCGGCACACCAGCAGTATCCGACGTGATTTCAGTCAGGTGGGGATCAGAGACTGACGCTGAGATGGCCCGTATACTATAGTAGAGTTAGGGGTTGCAAAAGTACTGCCATAGCTATCAGCCCAGCACTCAGTTTCAGTCAGTGCAGGTGGAGCAAAAGTATGCCAGGTGCGCCCGGCCGGACGACTGACGCGGTGCAAATGTAGTCAGTGGAAGTCACGGTGACTAGACAACTTGACCCTAACGGCCGCCGTTCGTTGATCTTGATAAACGAAACTGCGGCATTTCAATGACGAATGTAGCCAGCCGGCATCACTGCCGGAGGCGGATGATATATGTGCGTGTATAGTATCTGTTGTAATTTGTAAACTTTACTCTTTCCGGAAACCAGACCTTCGATGACTGAAATCAGTAGTCGGACGCGGCACCGCAGTATCGCGAGACTGAGTTGGCCGGACCGGCTGAAGGGCCGCGGGACAATGATACAATCCGCGCCCCGCTATGTGGGGAGCTGGAGTACATTTACCGTGGCTCCCCCTGGCTGCATCACTATGATTACTGGCCGTATACATTTGCACCCCCTAGCGAACGCCCCTGTACTATGCCGTGTATTTAGTGGCAAAACACTACGTCCAAGACGTCATTTTATCATCCATAGCGGCATCTTTTTCTTTGATCTCTCCTGTGGAATAAGCGTCCATTGTACTAGCACTGGAGAAATCATGACACAGAGCACGACATCACATGACAATCAGGCATGGTTCCCTGTCAGAAGGTTCTTTCTTCCAGACAGAAAGAACGGAGATACAGCCTTTTTGGAAAAAAAAAAAAAAAGCCATCGTCATCGATCAGCAAGTACATGTATTACTACTCTTTGGGGAGAACTCGCTCCCTATGTCGGTCAACACCATCGACGACGAAACATTTTGACTCGGCATAAACTCGTTGTTCAAGTACAAAACAACAGTAGCCTGTACCTAGCAAGCACTCCTTACTCAAATTCAGTTCGGACAGTTTTAACCAACACTTATCAAAAACTGACCCGTTCTCAGAAAGTTCAATCGAAGCTGGCGTGTCACCGACATGTATGCTGTTTGCTGATTTGGCCGACCGTGGCAAGCCGGACGCAAATACTGCTGCTTAAGTTCGAGACGGCAGCAGACTTAACCAACCAAACGCTGCGCTCTCAAATCAAAAGCAATTTCAACGCTAGGAAACGCAAAACCTGTGCCATAAAGCTGAACAGAATCGACTGAGTCGGTCGTCTGCTATCGGCGCGGAGAATGGCAGCGGAATCGTTGTCTAGATAGATCTCTGATTGAACAGAAGCTTCTTGAATCGTTTGAATCATGCATGCAGTTATAAAATGTAGCTGCTGGGGGAAGGACATTTAATCGGCGTACAAGTATTAGAATAAACACTCACAATGCTTCATATTTCGTGAAGAATCGCGACAGGAATACTCCCGTTCGAACCCTAAATCGTGCAAAGCGTGAACAGACTGAGCTGTGCTTGATCGGTATCGCATTCACCTCGCAAATTTACATTTTCTTGAAAGCGTTAGCATGCTTGTTTGTGTCTTTAGTCGAAGTTTAGAACTTGTCAGGTTTTTGTTTGGATTTGAGTTCATGAGTTAATTGACACCCTCTTGCCAGCATAAATAGGCACACTTTATTCTGTCGGCCGCGGGCGTCGTGCTCTGCCGATGTACAAACTTGTTCGTCTGCTATGTGCAGCCGCTGTCGACTGTCAGTTTTTACAAGGATAGACGTTCAAAATATACCGTAAATTGGCCCCCAAAAGGATGATAAAGCATTTACACCCCATCAAGCTGTGGTATACCAGGGACTCGTATTTTGATCGAAGACGCAATCAACCCTTCGCTAAAGCTCAGGGTTGACTCAGTTTGCGTCTTAATTGGATCAAAATACTCGTCGGTGTACCACAGCTTGATGGGGAATAACAGCTAAGCATGGGAAAAGAGGAAAGAGATTGACGTAATGGGCTTTTTCCTCAAATCAGTGACGTTAATGGACTGAAGCCAAGTCAAGTTACTGCTTGCTTTCCATATTAAACTACACGTGCTTCCCTCGTTGTAGTGGGGAGCCGGTGTGGCCGAATGGTAGAGCGTTGGACTTCTAATGCTCGGGTCGTGAGTTCGTATCCGGGCTGGGGTCAAATATTTGTGCTGGCCTTTTCATCGTTGCCCCGTCTTTGATATCACCCGCATGTGGTGGAAAAGGACGTTAAACCCCCAAACACCCACCCACCCACCTCTCGTTGTAGTGTCTAGTAAGAAAGTTTGCCAGACCGGGCCATGCCGATGTGTTGTGCTCATTATGCCACGGCAGGCGATTGGCTGAATTCTTGGGACTCGCCTCTTTTGATTGACAGGAGTGGAGTCGTCTACTGATAGGCCTACCAAGACAACCATGAAAAAAAACCAAAAAAAAAAAAAACCAAACAAACAACTGTTGTTGTTCTTGTAAACCGGGCCTCCTTTCCGACGGACATAAACTTTCAGACAGCTGCGTTATTTCCCTTCGACTTTCAGATGAATGTTTGAAGGTTCCAGGCACAATGGTATCGTTAGAAGGGTTGTGCCCAAAATTGTGCCCAAATTCAAAGTCTCTGAAAGTGGAAAGCAGGCATATAATATTATACTTTCATTTGCCTGTCAGTATTTCATCATGTGCAACAGTTTTTGGTCGTACCACGCAAGAACTCTGAGCTTTCTGTAGCTTCACATGCTATACACCGTGTCAACGTGGGCGACGAATGACATCTCACTTTAGTGTAATCGTTATGTGTTTCTATCATTTAAAAAAAAAGTTTCTAATGGCCCAGGTGTTTTCCTGATTTCATGTTTGAAGCGGTGGGCATCTTGGAAAACAACGATCTACAACTGGCTTAAAAATTGGATTACAATCGGCGCAACGCTGTCGAAAGCGAGGCTCGGAGGGAATTCCAGGCAGAATGGCATGAGGCATCAGAGTGCCTCTGATTGGCTCCGTTATCTTTTTACCCACAGTACCTTGTACCTGTCAAGTGGACCGGTCAACGGCAATGGAACCAGAAGAGAAGGAGGCCGGATGCCTTTTTGGCCGGAGTGCTAGAGCCTGGGGTAAACTCGTTTGTACCATAGACTGTAGACTGTGTGTGTACAACTATCGTATATGTTTATCCGACACACTGCACAGGCGGAGTCGGCTGAAAATATTGTCAACCAATAGACGGATTTTCAGGGTCTTTGCAGATCAGTTCATAGCATCTTCGTAAGGGCGAAGAGGGGAGGTTAATTGAAGAAAAGGAAGAAGAAGATTAAGATCTAACCTTCAATGGCGACGCCGGAAAGATTCCACCGCCGGTTTATCGGCAAATATACTGTGATAGAAGAGAGAAATGTAGTATTTCTTTCACGATGTCTTTGGGATCATTCACTTGAAGATTCTGTTTTACTGACAAGAAAGACACTGTTCTTTACTGGTACCAAAGACCGTAGATAATCTACGGTCTTTGCTGGTACTACTACTATTACTTTGTCTTCCTCCGCTTGTTTCGCCGTTAGAGTCAGTCTCTAGTGCGACTCTCAGCATTACAGATCTAAGAGTTTTTGCTTTACTTGACTTGTGTCAAAGTCACAAAGTGAGTCAATGTTTGTCGTCGTCTGCACTCCGGTTATGCGGGAAGCCCCCCAGTTTGGACCCCCTCTCTGGGGTACCCCAGTCAGCCACTTGGAACAAGGGACCTAGACTATTGCCTTGGGTGTGAGAAGCACCGATGCCCATCTAACACAGGGGCGCCGGAAGATGTTGGGGGGAGGGGGGCAGAATCTCAGATGGGGGAAACGCCAGAGCCAGTCAGTGAAAGGAAGGACGTTGCCCGGAGAAATTGAAAAGCGGGGGTGGGGGGGGGGGGGGGTCGGCGGCGTTCAGATGCTGCACAGACAAAAACATTTCCAAAGGGGGGGGGGGGGGGGGGGGGGGGGGGGGGGGGGGGGGGGGGGGGGGGGGGGGGGGGGGGGGGGGGGGGGGGGGGGGGGGGGGGGGGGGGGGGGGGGGGGGGGGGGGGGGGGGGGGGGGGGGGGGGGGGGGGGGGGTGGGGGGGGGGGGGGGGGGCGTTCAGATGCTGCGCAGACAAAAAACCTTTACGAACCAGGCAGGCACTAAAAGGTAGGACGTTGCCCAAAGAAAGTGAAAGGCCGGGGGGGGGGGGGGGGGGATGATTATCAGACGACTTTCTGCCAAGTCGTTTTGATGTTTCATACAACGGCTAAACTGAGTTCTCTGTTGGGTGGGATGAGGGAGAGAGCAGGTAGAGGGGTAGGGGGAGGGGGGGTAGGGGAAGGGAGGGGGGGCAAGATCCCCCCCCCTTCCGGCGCCCCTGTAACATACTGACGGTAGAATAGGCTCCTGCGTAACTAAGTGTGTTTGAAGACTCTTGGCGCCTGTTGCCTTGGGTGTGAGAAGCACCGATGCCCATCTAACATACTGACGGTAGAATAGGCTCCTGCGTAACTGTGTTTGAAGGCTCTTGGCGCAATTCTCAGGAAGGTTTGCGCGTGGAACATAGAAGAAAAATCATAGGTGTCCAATTCCATTTCATTTGACGCGATCCGCTTGTGTTTTGTGCAGGGGAGATCATCTTGTTTTACCTGGCGTACTACACGGCCCTGGTTGCTTGGTTCTATTCTATGATGTGTTTCTTCAACGCAATTATTGACCCGTTTGAGCCCACGCTTCAGGGCGACACCAGCTTCCTGAAAAGCCCGGGTGAGCAGGACGCTTGAAAGTAACGATGCCCTAGTCTAGCATACAACATTAAAGAAAATGGTAAAGAAAAGGTGTTTGTCAAATGCGAGTAAGAAATATATATAAACACACCAAACCAAACCATAAGCAAACCAAAAGAAACCACATAAAAAGAAAACACACACACACACACACACACACACACACACACACACACACACAGAAACCCTAGAACAGCCAAGAAACAAAACAAATTCCAGTGAAAAAAAAACAACAAAAAAACCAAAGACAGGGCCTCAGATCCACGTCGGACATCGGTCACCAGACCGATAAAATTTTCAAATGTCCGATATTATTTTCCTACAAGCGGACAAATGTCCTATGGTTTGGTATGGTCGTCAGTCATTGTCCGATTATAGTTTCGCTGGCCAGGACATAGCATCAGCCGTTTTCTCAAACCAGAAAGGTTGAGTCAGTCACGCCGTGAGTCATTCGCGACATGTCTAACTAGTCAGTTCTCGAATTAATGAAAATGTTGATTATTAAGGGTTGATGGAGACTGTTCCATTATCAGTGACTCTCATGTGAAGGAGTATTATTACTGTGTTTTTATTTTCATGATTCACTGTTGAGTGTTTACATTCTCTACCACTGAATAAAGCTCCCAGTAAGAATGTCCGACAAATGACCTATGGTGTTCTATGATCCAGGACAAATGTCCTAATGAATTTGAGGTGTTCCGGACATTTGTCCTATTGTCATCCTGATGGATCTGAAGCCCTGCAAAGATGCAACTTATACAGTTGGTTACGCAATAAACATTTAGTTTCAAGTGTAGCAAGAGATTCAAATGCATAGGTAGCTAGTTAGCAGTATGACGGTGTCAGTGAAATCAGCAGCCGGTGATTCCGCTGTGCAACTCAAATTTGGTTTCGCTCTGATTTGGCAAGGAACCCATACCAACGAAAAAAAACAAACAATAAAAACCGGCCCCCGTAGTGTAGTGGTTAGCACTTCGGACCATGGACCGGGAGACCCGGGTTCGAGTCCCAGCCGAGGCAAGCGGGATTTGTCCTTTCCTACCTAGGTCGGCTCCTACCCAGAGCGGGTGTGCTATGGACCCAATGGGGAGCCTGTTGCCACACAGCCGAGTTTCATCCACCTCACGGGTGCGACTTTGGGGGTGCTTCCCTTGGTATGACACGTCTTATGATATGGATGATTACACGGCCGGCACACGCAGGTGCGGGCGGTGCCGTGGTTCCTGGGCCTGGTTAATGCCGGGATATTTATGACAGAAAGCGTGGAATGCGGCCCTGTCCCGCAGTCCCAAACCACACGGACCTCCATAGCATCATCTCACCATCATCCTCATCCCCATCATCATGCATAATAAAAAATTGTCCCAGCTTCCGAGCCCTCCGTGGATTCCACCCATTACCTGGGAGGAACACCAATGGAGCTGGCAAAGAGTTGGGGCAGCAAAAAACAAACAAACAAAAAAACAAACAAACATACAACAACAACAACAAAAAACAACCCCCAAAAAACCAAAAAAACAACCAACATAAACAAAACAAAAACAAATCGGAACTACGAACACCAAAGACACCTTACTTGGCATGATGATAGCTAGATGATAGTTAGTGATAATCAGAGCTTTAAAGCCCCTTTTCCATGACCGACGTACGTCGCCCGACAATCGTCCCAGCTGAAAATCGTCCGTGGAAAAGGAGTTGGCAGACATCGGCCGACGCGTCGGTGAGAGTAGAGCGGCGCTCTACTCTGGGCGAGTCGGTGATCTTGTCGGCGGAAACCCAAGCGATCTGATTGGCCGCTAGCATAGGAATGCGGCCTTGATCCGGAAATCGGAAACTTTGAAGATGGCGGCTTGCAGAGCCGAGATTACCTCTATCTGCCGCGCGTCTGCTGTGCGAATCGGCCATGGAAAGGGAGTCGGCGAGCGCGCGTTTCCATGGCAGATTTTAGTTGCCCCACAATCAGCCGATGTCTGTCGACGTACGTCGCCCATGGAAAAGCCGCTTTACAAACATTCTCTTGTGAACGACCTTGACCCATCTCACAAGATGAAGTGAGCCAAGGTGGCTTTCTGGCTCTCTAGTTATTGAAACAGTTATAAGTTTACTTGATTGAAAAGAATTCCAGCAGCCATGAATTACAGTAAGGAGGAAAAAAAAAGAAGCCCAGCAACAACAAAAAAACCAAAAAAACAAACCAAACAAACAAACAAACAGACCGACAGACAGACACGGGCTTAACAAACAGCAAAGAAAGACCAGCTATCAGCTAACACGCACAAGAAGGGCAGCAACTAAGTAACCGCAATTCTCTCCCTCTCGCCTACATTACGAAGGAAAAAAGGAAGAACATTTTATTATGGGGGTTTCGTTGGCTGTTTGTCTGTAGGTATAGGCTACCGTCCGCAGATAGATTACACGACCGACGAAATCTGGTTTGATGAAGATTCCTCCTCAGAGAAGAACAAAAAACTCATCAAAAGCTTTGAGGATGTTCTTGAGCGTAAGTTGAACGATGCTTGTGGGAAATGCATGGTGTGGTGGTGGTGGTGGTGGAATGAGGGTTTCCTGCCAGAAGACACTATGTAGTACTATATCGATACAGACAGAAAGAAGAAGAGAGACTGTTCATGCCGGCAGGGAACCCTCGATGTAATAATAAAGTGTGTGTGTGTGTGTGTGTGTGTGTGTGTGTGTGTGTGTGTGTGTGTGTGTGTGTGTGTGTGTGTGTGTGTTAAACTTCTAACATTGGCATTTTCTTGAAAACCGTTCAAAGGAGAAACACCAAACAAAATTGGTAGTTGGTGATAAGGGCTTTCCACCATATTATTTTGTAATCACTAGTCATTTATAAAGGTCAAGGTCAAAGGTTTTACGCGGAAAGTTCCAGCTTCATGTTTCCAAACTTTCTGACCAGCCACAAAGAACAGGAAGTCCAAAGCTGACGAGGCCCAAGTTGGTGTAAAGGGCTTTCAGTGTACATTACTACAGTTTCAGATGACTTTGCCCAGAGGTCAAGGTCAGAGGATTTTGATTCCAGAATCATTCCGCAGAAGATTGCGTTTTATGGGCGACCGCTACACCAGCCACACCGAGTTGAGCACAATGATACTTACTAGAAATAGTTAAAGTCTGATCTCTTTGAATTACAATCTCTAAAGGTCAGGATTATGCAAAGTCGGTGAAATTTCCAGAAAAAAATGGTGATTTGCAAGGCATTTTCTCAGAAACCACCTCCACTAAATACTGTACTCAGGCCATGGCACACTGCCTTGTTCTGTCACCCCTCTTAAAGGTCAAGGTCACACGTTCAGGTCAAGTGCGTGTAGGCAACTGAGGTTGTGCACTCCGGTGTCCTCACTAAATAAAAAAATAAAAAATAAAATCATAATTAATTTATTTCTGCATAAAATCTGCTTGGTGGGAGTGTTGTACCTCCCTTTGCAATACCCTCTGCGCGTCCGTGAACATCCTAACACGAGAATGACTAAATGCAGCAATCAAAACAAACTACGTTTACACGCTTACACGAGACAATTTTACTCTGGATAACGATCATGAACTGAAAGATCGTATTTGTTTTGCGAACTAAAGCAAAGTTTCCGACGGTGCGTTCGCATTAATGTTTATGTCAAGCCGCCGAGCGGACTGGCATTGAGACGAAAGAATGACCGTAGAGACCTTCTCCAGTTCATTAAGAGGAACCAAAGCCATTAAGAGTAGCGAACAGCAGAAAAGATCTAGTGACACTATTGACCAAAATGCAACAATGACAACAGAGGACGACATATGATAGACATTGATAACACTTTCACTGACACACCTGTATTCAATTTCCTTGTCTCAAGGTCAAGGCCATACAAGCTGTTTTGAGGAAACTGTAACGTTGGCATTTTCTCAGAAACAACAAACAGCAGAGGCACCAAACAAGGCATGATGGTAGACAGCAATGAGACCTATGCAGACATACCCTTTTGAATGACTTTGACTCTAGGTCAAGGTCGTTAGACCTACGGTGAAATTTTACAATTACCATTGTTGCAGAAGGTACTAATACTGGAGCCATCAAACTTGGCATAATGATAGATATTGTCCTTACAGAAGATCTCATTTGAATGACCTTGACTAATGGTGAAGGCCATACAACTGATACAAGCTGTCCTGGCAAAATTGTAATATTGCCATTTTCTCAGGAACTACGAACACCAGAGACACCGTACTTGGCATGATGATAGGTACTGATAAGAGCTGTACAAGCATACTCTTTTGAACGACCTTGACCCGTCATGCAAGTGAGCCAAGGAGGCTTCTGCCTCTCTAGTTTTTCTTCTTTTCATTTTGGATAAGAACATTTAGTTTTTCAGTTAACTTGAAAATCTCAGTTAAAATCTCGACCAGTCCTGCAAAAATTTAATGAGAGAATCATTTACAAGTACTTCTCATGAGAGTGAGAGACTAAGCGTGGTGACACACTGTTCGCTTGGCAAGAATGAAGCATTAGCAAGAACTGTTTCTGACCATACTCTTTGACAAGTATAAACTGCTATCTGAAAGTGTGTTTGGATAATTTGTGTGTGCTTGTGGGGAATAAAAGCACCTTAGATTCTATCTTAGTCTTTTTTCAGTTTTGTACATTATACAAATTTGTCCAGGTGGCCATACCAGAAAACAAATTCTCTGCAACTGTCTATGGAATCTTCATGACAATTGGCATTGGTGGTGCCAGATGTATGCATTGCATCTTGTCATGGGGGATTTTTGGATAACTGTAACTGCGTGTGTTTTCAGCCTACGGTGACTTCACCGATCATGCATACCGCAGATCAGACTGCTCCGATGATAACCCCATCAACGACTTCCCATGCCGGCTGAAGGAGTATAATCATAAAGACTTTGCGCCGTGTAACAAAGCAGGTCATTTTGGACTCACCTCGGGGTTGGCTAAGTGCTTTCTCCTTCGACTAAACAAGGTACACACACAGTCGAACATGTTTAGGTCGAAACTGATTTCTGTTCTGTTTTGGGGAAAATTGTAATATTGCCAGGAACTAAGAACACCAGAGACATCTTACTTGACACAATGATAGATAGTGATAAGACCTTTACAAACATTTATACTCTTATGAATGACCTTGACCCATGTCACAGGTGAGCCATGGAGGGTTCTGAGTCTCTAGTTTTCATTGTGCACTCATACGATTTCCTGTGCCAGGAACATTAGTAATGCAGGCAAAGTGTAATATTTTTTTCTTTGAGAACCTTAGAAAATATTTTAAAACCACTCACACGGATATGTTTGATTTATCATCCATACCGGCTTCTTTTTCTTTGATCTCTCCTGTGGAATAAATTCCGTATTGTAATAGTACTTGAGAAATCATATCAGTGACACAGAGCACGACATCACTTGACAATGAGGCATGGTTCCCTGCAAAAGGTTCTTTCTTTCAGACAGAAAGAACAGAGATATAGCCTTTTTGGCAAGAAAACCCCATCGTCATCAATGAACAAGTACATGTATTACTATTTGGGGAGAACTCGCTCCCTATGTCAACACCACCGACGACGAAAGATTTTGACTCGGCATATCAGTGTTTCCGATTTCATAAACTCGTTGTTCATGTACAAAACAACAGTAGCCTGTACCTAGCAAGCACTCCTTACTCAAATTTCGGGCAGTTTTAACACTGCGCTCTCAAATCAACAGCAGTTTCAACGCTATGAAACCCCAAACCTGTGACAAAGCTGAACAGAATCAACTGAGAGCCCAGCCGTCTACTATCGGCGCAGAGAATGGCAGCGGATTCGTTGTCTAGGTAGGATCTCCGATTGAACAGAAGCTTCTTGAATCGTTTGAATCATGCATAAAGTTACAAAATGTAGCTGTTGGTGGAAGTACACTTTAATCGGTGTACGTATACTACAAATATTAGAATAAACACTCACAATGCTTCATATTTCGTGAAGATTCGCGACAGGAAGACTCCCGCTCGAACCCTAATCGTGCAAAGCGTGAACAGACTGAACTGTGCTTGATCGGTTTCGCATTCACCTCGCAAATTTATATTTCCTTAAAAGCATTAGCATGTTTGTTTGTGTCTTTAGTCGAAGTTTAGGACTTCTGTTTTTGTTTGGATTTGAGTTCATGAGTGAATTGACACCGTCTTGCCAGCATGAAAAGACGCACTTTATTCTGTCGGCGTCGTGCTCTGCCGACGTACACACTCGTTCGTCTGCTATGTGCAGCCGCTGTCGACTGTCAGTTTTTACCAGGATAAACGTTCAAAATATACCATAAATTGGCCCAAGAAAGGATGGTAAAGCAGTTACACCCCATCAAGCTGAGGTATGCCGACTCGTATTTTGATCCAAGACGCAATCAACCCTTCGCCAAAGCCCAGGGTTGATTTACGTCTTGGATCAAAATACTCGTCGGTATTCCACAGCTTGATGGGGAATAACAACTAACTCTTATATTGGTTGAACTAGTATTACTTTCTGAACTGGATTGTCTCCTCGCCATATTTTCACGCAGCAAAACATAGTACACAATGACGTAAAGACGTGACGTCAAGGCCAGTAACTGGAGGAAGTCCGACACGTTTACCAAATCTACTGTTTAAGTTGTTTCTCTATAGAGAAACAACTTTGTTTATACGATGGGGCTGATTTTGCTACGCGCAGCAGCAAGTTTCAGTAGTACAAAACAAGGCTGTGACGTTTCTCCAGACAATACATACTTTCGCGCACACTGTGACGTAACGAAATCTGCGTCATAGACACCTTACGTGCACACTATGCTGCTGCGTTCTTTTTGGCGGGAGTTGTGAGACGTGTGTGTGGACGGATGTAATGATGGCTATCTCCTAAACCACCTCGCTGGAGGGCTATTTACTTTGAGATAAATTGGGCAGTCATATTCTCCAGAGCTACCTTTCACGATTTTTATCCTGCCGCATTTTTAGAACAGTTATCGCTCATTTAAATAAATCGGTCATGTTACGTATTTTTACGAAAAATGTTCAAATGGCTTCATTTTCTGAACTTTGGAAGATCATGCAATTATACTGACTGTTTTCGTAGCACAGCTCTGTAGCTCTGACAGGTTTTGTGTAAAAAAAAAAAAAAATTCCGAGGTAGGGGTGGTTTGCATATAAGGCCAAATATCTATGAAAAGACTCCTTCAAATTACTCATCATTCCGGTATTTTTGTCACTTGTGACGACTGCACATATGACATGAACTACTGCACTATTATAGCTTTAGTATTAAGAATAACAGAGCTTTTAGATACACACATTTTTGGCTCCTTTGTGTAACAATGGGAGTCTATGTATTAACCCTCCGTCGTCTGTGTGTGTGTGTGTGTGTGTGTGTGTGCAGAAAACTTTAACATTGTCATTTTCTCAGAATCTACAATCAGCAGAGGCACCAAACTTGGCATGCTGATAGACAACCATAAGTCCTTTCAAAACATATCATTTTGAATGACCTTGAGTCAAGGTCACTAAAGCTCTCCGTTTGAAAGTTTTACATTGGCATTTTCTCGTAATCTACAAACACAAGAGGTTTTAAACTTTGCATGAGGATAGACGTTGATAAGAACTTTACAGATATACATGTAGTCGGTGGCCTTGTGTCAAGGTCAAGGCCATACAAGCAATTTTTGTGAAACCTTAACATTGGCATTTTCTCAGAAACAACAGACAGCAGAGGCGCCAAACCTGGCGTGCTGATAGACAGTGATAAGACCTAAGCATACATACCTCCTTAAATGACCTTGACTCAAGGTCAAGGTCATTAAAACAGTCTGTTAGGAAAATTTACATTTGCATTTTCTCAGAATCCAGAAGAATCAGAAGCATCAAACTATATGTGCAATGATTGACATTAGCAGCACCTTTACAGACATACCTGTGTTCAGTGACTTTTAGTCAAGGTCAAGGTCATGCAAGCGTTTTTTTGGGAAACTTTAACCTTGACATTTTCTCCAAAACAACAAACAGTAGAGGCACCAAACGAGGTATGATGATAGACAGCAATGAGACCTACCTTTCTGAATGACCTTGACTGAAGGTCAAGGTCATTAAAGCTGTCTGTTGTGAATTTTAACATTACTGTTTTCGGAGGAACTACAAATACTACAGGCATAAAACTTGGCATAATGATAGACATTGATGAGATCTCATTTGAATGACCTCGACCAAAGGTCAAGGCCATACAAACTGTTTCGGGGAAAATTGTAATATTGCCATGAACTCAGAGCGCCAGAGACACTTTACTTGGCATGATAATGGATAGTGATAAGAGCTTTACAGACATACTCTTGTGAATGACATTGACCTGTGTTACAAGGGAGCCATGGAGGCTTTTGCCTCTCTAGTTTCATGTTTCTGCGAGAAGCGCCGGTCAAAAAAGTTCCAATTTTGCAGTTTCGTAAGTACAATCCAAGGCACTGTAGTCCACGTTTCATCAACTCTCTAGATCTTGCAGATTTTATGTCAAAATTAATCCAGTCACGTAAGGCACAAAAGCAACAAGGAAATCACAAGATATGAAGTACCATCTGTCAGACGAGCAGCGCGAGGCTGACGTCAAATGTTTGGTTCACAGACAAAATCTGCAAGTATCGTCACTGCTTCCGACATTTCACCAGATCTCTAGGTCTTCCAGGTTTCATGTGAAAAATAATTTAGTCGGGGAAGTCACAAAGCCAACAGGGAAATCACAAGCACAAGACTAGACTCCAGAGTGCAGTCCCTTTTCGGCGGGGCGTGAAAATGTGACTGCTTACACCCAGCGCCATTTTCAAAAATGGCGAATTTTTTTTAGAAAAGCAGAGACTTGTGTGTCATATGATTCGATTTGAAACGAAGTCTTGAATATCCGACCACTTTTCGTTTGGGCAAAATCTTTGCCAGCGGACAATTATTGTTGCGCTTTGATGGCACTGTTTACGTGGTACACTGATCCAACAGGATGTGAGTGAACGGCAAAGGGGTTGCACTCTGACAGGCCAAGGCGTTGCACTCTACAGGCAAGTATTATTGCACGGTGCAGACGATCACGTACCTGCCTTATGGTGGAATAAGAGACGATTACAAAAGCATACACACCCGTGCTCTCGGACTGAATGTAATAATAGATCTGTCCATTCAGACAGAGACATGTTACATATGCCTCTGATTCAGAAACACGCCTACTTTCACTCTGAAGACAGCCTGCCATCACTTGCGCCATTGAGGATCCCTCTGGGTTCAAAGCTGGTCAAGGATGACATAGTGCGCGACCTTGTGTTTGAGAGCACCGAGAAAATTTAGGCCCATCACGGTAGCGCAGTGAGCGCCATTTCCCCACCGTGCACAGAGGTACTTTCCACTGAAAGACTCTGTGCCCCAGAGAGTGGCACATGACATGAACAAGCATCCTCAGCCGATCTCAGTGCTAGAGGCTGACGTCAAAAGTTTCGTTCACGGAATTGACGTCATCTCTCTCTCTCTCTCTCCCCACCCCCAGTCACGTGGCTAATCGATCGTAGCGGATCTAGTGACTAGTGTAATTGGTAGGACTTGAAGAGGGGAGAACCGGCAACAATAACAACACAACAGACAAAACAACATGAAATTTGGAGAAACAACTTTGTAGGACGGGGCCGTTCCTCCTTGTTATTATCCGAGAAGAATCTACTATTCGAAGCTTTAGTCGTTACCGTGACAGTGACTATGATTCAGGCGAATTACACGTAAATCGTATCCGATTTTATCCGAGTCGTATTTACAGAGACAAAGAACGAAGTAGGCCGGGACCTGAAGAAAATGCTACGATTGAAGCGAACTACGATTTATCTCACTACGAATTCAGCGGATTTCGCTGGTAGCTGATTTAGCTCTTGAGCGCTTGCGCGTTTGTTTCAGATTTACGGCTGGAAGCCTGCCGACTATAAGCTTAGTCAACTCAATGACGTCGATATGCCTGACAAAGTGAGAAAAATCATTGATGCAGCAAACCGCCGCCCACCAGGGGAAGGAAAGGTTCGACTGATTCCTCTCTGGTGCAAAGGAAAGGTAAGTTATAGAAATGTAATGATGATCCCCTTTTGGAGTGAGACTAAGTACATGTAGTAACAGACTAAGAGAAAGGGGCTTGTAGTTCTGTGTAAGAGTAAGGGGCTTGACAATTGTTTTTCATTTTTTTTTTTTTATATATCCGGTGTTGTCTCCCCTTGGTCAAGTTTGCCGACTCCAACACTCCACTTACGCTGTGCCACTACATTGTTCACGTACTGCCGGTGATACTTGTGTAGAATCTGTTTGTAAGCCATGTACAGTCTACTTCGTTTATAACGTCGCCGGATATAACGTCACCCCGTTATAACGTCACCCATAGACCGGTCCTGGCCCAATTCCTTCATTAAAAGACTATTTTAACCTCGGATATAACGTCACCGGATATAGCGTCACCCCGTTATAACGTCACTCATCCATGTCGGTTATAACGTCATACCAATCCCCATGGCAGTTTGCACAATCATGGATTACAGCGGCTTCAGCTGCGGCCTTCAGTTACAAGTCATAGAACCTCACGCCGGATGTGCCCCTCACTCTCTCTACCCTACCCCCACCAACCTCTCCTCCCTCTTCACGCTTACGGAACCTGCTCTGGTTTTCCCCGTAATCTCTGACCCATCGCACGTACATTTAACGGATGTGACATCACGTTTTGGAAAAATGGCGACTGCTGCTAAGTATGCTGCGAAGAGAGAGTCTCTTTCATTGGAAGAAAAAAAATTGACGTCATCGAAAAGGCTGAGGATAACCCTGCCCTGTCCACGACATCTATAGGTGAATCTTTTGGCATCGCCCGGACGACAGTGGCATCCGTTCTCAAGAACAAATTAAAGTACAAGCAGCTGTTTTTCCAGAATGACACTGATGTTTCCAAGAAGCGAATTTTTGCTGGCAATTTGATGGCGGTGGGGAAGGGGGGGGGGGGGGGGTGATGACTGCGGTGTCATGAACTAAAATCGCTAGATCGATAGATCTGTGCCGCTCTTGTTTCATTGACAATATTTAGATCTAGAAATACAATATTTAGATCTAGAAATAGAACCCGGTTCCTCCTGGGATACTTCCCTTCTCAACGCAAAGGAATGAATCTCCACCTCCACTCCAACCCCCTTCCCCCGTCCCGTCCCCATTCCCTCTTCTTTCTCCATTTAGATCTAGCCGTACCACTCCCCGTCTTTGTCTTTCTGTCCTGGGTGGTGCCATGTCTATTGCACTCGTTATCTCCCTTGGCTTATTAAAAGTTCCGCAATAAACACTACCACCTGTACTGCAGTGACGCGACGGCCTATCTGTGAAGCCCCCCCCCCCACCCACCCCGCCCCCCTTCTCCGCCCGCTCTATCACAATTCCCGCTCGGAGCAGTTCCCAGTCTTAGACTCGTTGAAGCCCCTTCCCCTTCCCCCTCTCTCCGGATATAACGTCACCCGCGCGTAAAAGTGACGTTATAACCGATAGCCGGATATAGCGTCACCACATATAACGTCGCTCAAAAACATTTTCCGATGGGTGACGTAATATCCGGAGTCGACTGTATGTTTATGTGTAAGTATTCAGTATAGATATGATGTATGTATGACTGTGTTTGTCTATATGTGTTTGTATAATGTCTGTATGTATAGCTGTAATATGCCAAAAAAGAAAAAAAAAATGTAATGATGAGCGCGATGAGGAGGCTGATGATGACAGTGATGGTGGTCCGTGTGCTTAAAATAACAGTGTCCGCGTTATGGGGTGGAGGGGGTTGAGGTGGGGGGTGGGGTGGGGGTAATTTACAGGGGGCGTCATTTCCGAAGCTCCGAGTCTGAAAAAGTGGCGATCTCATTTACTTGGTTTACCAAGAAGGGCACTTCGTTTAGCTATTAGTGAGACTTAGTAGGATTTCGTACGGAGGACTTCGTTGAGCAGCGTAACCTATTTACATGTAAATTAGGCTCACACGGCAGAGGCCGCGAGCTGCTAACGCGCTGCGATTAGCTAATGGTACCCGTAACGTGCCTAATTTACATGCAAGTGGGTTACGCTGCTCAGCGAAGTTCTCCGTACGAAGCCCTACTAAGTCTCACTATTTTCAAATCTGAGCGACTCTTCGTTTGTCCATCGGATTTCGGTTTCTCATTTCGGTGATCATTAATCGAGAGCCACCTACCTAATAATAATTTATTGCCATGTGTTTCATTGGGTAAAACAATAAAACATGGGAATGTTGTGTGGTGTCGGGTCAACCATCACAGTCTGAGTCACTCACACAACATAAACAGCAGAAGGATCTGCAGAGGACTAAACATACCCATACAATTAAACATCACTAGACATACCTCCTAGATAAAATCCGCACACACACACACACACACACACACACACACACACACACACACACACACACACACACACACACACACACACCTCACATCACCTACCCACCTACACCACCACACATCACAGCATCGCATAGACCCGCGCATAGTCAGATTCCAGAGAATTATGTCACCATATTTGAGGATTCGTCGTGGAAACTTTTGAAGGGAGAGTGACACTTCGTTTGACTGCTGGCCTTTGGTATTCAGAACGCTACTTGGCTTGCTGACCGCTCCGTGGTATCCTCACAAAGTTAATCCATTGAGATATACGTGTATAGGTTACCGGATGTATGTCTTTGGAAACAGTATCTGCTAGCACCAGACTTCGTGCTCGAATTAGTGGAGTATCCACGACCAGCGCAATTTTTATCCCATTGTCTGTCAAATTTGTACCCGAACACGTAGACATGGAAACGTATGAACTTTTCCACTGTGCCGTCACATCAGGGGAGTCAAAGCGATGTTGCTTTCGTAAAGCTATATGTATCATCACACGGTTGCCGCCGATGTCTCCGGCCTACAGGTTAAAGTCTCCATACGTTTGTCAAGCATACAGCAACTGCTCAGCTGTGGAAAAGTGTTCCTTGGATACGCTTCAAGGCGTATGTACCATTCAGGGTTGTCCCATGGTAGAACATCAGATCGGAGTTGTCTGACGTTAGAAAGGACAGAACCCACGCTAGCCTCGCATGAAAACGCGTTGGCACATCTATATAATAAGCGGCTAGCGTCTGTGTGTGTGTGTGTGTGTGTGTGTGTGTGTGTGTGTGTGTGTGTGTGTGTGTGTGTGTGTGTGTGTGTGTGTGTCAGGGGTTGGCGTCCAAACGAGTCAGCCGATTGCCACCAAATTTGCCATGAGCCTAGAGGGACACCTGGGGGAGAACATAGGATAAACAAACAAAATAATGTCTATCAGGTTTGGTGAAATTAATTCTGAATTTAGTTTTGCCACAAATAGTGTTTGAAATATAATAAGCGGCTAGCGTCTGTGTGTGTGTGTCTGTGTGTCAGGGGTTGGCGTCCAAACGAGTCAGCCGATTGCCACCAAATTTGCCATGAGCCTAGACAAGTAACAACAAGTAAACTGGTATACATGTATACCCGAGCGAAGCCGGGTACACTGCTAGTGTCATGCATAAAATAAAGACTGTGAACATTTGCGCCATTGAGGATCTAGCTTGGGTCACATTCTGGTCAAGTTTGGCGTTTGGTAGTGCAGCCTTTTGTTTGAGACACCAAGACATTTAGGCATGTCATGGTAGAGAGCAGGTTTTCTCCACCGTCCACAGAGGTACTGTCCCCTGAAAGTGGGTTGCCTCCTGACAGATTTTAGAGGCGATAGGGAACGTCCTGTTAATATTTTTAAAATTAATTTTCCAACCAATCAAATGACCAGTATTAGTGTCCAACGTTTTCCTGTGAGCATTGTTCTACCTTTCTAGAATACAGGCGAGAAACAGCATGGAAACCACTACGATGGTTTGAGTAATGAAAACCGTTGCACTGGCTTTCTTTCACAGATTTGCTTTGCTGAGTGCATCAAAAACCGTGCTCCATGAAACGTGTTTAACGGCCCTTCAAGGAATTCACACATGCACTTACTTACTTAATCCTCTTCGTGCCCTTATGAGGCCAACACCAAAGAATTAGATCACCACTCTGGCCTGTGCTGAGCTGTTTTCTCCAGCATCCCCCAGGTCAGTTTGTTTTCCTTAAGCTCCTTGTCCACTGTCCGCCGCTACGTTTCCTTGGGTCTTCCTCTGGCTCTTTTTCCATCTGGGGTCCAACGAAGAGCCACCCGGGGTAGTGCGGTTCGATGCACCCTGAGGATGTGTCCAATCCAGCGCCATCTTCTGCGCTTGATTTTTGTGGTGACGCCGCAGGTCGATGTTCTGTTGTGGTGTTCTTAATTGGAAATGGTATTTAGGCCAAAACACGTTCAGTGTTCTACGAAGACATCCGTTCTGGAAGGTCTCAAGTTTATGACTGATGGACTTCGAGATCTTCCAGGATTTAGCTCCATAGAGTAGTGTACTGAGGACGTTGCTCTTGAAGAGGCGCACCTTGGTCTGGGTTTTGATGTTTTGTTTCAGTGCCTTTGACTGCAATTGTTCATCTGCATCAGGCCGGGTAGTGCATGTCAGTGTGTGTTTTGTTTGTGTGTCAGTGCGCGCGCCACTTTTCACTGATCGGCTGATACGAACAGCATCTGTGTATTCACTGAAAATGATGTTTGTGTAGATCTTACGCTGCAAGGGGTTGCAAGTTTATCAAACAAAATAGCATGTGTGCTGCTGGTGCTGCGGCTGGTGTGTGTGTGTGTGTGTGTGTGTGTGTGTGTGTGTGTGTGTAGCGCTGTGAGTTGCTTTCCTGCGAGATAAAGCGCTAAACAAGTACTATTCATTATTATTATCATTGATGTTCCGGGTCTTTCAGATGTTTCTGAGTGACGCAAACGCTTGACTCACACATGTAACAGTACCTACACTGCTCCAAAAAAGTCAAGGACCACTTGCAAAAACATGCACAACTTGGCAAACAAATCATTCAAATTTTCTGAAATTTTTACAAAATTGTCTTGAACATCCTCAAAATTCACAGAATTTCGCCCATGGACTGTTGAGAAGCTATTGTTCAAAGACGACTGCATGGAATTTTTAAATTCACATGACACTCAATGCAAGGCAAGTCACCGACAAAAAGTGTCAGTATCGAGTGGTGTCTCCAAGACAGACAATTAATTCAGTGCAGTGACGTCGATAGAGCCACCCAGAGTCCTCAGCACACCCTGGAGGGTATACCCTGCCACTCCAGATGCAGCAGTTACACCAGCTGTTACAGACGTCCCTTATACAGTCTTTTCTTTGGCACAATCATCTCCAGACCTTCATACGGTCGTTGTGAGGTTTAGACTGAAGCTGGAATCGTCAGTGAACATTTCCAGTCAAGCTCTGCTACCTGGTCCACCAAACATGAGGTCTTCACAAGGTGAGTCGAGCGGCCGCGTCAGTCTTCAGTGCACCACTGGGTGACGGAACTTGAGCTGGACGTCGTGTAAGCGGTTCCAAAGGTCTGACTAGCTATGCTGGCGTTGGTGACCACCTAAGCTGCCTGCTGGATGGTTTTCCGTGGTTACTGTTTTTTTTTTTTTTTCTTCTGAGCTTGGCAGGAAATGACAAAATCTTCCCTGTCTGTAGTCCTTTTTGGGCAATTGGTATGGTGGCTCCTTGACACTTCCGGTTGCCGTGGCCTAATTATGACTGACTTGGACTCAACAAGTCCCCAAGCATCTTCATGGACCGTCACGCCATTGTGACGCCACACAAACACTCACCCTTTATCTGCACGATTCATGACTCAGCTGACAGACAGCACGTTGCTATGCCATATTAGGGAACCATGCCAGCTCTCAAAGGGAAACAAATGAGCAGAAATCAAAGCCATACATTCATTCTTCCACACCCATGTTATCATTATGTTAAAAACATGCTTTTGCGCGTTTGCGGATGAGTTAATTTTGATTGAATTTTTGGCATTTTGCTGAAGAATTAAGCATCCAAGCCCGATGTACCGGAAGTGGATGTGCAAGATTTTTTGCTTTCACAGCATCATCTGACTTCTTGTTACTATCAGTAATTTGCCTACACTGAAACCATGGGTGTGTGTGCACCCACGACAGAAACTGAGGGTTACTATCAGTAATTTGCCTAAACAGAAACCATGGGTAAGTGTGCACCCACGACAGTATCTTAGGGTTATCACTACTATAATATAACCAAGGGTGACTTTGCACCCACGAAGGTATTCTAAGAAGGTTTTTAACGACAGTTCCTGAAAGTTAACACAGCTGCCGAGTTTGGTTCATCTGTATTAACACTTTTTTTTTTCAGAATATGACCATTTAAAAACAGCAATTGAAGGTAGTCGTTGACTTTTTTTTCTTTTTTTTTGAGCAGTATATATCTGTTTTGACACTGTGGATTGGTTAAACTAGCAAGAGTGCCTCAGCTGCACGTCTTGTTGTAAAAGCCCCCCTCCCCCAAAAACAAACAAACAAACAAACAAAAAACAAAAAACAAAAAAACAAAAAAAACCCGACCATGTTTCACCAACCTTACACTCCCTCCACTGGCTGCCGATCAGAGATAGAGTGAAGCACAAGTTCCTGTCCATTTGCCATGTATCTCTCTCTGGCACCGGACCTTCCTACCTTTCTGAACTCCTTCATTGTTACACTCCATCCAGGCAGTTACGTAGCTCCTCCGACACTAAAGTTCTGCGCACCCCCCTCAGTAAGAACTAAAACATATGGTCAGAGATCCTTTTCCTTTCAGGCTGCAGCCCTTTGGAATCAACTTCCTAAACCACTTAGGCACACAGAGTCCAATGCCAGTTTCAACCGCTGTCTTAAAACCCACCTATTTAAAACTGATAACTGATCTACCCTGCCCTTCCACGCCATGTCAGCCTGCTTGTTGAGAGTTATTGTTTAAATGTTCCCTGTGTGTCTGTGCATGTGTATGAAAGCTGTTTATTGTGCGGTGTATGTAGTTATGATGTACGGCGCTTAGAGCCTGTGCCATTTACATGTATAGGCGCCTTATAAGTCTTCTTTATTATTATTATTATTAACTCGGTCGTCGCCAAGAAAATTTGCACGCGACCGGCCCCCGTAGTGTAGTGGTTAGCACTTCGGACCATGGACCGGGAGACCCGGGTTCGAATCCCAGCCGAGGCAAGCGGGATTTTTCCTGCCTAGGTCGGCTCCTAACCAGAGCGGGTGTGCTATGGGCCCAATGGGGAGGCTGTTGCCACACAGCCGAGATTCACCCACTTGACGGGTGCTTCCCTCGGTATGACACGTCTTATGATGTGGATGATTACACGGCCGGCACCGCAGGTGCCGTAGTTCCCGGGCCTGGTTAATGCCGGGATATTTATGACAGGAAGCGTGGAATGCGGCCCTGTCCCGCAGTCCCAAACCACACGGACCTCCATAGCATCATCTTACCATCATCCTCATCTCCATCATCATGCATAATAAAAAATTAAAAAATGCCCCAGCTTCTGAGACCTCCGTGGATTCCACCCATCACCTGGGAGGAACACCACTGGAACTGGCAAAGAGTTGGGGCAGCAAAAAAAAAAAAAAAAAAAAAAAAATTGCACGCGGGTGAACACATATCCATGATTTCCACGTTTTCTTCAGCATTCTTCCGAACTAACTCTTGTCATTTAAAAAAAAAAAAAATTGGCAGACTGAGGGTGACAGCGGCTTCCTTAATCAGGACGACATCGACTACCACCCGTACCCGGGTTTCCCGTACCATCTCTACCCCTATAAGAACCAGTGGGCCTACCTACAGCCGTTCGTCATGGTCAGGTTCAACACAGTGACGCCCAACAAAAAAATCTTCGTACGGTGCCAGGTTTGGGCACCCAACATCGACGTCAGCGAGGAAGAGAAAACTGGCTTCACGGAGTTTTCCATGTATTTCCACCAGCCTAATCCTGGATAGGGCTAGTTTTGTCACACACACACACACACACACACACACACACACACACACACACACACACACACACACACACACACTTGCTTTGCCTTCCCTGAAAGTCTGCCTGGTGTAATGTTTCCATTTTTTTTAATGGAAATTTGCCTCGTCTGAAATAATGTTTCCGTTTCTTTTCGGGAAATTGGCCTCGTCTGAAATAATGTGTCCATTGTCCTTTCGGGAAATTTGCCTCGTCTGAAATGGTGCTTGAAATGATTTCCATTTTTCTTCAGCTACGCGCGCGCGCGCGCGCGCACACACACACACACACACACACACACACACACACACACACACACACACACACACACACACACACACACACACACACACACACAACCTCACTGATATTATAGTGCATTTGGTAATACAGTCGCCAAAGCTTTTTGGGAATAGTTTTTTGTGATACTGTGATTTAGTGCATATTTCTTGGAAGCAGATGTTTGAAAACTCGTGACCTGAGTTTTAATCAACCATACATATAGTTCTGAAATAGCTGACGAACTCGGCATAAGTGAAAATTTTGGTGAAAAAGTGAGGTGGAAAAAAAAGTGAAGATCGAAATGAGCCTAAATTATACCTTCCGAACCTCAAATGACAATGATGTCAAATATAATCTTGTACGGTGATGGACGTGTACTCCTAAAACCTTCATGGGACAAAGGGGGAAGAAGTGACGTCAGTGAATGACGTCAAATTGCCATTTTGGAGTAGTTTCATTCCTTGAACAGGGCTTGTCCGGTATTCAACATATAGTGAAACCAAACATCTTGGAAACATATTCCAAGGTCTTTGGTGAAACTATCGATTTAGGCTAATTTTGCGTACGCCAAGAAGAAACAGAAAGAGAGAGAACCCTGGCTGGTGTGAAATGTATCAGATCACGACTTCCCCAAAAACCTTTTCCTTGCAAACGATGTACACAAGTGACTCCACCGCCGAAAATCGTTGGCGACTGAATTACCACCACATTGTTCTTGTCTGTTAGCTTAAAGAGAGAATCGGTTGGGTATCATGCTGCATTTCAGTATGCTTCCTTGTTCACTTTGGACTGCCTTGTTGGCTGCTAGTTGTTTTCCTACAAGCGTTGTGTTTTTAAGTTGTTTCTCTATTGAGAAACAACTTTATAGGATGGGGCAGATTTCGCTGCACGCAGCAGCAAGTTTCAGTGATAAAAAGCAAGACTGTGACGTTTCTCCAGACAATACATACTTTCGCGCACACAGTGACGTGACGAAATCTGCGTCATAGACACCTTACGTGCACACTATGCTGCTACGTTCTTTCTGGCGGGAGTTGTGAGACGTGTGTGTGTGTGTGTGTGTGTGTGTGTGTGTGTGTGTGTGTGTGTGTGTGTGTGTGTGTGTGCATTTGGGTGTAATTGTGGCTAGACCCTAAACCACCTCGTTGAAGAGCTTTTTACTTTGAGCTGAAATGGGAATTCACCTTCTCCAGAGGTGTTTTTCACGAATTTTTCTCCTGCTGCATTTTTAGAAGAGTTATCGCCGATTTAAAAAAAATCGGCCATGTTACGAATTTTTACGAAAAAGCTGTTCAAATTCCTTCTTTTCTATACTTTGGAAGTTCATCCAAGTACGTACACTGACTGTATTCGTACTATAGCTCTGTAGCTCTGACTGGCTTTATGTAAAAAAAATATTTCCTAGGTAGAGATGGTTTACACATAAGACCATATATCTATGAAAAGACTACTACAAATTACTCACCATCCCGGCGTTTTTGTCAAGTGTGACAACTGCACACATGACAGGAACTACTGCACCATTATAGCTTTAGCATTAAGAATAACTAAACTTTTAGGTACAGATATATTTTTAAAAAGTTTCTGCGAGAAGCACCGGTCAGAAGAGTTCCATTTTTTTGCGATTTCGTGCAATCCAAGGTATTCTAGTCCACGTTTCACCAGCCCTCTAGATCTTCCAGATTTTATGTAAAAATTAATTCAGTCCGGGAAGCCACAAAAGCAACATGGAAATCACAAGACATGCACAAGCACCATCTGTCATACCACCAGTGCGAGGCTGACGTCAAACGCTTAGTCCACAGACAAAATCTGCAAGTATCGTCACTGCCTCCGACATTTCACCAGCCCTCTATATCTTCCAGATTTCATGTGGGTGGGTGTTGGGTGTTTGGGGGTTTAACGTCCTTTTCCACCACATAGGCCAGATTTCATGTGAAAAATAATTCAGTCGGGGAAGTCGCAAAGCCAACAGGGAAATCACAAGACATAAACAAGCATCCTAAGACGATCTGTGCTAGAGGCTGACGTCAAATGTTTAGTTCACGGAATTGACGTCATCTCTCTCCCCCTCTCTCCCCTCCCCCACCCCCGGGTAACCCATGAGTGATCGGGGAAGTCACATCCTCGATTACAGGAGAGGGCCGGCCGTGGCTACAAACAGACAAAATAACAAATTTGGAGAAACAACTTTGTACGGCGGTGCCGTTCCTTCTTGTTGGATGTAGTCATTGGTTATAATTGTTACATTAACACGTTGTCCATAACACCACTTGTGTTGTGTAGACATGGGCACTGAGTCCGCAGATAAGCGGCAACGTCGGCTAATGAATGTTTTCGCTTGGCAGCGACTCCCTTTTTCACCACCAACATAAAAAAATCTTAAAGTCATCGCCGAAAATTGTTGGCTGATGCAACCAGAAACGCACTATGTGATTACGTGCGTTATCCACATCGAAACGTATTACTAATTAGTTTTTGTACAGTTTGGTCAACGTTTAACTGCAACTTAATACTCAGCAGGGATAGACAAAATGGTTGTGTAATTGTTATTATGAGGCTGCCTCATCTGGGACAAGGAGCTGCGTGGTCAGAGTCTATGGTGAGCAGTATCTTTTTGTGTTTCAAGATTTTGTGTTTCAAGATTTAGGTTTCAATAAAACTATACAAGACGTTGCTGTGTCTGGTGTTACCGTGTCGCAGTCCTCTGAAATTGTGTGTGTGTGTGTGTGTGTGTGTGTGTGTGTGTGTGTGTGTGTGTGTGTGTGTGTGTGTGTGTGTGTGTGTGTGTGTGTGTGTGTGCGCGCGCGCGCGCGTCAGTGTGTGTGTTGGCGACCATGACATTGGAACCTCAGCCGACACGCACAAAAACGCAAACAAACCAAAACCAAACACCACACACACACACACACACACACACACACACACACACACACACACACACACACACACACACACACACACACAATGAATACACGCCAATTTGTTTCGATTACGGTAAACGTGTATTCTGACACCTCCCTTCTATATGTTTGGAAACGTCACTGGCACTGACAACCGGCGCCTATGGCACCTGGCACAGACCTGCAACACACAACACCACCAACAAAAACACCACTGGCTTAAAACGCCTCAGTTCGCTCGGTAGCATGCGACAACGCTGAGTTCGTGTAATCTGAGTGTGCACGAGAACCAAATACAGCCTTCACAAAAAGTTAAGGACCACTTGCAAATATCATTCAACTTTTGTCGTGGTGGCATGCTGGTGTAGTGCTGAACATTGCTGAAACGGCGGCTTATGTAGGCAAACAAATGAGCACAGTTCATGACCAGGGATGCATTCTTTGACCTGCATCTCATTTTTGCCGTGCAGAAAGCCCCAGGTATCGCTCACTGAACACTGAAACTCGCTCTAGTTTTGCTGAAATTGCAGATTTTCAAACGCGCCAAGCATGCTGTGTGAGGCACCATGCTACCGAATTTTACGGGAAAAATCTTATTCGTTTATTTTTTTCTGATTTCTTGAAACTGTCACCCATAATGTTGACTGGTCCTTAACTTTTTGTGAAGACTGTACATGTGTCAAGTCATAGAGCTGTGCGTTGGTTCGAATCGGCAAAAGACTCACGTTACTGTTATTGTAGACATACAGTCTTTACATAGGATTGAGATTCTCTGCTGAAACTGAACATGACTTGTGTCCCAAAGGAGGTCTTAATAACACGCCCCATCCCCACCTGCACCCCAAAACAACAACAACAACAAAACGCCCCTCCCCTTAAAAACGAAACAAAACAACCACAAAACAGATACAAAGAAAGAAAAACAAAACACAAGAATGAAAAAGACCCCCCCCCCTCCCCTCGAAAAAAACCCAACCAAAAAAAAAAAACAAAAAAAAAATCAGCAACAACGCCCCCTCCCAAAACAAGGAAAAAGCCCATAACAAACAAACAAACAACCCAAACCGAAACAAAAAAACAAAAGAAAAAAAACAAAACCCAACAACAAAACCAAAATCTTCCCCAAAACAAAACCAAAAAAACAACAACAGCAACCCCCCCAAAAAAAAAAAACAAAAAACCAAAACAAAACAAAACAACAACAAAACAAACAAAAAACAAAAACAAAAAACCAACCAACCAACCAAAGAAACAAACAAACAAACAAACAAACAAACCCAACAAAAACAACAAAAAACCCCAATAAAAACAACTACAGAACCCAAAAGAACAAGAAAAGCACACAAACAAAACAAAACACACACAAAAAACAACAACCCTCTGCCCCCCCAAAACATAACAAACCAAAACCATGCAGGCAACAACAGCAAAAACAAACAGAAAACATCATTATCAACAAAGAACTCAAACAAAAAAAAAAGCACTTCGTTACCGCTGTTGTCTGCCGACGTCGGGTCAGAACATGTGGCAGGTGCGGCGCATGGACACAAACCGATTCCACAATCTGAAATCAAACGTGACTATAGAATGTCTACGAACAGAATCACAAGTCACCCCCACGCACGCCAGTTGGTTTAAAACTTGCAAACATACGTGTACATCTGGGCCCGTAGGTAAAACTCGCGGTTAATTTAAACCACGGCTACGGGCCTAACCCAGACTAGGACAAAAGAAACCCCAAAACAAAATTAAATTAAAAAAAAAGGAAGCGAAGAAAGAAAGACAAAAATCCTTCTATAACGGCTTAGGCACCATGGTGGAATGGACCCGCTTCCCGACTGAAAACAAAAGACCACCGAAAATTTAACCCGAATCGAGTCAGTCTGTTACAGAAACAATCAAACCAACACGTCGAATCAATCTGTTACAGAAACAATCAAACCAACACGTCGAATCAATCAATCTGTTACAGAAACAATCAAATCAACATGTCGAATCAATCAATCTGTTACAGAAACAATCAAACCAACACGTCGAATCAATCTGTTACAGAAACAATCAAACCAACACGTCGAATCAATCTGTTACAGAAAACAATCAAACCAACACGTCGAATCAATCAATCTGTTACAGAAACAATCAAACCAACACGTCGAATCAATCAATCTGTTACAGAAACAATCAAATCAACATGTCGAATCAATCAATCTGTTACAGAAACAATCAAACCAACACGTCGAATCAATCTGTTACAGAAACAATCAAACCAACACGTCGAATCAATCTGTTACAGAAACAATCAAACCAACACGTCGAATCAATCTGTTACAGAAACAATCAAACCAACACGTCGAATCAATCAATCTGTTACAGAAACAATCAAATCAACATGTCGAATCAATCAATCTGTTACAGAAACAATCAAACCAACACGTCGAATCAATCTGTTACAGAAACAATCAAACCAACACGTCGAATCAATCTGTTACAGAAACAATCAAACCAACACGTCGAATCAATCTGTTACAGAAACAATCAAACCAACACGTCGAATCAATCAATCTGTTACAGAAACAATCAAACCAACACGTCGAATCAATCTGTTACAGAAACCAATCAAATCAACACGTAGAATCAATCAATGCAGGAATCCATCCGGTGTTAACTAAGGCACTGGCGTCTTTCTAGCGGCAAAAACATATCTCTTTGAACAGTGATGAACATACTTGGCTGAGCTAATAAAGTCTTCGGCGTTTGGAGATACGAAAATAGTTAGGTTTGGATAGTCCGAATTCAAAATCTTTTATCGGGAGCCGTTAGCAAAAGTGATGACCAAGGGATGGAACTCCCGCTTTCGGTCTCTGATCTGATGTCCACATTGTAATTATAGCTGTTTATGAATTCATGATCTTAATAAAATAAAATAAAACAATATTTCAAACCAAAGAAGATAATTTTGCGCGACGGTCGGTGGTCTAGTGGTCAAGAGACTTGTCACCAATGCGAGAGGTCAGGGGTTCGGTGGTCTAGTGGTCAAGAGACTTGTCACCAATGCGAGAGGTCAGGGGTTCGAGTCCCACTCGGGGCAAAGAATTTTTCCTTCTCGCATGTGGCACCGATCATTCGGGCCGATCGTCGGGGGTTCTCTCCGGGTACTCCGGCTTCCTCCCCCTCTGCTTTGGAAATGTTCAGCCCACAAAATTTGAAAAAAAATAAAAAATAAATGCAATTCTAAATTCCGAAACTGAAATAGCTGAGCTGACCCTTCGCACCACGTGATTGTAATGTGTTTATGTCCAGCGTGTGAGAGAATGTGTGTGATTCCCGTGAGCGTGCGTGGTGGGTTCAGTTCGCGGCGCTTTTGAGCCGAGTCATGAAATTGGATAAAGCGCCTATACAATACTCATTATTATTATTATATAGACATAACAACCAAAGAACCTCTGTGGCACCGAATCGCCTGTACACATGAAATGCGTAGTACACATACGGTCACCTCGCCATCCTGTTTGCTTGTTGGTTATGCTCCATACCAAACATAATTATGATATAAGAATTATAGCACTTTTGAGCCGGAGGAAGCCAGTTTAAACTCTGACTCACCAAGATGAGTCCAGCACGGACTGTGCACTCAGGGAAAGGGGTCCTACTAATTACCGAAAACAACCGATTTACCGAAAACAAGGCCAACTTTAGGAACAGGAGAAGCGACATAAGGGTGGGTGGGTGTTTTGGGTGTTTAACGTCCTTTTCCACCACATAGGATGATATCAAAGACGGGGCCACGATGAAAAAGCCAGCACAAATATTTGGTCCCAGCCGGGATCGAACTCACGACCCGAGCATTAGAAGTCCAACGCTCTACCATTCGACCACCCCGGCTCCCCGAGAAGCGACATTAAAAAACACCCCCAACTCAAAAAACAACAACAACAACAAAAAAAACCAACAAAAAACACATAAAACAAACAAACAAACAAACAAACAAACCAGAACAAAAAACAAACAAACAACAACAACAACAAAAACCGAAAAAAGCACCCCGGTGAAATAACCACGCACAAATATGAATAATAGTGAAAAATACATACAACATGTTTGGCCTGTTCTCAAAACAACGACAACAACAAACACAACAACATATGCACCAAATCAAGCTCCAACCTATCCCCTAGCCCTACACCGAAGTCATTCTGACTTCTAACCCTAACCCCTATTTAACCTAGATTACCAAGCCTAACCCTCATTCAAATTGGGTTACTAAAGCCCCTTTTCCATGACCGCCGTACGTCGACAGACATCGGCCGATTGTCGGGCAACTAAAATCTGCCATGGAAACGCGCGCTCGCTGACTCGCTCCCACAAATATGGCAGGTCGTGAATCAAATCGATTATTTCGATGACTTTAGCCGCCGAAAGTTGAGGCTGAACACTGCTAGCCGCCATCTTCAAAGTTTCCAGTTTCCGGATCAAGGCCGCATTCCTATGCTAGCGGCCAATCAGATCGCTTGGATTTTCGCCGACAAGGTCACCGACTCGCCCAGAGTAGAGCGCCGCTCTACTCTCACCGACGCGTCGGCCGATGCCTGCCAACTCCTTTTGCATGGACGATTTTCAGCTGGGACGCGAAGTTGGCCGATTGTCGGGCGACGTACGTCCGTCATGGAAAAGGGGCTTTATCATCCACCTGTTTCAACCTAGGTTACTAACCCGAAACTAACACCGCCACATTACTAAAGTTGGCCTTGTTTTTGGTAAATCGGTTGTCTTCGGTAATTAGTAGGACCCCTTTGCCGGAGTCCGCAGTCCGTGCTGGACTCATCTGGGTAAGTCAGAGTTTATGAAAGTGGCTTCCTCCAGCTCGAATTTGCCAGCTTGTGTGTGTGTGTGTGTGTGTGTGTGTGTGTGTGTGTGTGTGTGTGTGTGTGTGTGTTGTCTTTTTTTTCGGGGGGGGGGGGGGGGGGAGGTATTTTATTTTCTTCTTTTCTCTTTGTTTGTTTGCTTGTTTGTCTGTTGTAGCTTGTTTGTTTGGTTTTTTGGGTCTCACTTTTTCGGCAGCCTAGATTGTTAGTTTATCTTTGCATATTATGCTTCGTTTTTGCTTTTGTTTGATTATTATTGTAGAATGCAGTGAGGACTTCTTGTAAGATGGGCAGAGATGCCTACAAGAATTATCCTAATAAACGTTTCATCATCATCATCATCATCATCATCATCATCATCGAAAGTGCTACAATTTTTATATCATAATTCGGTATGAAGCATCACCAACAAGCCAACAGGATGGCGAGGTGACCGTATGTCGGTAGTTTGTAGGACCCGAATGGAAGGACCACTCACTGTTGCCTTCTCTGGGTCTGAGTCTGCACTGAAGGGTAGACTGGAAACAGCAGAAGATATCAGCGCTCCCGCAATCGGCATCCACGCAACACTCGGTGGTACAGACGGTTGTTGTTGTCGTCGGGCTAAGTGTTGTGGTTGGAGCAGCTGTCGTCGTGGGCGCCCTGCATTGTCCTGTAGAACACCAACACAAGAACTGAGCGTCAAGCTATGATACTGAGGCAGCGGTTCGAATCCCTGCTGGGCAGGAATTTTGATGGGATTTTTCCTTTCCAAATCGAGTCAAAATCTAGTGCAGACTCGGTTACGGCGCATGTCTGACTTGCCTACGTAGACCGCACGGACCAGAGTGGATAGCAGGGTGGAGGTTTGCACGTAATGTAACGCTTAGCAGCAGCAGGCATTCACGGCTTCGTCCTCCAGCCCTGCGGCGCCTTGAGCGTCTAAGAAGAGACGGATATGTGCGCCGAGGAAAAGCCTACCATACGATGCCATACTGTAAGTCATCACAGACAAAACCACAAACAACAACAAAAACCAAAATCAAACAAACAAACATACATACAAACAAACAGACGAGCACACAAAACTGAAAGTATCTAGTCTACTTTCGCTTTCCAGAGTGACCCCATTTATTCCGATGACACTGCCAAATACTCGGTCAAACAGAAACCAACCTGTCTTTTCACTAACTCTGTCAGACACACAGTCAAACAGAAACCAACCTGTCTTTGCACTAACTCTGTCAGACACACAGTCAAACAGATACCAACCTGTTTTTTTTTCCACTAACTCTGTCAGACACACAATCAAACAGAAACCAACTAGACACACAGTCAAACAGAAACCAACCGGTCTTTTCACTAACTCTGTCAGACACACAGTCAAACAGAAACCAACCTGTTTTTGCACTAACTCTCTCAGACACACAGTCAAACAGAAACCAACCTGTCTTTTCACTAACTCTTGTCAGACACACAGTCAAACAGAAACCAACCTGTTTTTGCACTAACTCTGTCAGACACACAGTCAAACAGATACCAACCTGTTTTTTTTTCCCACTAACTCTGTCAGACACACAATCAAACAGAAACCAACTAGACACACAGTCAAACAGAAACCAACCGGTCTTTTCACTAACTCTGTCAGACACACAGTCAAACAGAAACCAACCTGTTTTTGCACTAACTCTCTCAGACACACAGTCAAACAGAAACCAACCTGTCTTTTCACTAACTCTTGTCAGACACACAGTCAAACAGAAACCAACCTGTTTTTGCACTAACTCTGTCAGACACACAGTCAAACAGAAACCAACCTGTCTTTTCACTAACTCTGTCAGACACACAGTCAAACAGAAACCAACCTGTCTTTTCACTAACTCTGTCAGACACACAGTCAAACAGAAACCAACCTGCCGTGTCACCGACTGTGCTTAGAACACAGTCAAACAGAACTCTTTTCACCGACTCTGTCAGGCACTCAGTCAAACAGAAACCAACCTGTCCTGCCACTGACTATGTCAGACACACGGTCAACGAGAAACCAACCCTGCCCTGTCACCGACCGTTATCAATCGGTGTCTGAACAGTCAAACAGAACTTTTCACTGACTCTGTCAGTCACACAGTCAAACAGAAGCCAACCTGTCTTGTCGGTGACGACGTCACGGACGCAGTCAAAGCCGTCAGCACACGGGCACACGACGGGCCATCTCCTAGAACGTGGATGCGGGTAGTACATTGGGCGAGCGGTGCATGCTGTCAGCAACACCATCGAGGAAAAGAAACAAACAACTCGTTAGGACTTCGTTACGTGAACATGTTTTGTAGAGATGTCGTACACAGGAACTGGTTATTCATGATCAGAGATCCGTGATAAGCATTACTGTGTTTCATCACTGAAAATGTTGTTCTGTGATATCCCCCCCCCCCCCCCCACCTGACATCTTCGAGTTCTTGAAAGAGTCCAACTTGTTTTTATAAAATCTAGTCTCTCATGCAATATGGACTTTATTTGACCTACCTAGCTTCGAGATTTTTGATGAAAATGTTTACAGTGTGTATCTCATTTGGACCTGACATTTTTTTTAAAAACATCTTGTTTTACGGAATAGGTTTTTTTTTTTTTTTTTAACCCTTTTTACGACCTGGCAGAGGCAAACTTTTCCTTAGCCGCGGATTAGTCTTTGTTGCTTGCGCGGCGTTAAGCCCTAACTAACTAACTAACTAACTATTCATGATCATCCACTGAAGGAGGACTTCGGCGGAGCGGTACACTGAGACTGCAAAATGCGCACACGCACAGCGCTGAGCTTTAACGCTCGCCAACTCGCCAATGGCCCCTAAAAATGGTGTCTGGCGAACTCGATTTACGGTACTATTCGCCCGGCTGGCGACCTGAAAATTACTACCAGTGGTAGAGATTCCTTGCCTGTACATGGACTCTTGACACACGCTGTAATCGGCACAAATTTGTTTAAACTTGATTCGATCAAAAACCATGAGCAGCCGGTCAGTTGGACACAGAGATTGTTGCCAGAACTGAGAAGGAGAGTGCACAAAAATGAAACAGTGTTGTTGTTGAAAGTTTTCTTGTTTATTAGCTCATAGTTATACAATTTAAAATGGGACCGCATTTTCAAAGTGTCTGGCAACCTGAAAAATTTTGTGGCAACCTCAACTTCCCAGGTTAGGAGCCCAGCTGGCTCCTTAGCCTGGCTTGCTAAATCTCAGCCCTGCACGCAGCGTTTCAGAGTGGGTGGGTGGGTGGGTGTTTGGGGGTCCTTTTTCACCACATAGGGTGATATCAAAGACGGGGCAACGATGAAAAAGCCAGCACAAATATTTGGCCCCAGCTGGGATACGAACTCAGGACCCGAGCATTAGAAGTCCAACGCTCTACCATTCGACCACCCCGGCTTCCCCACGCAGCGTTTCAAGGATTCCGCAAATCGACAGGGCCGAGGAATACGTAATGGTCTTGTGTTAATCTTGACTTTTGCGAGATCATCATTCTGTTCAAGCGTGTAATTTCAGAATCCCACCGCCACTACGTTTGACGTTGAAATTCGGAGTCGATCTGCTTCCAGTGTTTCTAACGGCACTGTGTATGTACGGATGTGGCATCGCACATTCAGTCGGGTGCAAATAAGGAAAGGGGATTATTTTCACATCTGATCTGGGCGTCTAACGTACGGTATTATCGTTGAAACAGTTCTTGTTCACAACGAAGGGCTGAGAGAACGGGTGAGACAAAGGAGATAAAATCTCTCTCTCTCTCTCTCTCTCTCTCTCTCACACACACACACACACACAGAGGTGGGTATTTTGGGTGGGTGTTTGGTGGGTTTAACGTCCTTTTCCACCACGTTTGGGTGATATCAAAGACTGGGCAACGATGAAAAAGCCAGCACAAATATTTGGCCCCAGCCGGGATACGAACTCACGTCCCGAGCATTAGAAGTCCAAAGCTCTACCATTGGGCCATCCCGGCTTCCCCCTCCCCCCCCCCCCCCCCCACACACACGTACTGTCACTCTCCTGTCCCAGCTTGTCGCAGACCCCAACGCGGTATCGAGGATTCTGGTAGTCAAGGCGACAGCACTCGTCCACGTTACAGTCCCACTGGTTCTTGCAGCGTCGAGGGCGTGAACATTGTCCTGGAACAAACAGAAACCGTTCACCAGGCACGGCTTCAGTTCCGCGTTAAAAATGTTCAGCCCACAAAGTAATAATAATTTTAAAAAAAAATGCAATTCTAAAAATTCCGAAACTTATAATTTGCTGAGCTGGCTCTTCGCACCACCTGATTGTAATGTGTTCACGTCCAGTGTGTGAGAGAATGCGTGTGATTCACGTGAGCGTGCGTGTTGGGTTTAGCTCGCGGCGCTTTGAGCCAAATATTTGTGATAAAGCCCCTATAGTAATGAGCTTATTACTGTTATTATTATTAGTCATAAACGGAATCATTTTCAAAATGTCCAATTACTCACGACAAATTTCTATTTGATATCAGGCAAAAGAGCAAACAAACACTCCACCCCCCCCCCCCCCCTAAGAGAGAGAGAGAGAGGAGTACTTGTGTTTAGGGTAACATCCCCCCCCCCCCCCGGTCAAATTAGGGTAGGTAGGTCTGACATTCAATTTCTACGACTGTGGTTACACTACTGGAGCGGGTGGGTGGGTGGGTGGGTGTTTAGAAATTTAACGTCCTTTTCCATCACGTAAAGGTGATACCAAAGACGAGGCAACGAGAAAAAGGCCAGCACAAATATTTGGCCCCCGCCGGGACAGTACTGGAGCGCTCAGTTTGTGGTTGCCGCGTCATCGAGTACGCTTCTGTCACTGTGCAGGTGTCTATAAGAGGTGTGATGTTACATACCACGGAAGCAATTCAGAAAGATCTCTGAGCATAAAATGGTATATGATAATCCCTTCTGTTGGCTCAGTGCCAGCATTGCAGTCGCTGTCACTGTCCATGTGTCTAAGTACTGTGATGATAAACACCAAGTAAACAACTCAAAATGATATGTGAGCATAAAATTGGTAGCATTAAAGGTCTGCAATTTCAACAAAAAGCCGCAAACACTGTGTTTTTCAAACACTGCGACTGTGCATAAAGCAGACAACTCTGTCACAGTTGCAGAGTTGTCAGCGCTTCGGAGACCCTTATAAAACCGGAGCGTGAGTTTGCGGTAACTTTATTGTGATTTTGATCAGTGAGCGAGACACACCGCTAGAGCGTCTAGACTAGTCACTGCGATCTTTCTCGCTCAGTGTCAAAACGCTAACTGAGCTGTGAAATCAGGCTGCCCGTTTTTTTTTTTTTTTTTTTAGCGGTTTCAGAGACGCTGAAAACTCTTTAACTGTGACAGAGTTAACTGTGCATTTTGCACAGTCGAATAGTTTTTTTTTTTTTTTTTTTTTTTAAACACACTGTTTGCAGCTTTTTGTTTAGACTGCAGACCTTTAACCCCTTCAGCTTTACGAATTCTGCCAGAACAAAAGCATTCGAGCTCACCAGAAACGGGGTCGCGTGTAACGCACTTGCCCTCTGCTATGCCGCCGAAAGCAAGGGACAGCTGGCAGCACTGATCCTTGGGGCACTCCCAGTCGTGGCAGCAGATCGACTTGATCCTTCTGCGCACCTGGCAGGAGGAGAACACCCAGAGGGCAGTGCCTGCATGGAGCTCCTCGAAAATCGCTGCACCACCACACAGGAGCTGAATAAAGTGGAGAAACGTGAGGATATATAATAACGAATGCCGTGTGAAAATCGGCAGTGTTTTATTCAGCTCTTTAAAAATCTAAGCTCCCCAAAAAAGGTTTCCGACGTGTGAAAAGGGATTTCAGAGTCGACCGAGCAAGCACAGTCAACTCTGTCACAGTTGCAGAGTTTTTAGCGCTTCGGGGACCCTTATAAAACCAGAGCACGAGTTTGCCGTGACATTATTTGGCTTTTGGTCAGTGAGCGAGACACATCGCCGGTGTCCATCGCTACAGTATCTAGCGGATGTTGAGTGCTGCACGATCTTCTTCGCTCAGTGTCAAAACGCAAACTGAGCTGTGAAATCAGGCTGCTCTTGGCTTTTATGGGGGTTTCAGGGACGCTGAAAACTCTGCAACTGTGACAGAGTTGATTGTGCTTGCACGGTCGACTCTGTAAAGGTTTTTCACACTTCGGAAAGCTTTTTGTTGGGAGCTTAGATCTTTCAGCAGCCATACGGGGTTGAGAGATACAGATTTGGTACTATTGGCGAAATGCAGAAATATATATATAGGGGAAGTAAGTAAAGCTAAGAGCGCTCCCTAGATCTAGGAGATGTGTGCTTAGATATATATATATATATATATATATATATATATATATATATATATATATATATATATATATATATATATATAACTGCTCCTGCCTTGTTGATGTTCTTGTTTGAAGTTGTCATTATGTGTTTGTTACTTTATGAAAATCCCAGAAACATAAATAAAAAGAGAAAAAGAAAGAAAATCGACAGTGTCAGGTTGGACACCTGAAAACAGCAACAACAACACGACAACAACAACAACAACAAAACAAACAATCAAACCAAAACAAAACAAAACAAAACGAAACAAAAACACGCATGACACACCAGTTCAGTAGCACTGTCAGTGCCAAAACTTGAAACACAGGTGCAGTTGGGAGTGTACCAACTCTTTATCATCTCCATTATTAATCCTCCCAGGTAATCGGTATGTGGTGGAAAAGGACGTTGAACACCAAACACCCACCCACCCACCTCAGGTAATTCGATGGAATCCACGGAGGGCTCGAACGTTTGGGCAACGTATTTCATTATGCATGATGATGAGGATGGTGGTATGATAATGTTATGGAGGTCCATGTGGTTTGGGAGCACAGGACATGGCCGCATTCAGCGCTTTCTCTCGTCAACCAGGACCGGGAACTGAGGCGCCTGCGGTGCCGGCCGTGTAATCACCCGCCTCATGAGACGTGTCATAACAAGCGAAGCCCCCCCTCGGCAGGAAAAATCCCGCTTAGACAAGGATCTTGGTGGACAATCACGAAGCTCGATCAGAAAAATTAAAGCCTAGTATATTCATATTGTATTATTCTCGTGTATTCATAATTATTGCCTTCAGGCACGGGCTTGGCACAGAGAAAATCCCTTCCCCCCCCCCCCCCCCCGAACCCGCCTCCCCTTCTCTCTCTCTCTCTCTCACACACACACACACACACACACACACACACACACACACACACACACACACACACACACACACACACACACACTACACTAATCCTTATCACCTACCCTCCTCCCCCCCCCCCCCCACACACATCTGCCCATCCCCACCTATCTCTCCTGCCCTCATCGTGTCAAGTACGTCAGACAACAGATTTAAAAAAAAAAAAAAAAAGAAGGAAGAGTTCAAGCAGCAGGCTTTATCAATCATTTGATCACGCATCCTAGATGGATGGTTTACTTCTGAATGACAAGTCAACTTTTTTATGACATATTATTCTCATATACTTCACATTCTGTGAATTTTGGGGCGGTGGGGGGTGGGGGGGGCGGTGAAGGGGTGTGTGGGGGGGTTAAGGGGGGCTTGGTGGAGGAGGATGGGTGGGGTGGGTGGGTTTTCGTCAAAGTTTGATTTCTGACACTCCTAATTGTCACCCACGCTGTTTTGATGAAGATTCTGTGTGTTTTATGTCCTGCCCACAAAGACAGGACGCCAAATTTATGTTAAAGCACGGATAACGTTAAGCGGACACTTCAAAGATTTCGGATGACGTTTCTTGCTTAACATGCAGATTCAGGGGGCTGTTGTGTGTGTGTGAGTGGTGTGTACAGGGGGGGGGGGGGGGGGGGGGTGGGGGAGGGGGGCTGCCCATTTCACTCGCCAAGAGTTGGTATTTCAGTGGCAAACACGCGGCAAGCCGTAAACAAAGACCTTGGAAGAATATCTCTTCTTTGCAAGGTCTTTGATGTAAACGTGGCACAAAAAGACCTTGGAGTGTTTGCCGCGCCACAGTGCCCCTGGAGTGCCGAGTTAACTGAGTGGCTCGGAGTGCGTATTACCGCTGGTTGGCGAGCCAAAAGATCGCCACGTGTGACGGGGCTTTAAGTGGTGTGATGGTACACACCACGAAAACAGCTCAGAACGATATGTGAGCAGAAATATGTATTAGCATTGGTATGGTATGGTATGGTATGGTAGACGTCTCCTCGGCGCACATATCCATCTCTGCTGAAATGCTCACGGCGCCGCAGGGCTGGAGGACGAAGCAGTGAAAGCCTGCTGCCGCTAAGTGCTACGTTATGTGCAAACCTCCACCCTGCTATTCACTCTGGTGCGTGCGACAGTATTTCTGTTTACCACGACACCAGCCACAGCCTACGCTTCTTCGAAAGATGAACGTTGGATTTTTAGCGTGCACACTTGATGCATGTGCGTGCGTGTGTACACAAAGGCGAGACAGGCACCGTAAACGAGTCTGCACATGGATTTGACTCGATATAGTAAGGAAAAATCCCACCATATTCCTGCCCACCGGGGACTCGAACCAGGCAGCTCAGCTCCGAAGTCGGATGCCTTAACCACTAGACCAAATCCCCTTTTGCTAAAAAGGGACACGCCCAACTAAAACAAAAAACAAACAACAACAAAATCTTTGTATTTGTGGGCGCGCGCGGGTTATTCCCCCTTTCGAATGTAAACGAAGTCCGTTTTGTATCCTACGTGCTTTGATCTTAGCGGCGCAAGTGTCAGGGCCATGAAATATGGCCTCACCATCATGAGACGTCACCTTAAAATTTCTAAATAGATCTCAGAGAGAGAGAGAGAGAGAGTGAGAAAGAGAGAGAGAGAGAGAGTGAGAAAGAGAGAGAGAGAGAGAGGTGTGTTTACAACTGTCTGTGCTACCTAGCGTATGTTCAGATTCTGGGACTTGATGACTAGACAAGTGTATATGTGCATGTGTGTTAATTATGAGACGTCACCGCAAAATTCCTAAATAGATCTCCTCAGAGTGCAATACGGTATACTCTAGTCTCTGCTGTGTCGACGTGCAAGGCTTGGTCGCTGTTCAGACAAGATAGGTAAACTCACACAGATGACTTTCGATTATCGAGAGCTTTCGTTTCACCCAAACGTAGGTGTGTGTGTGTGTGTGTGTGTGGGTGTGTGTGTGGGTGAGAGAGAGAGAGAGAGAGAGAGAGAGAGGTGTATCTTACGTGTGAAGGTAGATTGGGACAATATAAATTTTTACCGGCTCGTGTGGCCTGTACAAGGCAGTCTATCGCATTCAAAGATCTACTAATCACATTAATCGACTATTTGGAGCTTGCGGGCACACTAACAAGCGCAACTGTTCCAAACTTCAGTGTTCCCTGTGATTCGAAAATACAAGGGTCCTTGGCACCCTCTCTCCATTTTTTCGAGAGCCCTTTCGTAAATTTTGAGGGTCCTTGGTCCTTTGGCATAAAAATTTTGAAAGTCAAATCAGAAGTATTCATGCAGGAGAGAAGCATGTGAATTGTAGCGTGTCAGCCATAGCGAATCGGCAAGGCGAGGAACCCGCTCGCTTACCAAACAGAGCGTCATGACTGGACAAAAAGTATCCCAGAGTGCTTATATTCTGTCCATGATACACACAGGCTCAGCGGAAATTTGACGCTGTAAGTTACAGATCCGCGCTTCCTGCTCATCGAGTTTTTGGAAAACATACTGTTTGTCACGGCGAGACCAAAAACGTTCGTCCCTTGTGGCGCGCTGTTCTGAAATTTGTGCGTCAATTTTAAGAGTTTTTTGTGGGCACAAATACGCACACATGTGCGTAATCGGGAACACTGCATGAAGCTGGCTTCTGCCCAAACCTAGCAAACGTGGAACATGAGCGTTCGACTCACCGCCAAAAAGCAGACTGCAAACAAAGACATTCTGCTCTCGCTCTGCTTCTCTGGTCTCGTGGTGCACGGTCTTGTCGCCGACTCTGCTCAGCAACTAGCGGAGCTGTGAATGACACGAAGGAGGCAGGAGGGACTGCGGCGGGCCGATGTAGATGAAGAGATAACTGGACAACTCCTCCCCCTAAACTTCTTCGCGCTTCACTTGGTCAGCTTCGTCTATGGGTGGCAGAAGCGGGCTTATAAGGAATTGGAGGGTCTACATGGTATGAGTCACGCCTCTTCGTTATGACAGCCAGTCAATGTCCGGCGAATGAGACATGTGACCACCAGTTTGAATTACAAATCTTATACTGAAAGGTCTAAAGCCCCGTGGACTGATTTGAAAACAAAAACAAAACAAACAAAACCAGACCAAACAAAACAAAGTACACACACAACGATAAGAAAGACCGACAACAAACGAACATCACCTCCATCAGAACCCCTCCCTCCAAAACAACAACCAAAAAAAAAAAAACCACCAAAAAACCCAAAAGACCCCCAAACAAACAACAACAACAACAAAAAAAACCCCCATAAAAACAAAACAAAACAAACAACACACACACACACACACACACACACACACACACACACACACACACACACACACACACACACACACAACCCCAAACGGACAAAACAACCCAAAACACACACAAAAAAAACCCACAAACAAAACGAACCAACCAACCAACGACAACACAACAGCAAAAAACCCAAATAACAGCAACATCCCCCCCCCCCCAAAAAAAAAAAAAAAAAAAAAAAAACAACCCCAAAAACAAACAAACAAAACAAAACAAAACAAAAAAACACACACAAAAAACATTCAGGGTTTTTTTATCACTTGTCGAAAGAAATAGGCATAATTAGGACCATATTGTGGTCCAAATCATAGCCAACAAGATAACGCGTTTCATGTTTTCTTTTGCCCCTGCAAAACAAACTTTGATTGGTTCGAAACATCCCATTGGGCCCGTGATTCATTCAAATTAGTGGTCACGTGAGATATGGAAGCTGCGATTGGTTATAATTACGCCGATGCGTAATTGTACGCTTGGATCCGTATAGTGCCTTATATTGCTGGATTCCGCCAACCATAACACAACCTTGTGCCACGCACACCTCAGTCTGCATCACTATGTGCGCGTCCGTTTTGTCGTCTGATGTATTTTTGAAACCAGACAGTTACCTGTCATCCATTGTCAATCAAACCACCTCCCCTGAGTGAGCACAGAGAGAGAGAGAGAGAGAGAGAGAGAGAGAGAGAGAGAGAGAGAGAGAGAGAGAGAGCGAGAGAGAGAGAGAGAGAGAGAGAGCGCGCGCATATTTATGTTAGTCGTCAAAGCAGTTTTAGCCCAAGGGTATCGGAAAGTACAGTCGGATTTTTTTTTCTCTTTGATGGGTGTGTGCGGTTTTTTTGTTTTGTTTTTTTTTTCTCTCTCTCACTATCTTTTAAAAACCTTCCTTAAGCGCCTTTAGCACTCATTTAGAGTGGAGGCGTGCGCTGTACCGTCTCCATCATCATCGTCTTAGATATTGCGACCCCCCCCCCCCCACACACACACACGAATGAGTCCTGATGTACCTGCGTGGAGAAGCGGTTTGGTTCTTTTGTCGTTATTTAGGTCACTGAAAAGAAAAGAATAATACCCGCGCATACGGTAACCCAACCGACCTTATATTTTGACCCTTAACTTTTTTTTGTCGAGAGATTGAACACCACAGACATCTCAATCTTCCAATTCGCTTAGGCCTCATTGTATCATCTGCTGTAGTAGGGTGGGGTGGGGGTGGGGGTGGGGTGGGGTGGGGGTGGGGTGGGGTGGGTGTTTGGGAGTTTAACGCCCTTCTCCACCACGTAAGGGTGATATCAAAGACGGGGCAACGAGAAAAAGGCCGGTACAAATATTTGGCCCCAGCCGGGATTCGAACTCACGGCCCGAGCATTGAGTGTCCAATGCTCTACCATTCGGCTATCCCGGCTCCCAGTGCTGTAGTAGTAGAACAGCTCTGAGCCCAACGTCAAAAACGGCGAAGCTGCACGAAAGATTTTCTCACCTTCAAAACAGTTATCCTTCTAAAAAAAAAAACACTACTACTACTACTACGACCCATGGCTCCAAGTGGAGCATAGGCCATCGACGACCCTTCGCCATCGCACTCTGTTCTGGGCTTTCTAAAAAAAAAAAAAAAAAAACCTTTCCGACCTATGTACTTTTCTTTTTTTTTTGGGGGGGGGGGGGGGGCATATTACTGTAAGTACAAGTATTCTTATCTATTTTTGTTTTTTGGCCTTACTTTCACTCAAATGGTCAGTCGTATAGTTTTGGCGAAATCGTAAGCGGATTTCACAATCTCGGTCAGCAAGCCACTTGATTAAAGTCCTTGTGTTCAAAAACTTGCAACAAACAACTACCGTCCCCCTCCCCTTAAAACGGAAATAAAAAAAAAAATAAAAGAAAGAAAGAAAAATAGAATAAAATAAAAATAAAAAAAGAGAAAAAAAGATACCGTTCGATCGTTGGTGACAAATTTTGCCTTCACAACCGAATGATCACCTCTAAGTCAACCGACAGTTCATAGCCTTAGTGACGGCTGCTTTGGAGATGTTCAGCCGACAAAACTTGAAAAAAAACACAAACGCAATTCTACATTCCTAAACTTAAATAGCTGAGCTGACCCTTCGCACCACGTGATTGTGATGTGTTCATGTCCAGTGTGCGAGAGAATGCGCGTGATTCACGTGAGCGTGCGTGTTGGGTTCAGCTCGCGGCGCTTTGAGCCAGTTCAAGAAACCGGGCAAAGCGCCTACAGAATTATCATTATTGGTATCTTTCGTCAACGACCTCGCAGAAACAGACAAGCAGACATAGGGACAGAGAGACGTACAGACAGACAGACAGACAGGCAGAGAGGAATGAAAGGAATAGTCCCCCGTTCTTCAGCCGGTTGGTGATGGGGGGTGGGGGTGGGAGTCGAGGGGGGGGGGGGGGGGGATGGGTGTAAAACAGTAACAGCAGTCAAAAATCGGTTCAAACTTTTATTAGCCGCGCACGACAAGAATAACGATAGAGGTGTATTCTGACATTGTATCACGGGGTGTAGTCAAAACAGACTTGGGTGGTTCCAGTGCTACTCCGCTTCAAGTGTTTCGATGATGCTTTCTCTCATATCAAAGCCATACGCTTGAAATACGGGTGTACATGCGTTGGTCAAAGTCGTTGTCTGGTTTCTGTTTCACGCCGAAAGACGGGAAGTCCGTTGGAAACACTCGGTGCTTTTCAAATTTGAAAATGGAAACACTCGGTGCTACTGTTTGGGAACACTCTGTCCTGGCGGTGCTTCTTTTGAAACTCGCGCCCTTTCGACTACTCCCCGTGTCTGCGTGGCTGGAGAATCACGCAAGATCACACAAACCTGCATGGAGAATCACGCAAGATCACACAAACCTGCATGGAGAATCACGCAAGATCACACAAACCTGCATGGAGAATCACGCAAGATCACACAAACCTGCAACAACCAAAAAGAAAAGCTGTGTGACCAGTGGCTTTAAACCTCCAATTCGTAAGGTAGCATACGACAGCGCTGGAAAACAAGAAGAAGAGGAGGAAGAGGAAGAGGAAGAGGAAGAGGAAGAGGAGGAGGAGGAGGAAGAGGAGGAAGAGGAGGAGGAGGAGGAGGAGAAGAGGAGGAGGAGGAGGAGGAGGAGGAAGAGGAGGAGGAGGAGGAGAAGGAGGAAGAGGAGGAAGAGGAGGAGGAAGAGGAGGAAGAGGAGGAGGAGGAAGAGGAGGAAGAGGAGGAAGAGGAGGAGGAGGAAGAGGAGGAAGAGGAGGAGGAGGAAGAGGAGGAGGAAGAGGAGGAAGAGGAGGAGGAGGAGGAGGAGGAGGAAGAGGAGGAGGAGGAGGAGGAAGAGGAGGAGGAGGAGGAGGAAGAGGAGGAGGAGGAGGAGGAGGAAGAGGAGGAAGAGGAGGAGGAGGAAGAGGAGGAGGAAGAGGAGGAAGAGGAGGAGGAAGAGGAGGAGGAGGAGGAGGAAGAGGAGGAAGAGGAGGAGGAGGAAGAGGAGGAAGAGGAGGAGGAGGAAGAGGAGGAAGAGGAGGAGGAGGAGGAGGAGAAGAGGAGGAGGAGGAGGAGGAGGAGGAAGAGGAGGAGGAGGAAGAGGAGGAGGAAGAGGAGGAAGAGGAGGAGGAAGAGGAGGAGGAGGAGGAGGAGGAAGAGGAGGAAGAGGAGGAGGAGGAAGAGGAGGAAGAGGAGGAGGAGGAAGAGGAGGAGGAAGAGGAGGAGAGGAGGAGGAGGAGAAGAGGAGGAAGAGGAGGAAGAGGAGGAGGAAGAGGAGGAAGAGGAGGAGGAGGAAGAGGAGGAAGAGGAGGAAGAGGAGGAGGAGGAAGAGGAGGAAGAGGAGGAGGAGGAAGAGGAGGAGGAAGAGGAGGAAGAGGAGGAGGAGGAAGAGGAGGAGGAGGAGGAAGAGGAGGAGGAGCGGAAGAAGAAGAAGCAGAAGAAGAAGAACAACAACAACAACAACACGTGTTCTTGCCGAATTCATGTAAAACCCATCTCTTCGCCCTCTCATAGCCATGCCATGTTGTCGTTCTGCTGGTGTGAGTGCGTGTGTGCGTGTGAGTGCGCGCGCGTGTGTGTGTGTGTGGATATGAGTTTTTATTAGTTTTTATCCGTTTTGTCACATTTATCTGTCTTGTGTTTGTTTTATCCGTCTTTTGTGTCTTTTATGTCTTAATATGAATAAATATGTATTTTATGTAAAGCGTCTAGAGCTTAGATAAGGTTAGGCGCTATATAAATATTCTATTACTATTATTATTATCTAAGAGTGCACAAAAACCAGGTACACTACTAAAAAAAAAAAAAAGTCAAGGAAAACCTTCAACTCCGCGTGTTGTTTTGAAAGGGTCATATCTCGTAAACGTGTAAAGACAGATTAACCCCAACTCCACAGCTGTGTCGACAAGACGTAAGACAATGCTGTGAAAGCAAAATAAAAATCTCGCACTTCCACTTCCGGTACACCCCATGAGCAAAATGCCTGGCAGAGAAGGACCTCGATTAGCCGCGAAATAGTCTTTGTAGCTTGCGCAGCGTAAAGCCCTAATTAACCAACTAAAGACTCAGCAAAGTGCCCAAAATTTGATCAAAAGGCCAGGAGAAGGACAAAGGTGGAAAAGGACGTTAAACTCCTAAACACCCACCCACCCACTCTCTGTCTCTGTCTGTCTGTCTGTCTGTCTTTCCCCCCACCCGGCCCCACCCCCAGTCACGTGACTAATCGGTCGAGGTCGTAGAGGATCTAGTGTCATTGGTAGAACTTGGAGAGGGGAGAACCGGCAACAATAACAACAAAACAGACAAAATAAAATGAAATTTGGAGAAACAACTTTGTAGGACGGGGCCGTTCCTCCTTGTTGAGTACTCGTTCGACTTATCCGTGAAAAATTTAGTCATACAAAGGGCAAGTTTGGCCGGGAAAATTTTTTTGCTTCGACGTATCCGAAGTTCGACTTAAGCGTGTTTGACTTGAGCGTATGGGTCTGTAATAATAAAAATAGTAATAATAATAATAATAATGACTTTTGCAGCGCCTAATCTCCGAAGCCGGCGCTCTGGGCGTTTTACAAATACATATAAAAGGTGATAAATAAATACGCGACTAACAGATAAATAATCAATTAAATAAATACGAACAAAAGCGCACATAGATAGATAGACAGACAGACAGACAGATAGATAGATAGATAGATAGATAGATAGATAGATAGATAGATAGATAGATAGATACATACATACATACATACATACATACATATAGTCAGACAGACAGTCAGACATACATACAAGCACTGACGCCTACATACATACCAACATCCAATACACACCTACATACATACACACTGCAAAGCAACGGGTTGTGCTTTGTAACGAGGCTGAATGAACTGATCAGAAGGCTGATATGAATAGATGCGTTTTAAGGGCGTGTTTGAATGACTGGGCGGTTTGACTGTCGTGTTTCCTGAGGGAGGTTGTTCCAGAGGACCGGGCTTTGGTAGGAAAAACGGCGCTGGTCGAAGGACTTTGTTCTAACGGTTGGAGCAGTGAGGAATCGGGAGTCGGATGAGGAACGCAGCTGTCTGGAAGGGGTGTAGATGTGTAAAAAGGTCAGAGCGGGTGGGTGGGTTCTTGGGAGTTTTACGTCCTTTTCCACCACATAAGGGTGATATCAAAGACTGGGCAACGATGAAAAAGCACAAATATTTGGCCCCAGCCGGGATACGAACTCACGACCCGAGCATTAGAAGTCCAACGCTCTACCATTCGGCCACACCGGCTCCCGTAAAAGGTCAGAGAGATAGAGAGGTCCAAAGATAGAAGTAAAGGTCAGAGACAGGATTTTGTAATGGGTTGGGGAAGAGAAATCTATATAATAAATATGGGGGGGGGGGGGGGGCATATTTGACGAAAAAGACGCATGAACATAGTACAAAACAAAAAGCCACTGTCACAATACAAAGACAACCCCCCCCCCCCCAAACAAGTAGTAATGAAAACAACAACAACAAACGTTACAGTACACAATGAAAAGAAAAGTAAGACAAATGACATCAACGGAAAGGCTGCTGAGGCCTAACTACACTGATAGAAGGTTAACTAGACTAATCATGAACACACACACACACACACACACACACACACACACACACACACACACACACACACACACACACACACACAGACACAGACACACACACACACAGACACAGACACACAGACACACACACACACAGACACAGACACACACACACACACACACACACACACAGACACAGACACACACACACACAGACACACACACAGACACACAGACACACACACAGACACACACACACACACACACACACACACATCACTTTCATAACATACAGCTGGGATCTCGATAAATTGAGCTGGGGTTGGGGGGGTGGGGGTGGGGGGGATGAGTATTTACAGACGGATAGAGTTGCGCAAGCAACAAAGATCATTTCGCAGCTAATTAACTAAGAGCAAAGATCTTGGAAACGAGAGAAAATGCTGACTGAAAGAAGTGGGTTTTTGGTCTGTTTTTAAAAAACTGTGAAAGATGGAGACTGACAGATTTTAGACGAGGACAGTGGAGGAGAAGTGTACAACATCCTGCGCTATTCTCTACATCTAATTTCACGACGACGTCAATACGCATATATTAGTTCTGAAATACAGGAAATCGCCCGTGTAGACTTTCTGCGTCACATCCCGTCTCCGGAAATACCTCTTGCGATAACCCATCCAACCGCTCTCTCTCTCTCTCTGTGTCGGGAACTGGAGACGTCGCATCTGCGTTGTATTTTCAAAATGACGGTCGCTTAGCCTTATTGATTATACATATACTAGACTTTCATTTGTGTGTGTGTTAGAATAAGTGTAAGTTTTTCATAGGTGTGTGAGTACATGAGACTTTTATGTGTGTGTGTGTGTGTGTGTGTGTGTGTGAGAGAGAGAGAGAGAGAGAGAGAGAGAGAGAGAGAGAGAGAGAGAGAGAGAGAGAGAGAGAGAGAGAGAGAGAGAGAGAGAGAGAGTATTATTTATGAGTGTGCGAGTGTTTCAGATATAATTAAGTTTGTGAGTAGTTTAATACGAGTATTGTAAGAGCGTGAGCACTTTGAACTTATACGGATGTGTGTGTGTGTGTGTGTGTGTGTGTGTGTGTGTGTGTGTGTGTGTGTGTGTGCGCGCGCGCGCGCGAAATGGCATTTACTTGTGCGCGTGACTGAGGCTTCTGTTAGTGCAAGTTTTATATATTTTTTTTATGATGGCCTATAATTTTCAAATACTGTACAGTAATTTGAATTTGAATATTCTTGCGCATATGTTGCAGCAAGGGCCCACAAATTTCCTTCATTGTCTCATTAGAACGAGAATGTGTAGATCTTACACTGCAAAGGATGGCAAGCTTATCAAACAAAATAACATGTGTGCTCTCTGTCTGTGTCAGTGTGTGTCATTGTGTGTGTCAGTGTGTGTCATTGTGTGTGTGTGTGTGTGTGTGTGTGTGTGTGTGTGTGTGTGTGTGTGTGTGTGTGTGTGTGTGTGTGAGAGAGAGAGAGAGAGAGAAATTGTAATAATAATAATAATAATATATATATATATATATATATATATATATATATATATATATATATATATATATATATGATAGATATTGGATGGCGCTGCACCGCGGCGACGCGCTTCCCCTGGGGGAAGCAGCCCGAATTTCCCGAAAGGGATAGTAAAGTAGTAAAAAAAAAAAAAAACCCAAAAAACCCCTCAAAACAACAACAACAACAACAAAAAACCACCAAAACAAAAAACACCACGACAATAGACAGAACTCAGTTCAAACTTTATTGGCCGCACGAGACAAGAATAACGATAGACGTGTATTCTGACGTTCTATCACGGTGTGTAGTCAAAATAGACTTGAGTGTTTCCAGTGCTACTCCGCTTCAAATGGTTCTCCTTACGTAAAGCCACATGTTTGAAATATGCGTATACACATTTACACACACGTCCTTGCATTGTAGGAACGCGTAGGTCAAAGCTGTTGTCTTGTTGATAAAAAAGCCTTTTTTTCTGTTTCACGCCGAAAGACCGAGATCTGTTGGAAACACTCGGTGCTCCTCAAATTTGAAAATGGAAACACTAGTTGCTACTGTTTGGAAACACTCTGTCCTGGCGGTGCTACTGTTGAAACTCGCGTCAATTTTGACTACTCTGTGTCTACGCGGCTGGAAAATCACTCGCATACGCCTGCAACAACCAACAAGAAAATCTGTGTGACCGGTGACTTGAAACCTCCAATCCCTGCGGTAGCATACGACAGCGCTGGAAAGGGTGGGTGGGTGTTTGGGGGTTTAACGTCCTTTCTCCACCACATACGGGTGATATCAAAGACGGGGGCAACGATGAAAAAGCCAGCACAAATATTTGGCTCCAGCCGGGATACGAACTCACGACCCGAGCATTAGAAGTCCAACGCTCTGCCATTCAGCCACCCCGGCTCCCCCACAACACTGGAAAACAACGACGAGAGAGGCAAAAGCCTAATTGGCTCTCTTGTGAAATGGGTCAAGGTCATTCAAAAGAGCACGGCTGTCAAGGACTTATCAATGTCTATCATCATATTAAGTCACGTGTCTCTGGTGATCGTAGGTTCTGAGAAAGTTGCATACATTTTTAGTTCCCCCTGTACAGCGTGTACGACCTTGACCTTAGTCAAGATCATTCAAACATGTTAAGTCCGTAAAGATCTTATCAACGTCTATAATTAGGCCAAGTTTGATGCCTCTGGTGTTTGTAGTTCTTGCGAAAATGCCAACGTTAAAATTCAGAACAGACAGCTCTAATGACCTTGATATTTTAGTGAAGGTCTTTCTAGAGCGTATAAATGAAAAAGGTCTTGTTGCTGTCTATCACCAAACCAATTTTGGTGTCTCTGCGTGTTTTTGATTTTGTTTCTGAGAGAATGTCAACGTAAAAGTTTTTTTTTTAATTTAAAAAAAAGAAGTTTTCCGCACATAGCTTATATGGCTTTGACCTTGCCTCCAGGTCATTCAACACAGGTATATCAGTAAAGGTCTTAAAACTATCTATCATCATTCTGTTTAGTGCCTCTTGCCTTTGTAGATTCTGAAAAAAATACCATATTAAAATTTTAAACAAACAGCTAATGACCTTCACCTTGAGTCAAATTTATTCGAAAGGTTTTGTAAGGTCTTTCGCTGTCTATCAGCAAGCCAAAAAACAAAAACAAAAAAAGCAAAAAACAAAACCAAACAAATAAAACCTCACCCAAAACAAAGCAAAAAACTCAAAACAAACAAAGACAAAATAAACAAAACCCAAGCAAACAACAAACAGCAACAACATTTCCACATAAACAAATGCCCCAAAAGAAAAGAACAAACAAACAAACAAACAAACAAACAAACAAACAAACAAAGGATAAAAGCCGCCGAACACAAACACAAAAACAGACAACATTGTCACCCCCGCCTAGTAGGCCCCCTGCCGTGAAATAGCACGTTGACCACAAAGTTGTTCAGAACTGTCTACTTTCCTTTTTTTCTTTTTCTTTTCTTCTTCTTAGTGATTAGTTGTCTCCCCGAAGGTCTCGGCTAGCCATAGCCAATTTCGGGTCAGTGCAAAGGGTAAGCGTTGCGAAACCCGATGGTACAGAGTTGGGCCCGCGTACGTTTTCCGCACATCTCGGGGCACCAGTACCGGTGCAGGCGGAAGCTTATTTATCTCCCTTTGGCCACAGGGCAGCGCCACGTAAATCTGACGCCTCTTTGCTTTATATTCATTATTTGCTATATTATTGGGGGTTGCTGGGTGCCTATCAAATTGTAAATAATAATAATAATAATACATCATACTTATAAGGCGCCCGTCTCTGAAGGACAGACTCAGAGCGCACCCCCCCCCCCCCACACACACACACGCACGCACACACCCACACATGAACATGGACAGAGGGACCCAGTTATCTATGGATAGCCTGACGGAACAAGCATGTTTTAAGTTGTGATTTAAAGGCTGACAGTGTGGGGACATCACGGACAGCAGAAGGCAGCGAGTTCCAGATTGTCGGGGCGAGGTAGCTGAACGCGCGTTCACCGGCAGTTTTCATATTACGCAGAGGAACTTCGAGAAGTTTTTCATCAGAGGATCGCAGTCTGCGGGAGGGCTGATAAGCAGAGAGTGCAGCTGACAGATACTGAGGTAAATACTGTGCACTTGCTGGCTGAGTGAGTTTGTGCGTCCGTCCGAGAGCGTGCTGTGTGGCGGAGTGCGCGTCAGTCAGTGTGACAAACATTAACAACAAACCCAAAAGAAAAACCACTTTGTTACCGCTGTTGTCTGGCGCCGCAGGGTCAGAACAGGACAACGGTGCGGCACATTCACACGTGTCGGCTCCACACGCTGAAATCAAACGTGACACCACATGTAGGTGGGTGGGTGTTCGGGAGTTTAACGTCCTTTTCCACCACGTATCCACATGTAGGTGACCTTTGAGCCACTCCGTTCCATCTCAGGGAGCCGGGGTGGCCGAATGGTAGAGCGCTGGACTTCTAATGCTCGGGTCGTGAGTTCGTATCCCGGCTGGGGCCAAATATTTGCGCTGGCTTTTTCATCGTTGCCCCGTCTTTGATATCACCTGTATGTGGTGGAAAAGGACGTTAAACCCCTAAACACCCCGTTCCATCTTTGGCACAGGTCGCTGAACTTCGATGGTTTGCAGTAATTTTAATTTCAGACTTACTTGTTATTTGCAACCATTGCATAGATATGCTTTTAAAATATAAACATACAAGTAAACAAGGGTCGGTGGTGGGGGTGGGGGAGTGGGGGGGGGGGGTGGTGGGGGGGGGGGGGGCTTAACGTCCTTTTCCACCACATTCGGGTGATATCAAAGACGGGGCAACGATGAAAAAGCCAGCACAAATATTTGGCCCCAGCCGGGATACGAACTCATGACCCGAGCATTAGAAGTTCAACGCTCTACCATTCGGCCACCCCGGCTCCCCGATACATGTAAACAAAACAAGCTACATTATGGAATAACGACATACTGCAATACCGCTGAAATTCACCAAGCTCAGTATCTTGTGGTTTTAAGAGAAGGGTTGGGTTGGGATGGAATTTTTTTGTGTGCACACTTGATTGTGTGTGTGTGTGTGTGTGTGCCGGTGTGTGTGTGTGTGTGTGTGTGTGTGTGTGTACACAAAGGCGAGACAGGCACTGTAAGCGAGTCTGCAAGCCGTAAATATGACCTAATTCCGGAAAAGCCCACCAAATTTCCTGCCCGCCCACTGGGGATTCAAACCAGGCAGCTCAGGATCCGAGTCCGATGCCTTAACCACTAGACCAAATCACCTGTCGGTTCATTCAAAGCGTTATAGGGCCTTTCGCCATTGCCATGACCTATTTTGTCAGAGTGACGTCCCTTGAAAAGTCATAATCATTGTCCCTGTGGCGCAGTGGTAAGATGTGCACGGTATCACGGTAGGGACTTTTAGCTGTCACCAATTAGATTCACTGAAACAGAATGCCACAAAACCCACAGATACACTGAGCCAAAAACCGTGCCACCCCAGACACACTGTATGAACTGGCGAACTTTACTGCAGCCCCGCTACAGCCGGATGTCACTGAAATGAACTCGACACAGAACTAGCACAGTCACGGATACATCAAGCAAGGCCGACCTGTCAGTCTGTCTGAATGGAATAGTGTTCAGCTGGACTGTTAGAGTCGCTGCCCCCTCCCCTCCCCCCCAATCAGTCACATTTGGGTAGAAAATCTGCAACAAGTTATGAGTCTAGAAATCTGCCCCCCCCCCCCTCCACCCCACCCCTCGTGATCACCTACCCCTTTGTGTCGTCGTTTTCACTCACACGTGTGGCAGGGAAGTTAGACTAACCACGATGACTGAGGCCCCGTTTACATTACAGAGCGCTCTGAGGGCGCCCCTAAAGCGCACCGTACTGAGAGCGCTCAACTTCGTTTACATCACACAATCGTGGAAGGGGAGCTGATATGTCTCGTTCTCTTGAGGAATGTGACATATTCAAGATGGCAGCGTCCATAAAGCACGTGTTTTTGTATGCCTGGCAGAAAAACAAACAAACCGATCTTTCGCCATTTGCAAAAAATGGCCTGTTGCTACGGTGACACAGGGCCCCACGTGACGTGACGTGACGAAAGCGCCCTAAGCTAGAGCGCCCTCAGACTACCCGCTGTAGGTAGTCTGAGAGCGGTGCGGCGCTCTCCGAGCGGTTTGTCCAAGTGTAAACGCGACAGGGCGCTCTCAGAGCGCTCTCAGGGCGGTATTTTAAGCTAAAGTGAACGGGGCCTGAGTCTAGTAAGACTGTGGATTTAAAGCATCACTTACACTGGCCTCCTTGGGGTCTGAGCCTGCACTGGTTTTCGAAACAGCACACAATTTCTGGCGGGCCGCAGTCAGCATCCGAGCAACATCCGGGACACGCGGTGGTGGTGGTGGCGGCGGTGGTGGTGGGCGCCCTGCAAAGCCCTGTAAAGCACCAACTCAGGAACTGAACGCCAAGCTGCAATTGCTTGTAGAGAGAGAGAGAGAGAGAGAGAGAGAGAGAGAGAGAGAGACAGAGAATAATTAGAAAAGAAACTCCTTGAGAGCTGTGATCAACTATTATTCTGAACAAAGCATGGAACCCACATTTTCGGGCCCTCAGCGGGCCCTTCATCAGGGGAATACGAAATACAAAAGATAGAGAGAGAGAGAGAGAGAGAGAGAGAGAGAGAGAGAGAGAGAGAGGACAGATATTGGATGGCGCTGCGCCGCGGCGACGCGCTTCCCCCGGGGGAAGCAGCCCGAATTTCCCGAAAGGGACAATAAAGTAGTGGGTGGGGGTGGGTATTTGCGAGTTTAACGTCCTTTTCCACCACATACGGGTGATATCAAAGACGGGGCACCGAGAAAAAATGCCAGCACAAATATGTGGCCCCAGCCGGCGGGATTCGAACTCACGACCCGAGCATTGAGAGTCCAACGCTCTACCATTCGGCCACCCCGGCTCCGGATAATAAAGTAGTAAAAAACAACAACAACAACAACAACAAAACTAGACTTTCCTGTCGGTGACACTGTCAAGCACAAAATGCAGCAGAAACCAACCCGTCTTGTCATCGACTCTATCAAGCACACAGTCAAACAGAAACCAACCTCTCTTGTCGGTGGATCTACCGAGTAGTCAAACAGAAACCAACCTGTCTTGTCGGTGAATCTACCAAGCACATAGTCAAACAGAAACCAGCCTGTCTGTCGGTGGATCTATCAGGAACACAGTCAAACAGAAACCAACCTATCTTGTCGGTGGATCTACCAAGTACATAGTCAAACAGAAACCAACCTGTCTTGTCGGTGAATCTACTAAGCACAGAGTCAAACAGAAACCAACCTGTCTTGTCGGTGTATCTACCAAGCACATAGTCAAACAGAAACCAACCTGTCTTGTCGGTGAATGATTTACCAAGTACACAGTCAAACAGAAACCAACCTGTCTTGTCGGAGTCACCGTCGGCCACGCAGTCAAAGCCGTCAGCACACGGACACGCTACTGGCCTCCTGAAGCCGTAGTTGTAAACAGTGCATACTGCAAGGAACACCGAAATAAAACTTATCATGTCTATAATATTAGGATTTCGTTGTGTGAGCCTTCGTTAAGTTTTTGTATCTCTTTTCTTTAGCCCCGAGGTTCTGGAACTCACAGCCAATCCATTGCCTGTGGAACTTCGTACTCTGCGCGCCCTATCACAGTTTAAATCCCATCGTTAAGATCAAACTCCCCCGTATGGCCTTCAACTGTTTGCGTTTTCGGATTTGTTCCGTTTGTATCCGGTCTGTCCGATGGAGAGGAAGTTGAAATAGTATGGGACTGTAAATGTCTTGGCGTGGTTTTCAATTTCAACAACAAATTTAATAAAGCTCAAAAGATGCAATACACAGAGCTTACATGATTAGTTCGAGTGGTTTACGGCGAAAGACTGACCCCGAGATGGTTCGATTGTTTGTGTAGCTACCGAGCCTCCGGCGTAAACCACTGAGTGGGTTATGGAAAGTCATAACTCACACTTTCGCTCTCCGTTTCCTTACTATTTTCGGACGTAAAGCACTCATAGTTAACACTGAAAGTTTGCACTGGCCAGTGGTGTAAAAGGCTATGTTTTCACTATTGAAAAAGTGCAGAAAACTTGATTTGCCGATTGACCTACAATTAGACCTATTTGAAAAATGTATTCATCCTATCCTGTTGTACGGCAGGGAAGTATGGTCAATGGGTTCACTGGACATCTGCGAAACATTACAATTGGAATTTTTAAAAATAATACTCAAGGTTAAAACTTCTACTCCATCTTGCATGGTCTTTGGTGAGCCGGGTACGTTTCCTATCTCCATCGAGGCCAAATGTAGAATGTTAACTTTATGGTACAAATTGACACAACTTTGTGAATGCTGGATCGGTTAACATTACTTCTTCATTGTTACGTCTGTGTCTGAACTTGTATGAAAGCACGCAAATAAAACTCGCATGGTTAAAAAGCGTGCACATGCTATCAAATGATCTTGGTCTCTCGTATTTTTGGTTACAACGCCAAAATCTTGATTATTCTATTGACAAATTAAAAAAGATAGTGAAGCAGAGACTGCGCGACCAGTATTTGCAAGCTTGGAAACAGGAAGTGTTTGAAAATAATATGTGTATAACATACAGACTGTTTATAGATAAGTTTGGGTTTGAAGAATATTTGACAAAAAAGCTCTGTTGCTGCACGGCGAAACCTCCTGAATTTTAGACTTAGCAATCACAAACTGCCAATTCAACACCAGAGACAACTAGGAATACCAAGAAATGAAAGAGAGTGTTCACTCTGTGGAAAAAAAAATGAGATACGGGATGAGTTCCACCATTTACTCAATTGCTCACACCCGCTAATAAAAGAAAGCTGTAGAAGCTTATTACCAAATTATTACCACTCCCACCCTAATGCACACTTTGATGAATAAAAAGAACAAAGTACAACTACTGAAACTGTCACGTTTAATAGCAGTAATATTCTCATTGTTTTGATTTGTGACATTCTGATTCTTCGCTCGATCATGTCAGCCAACTCGTATTGTAAAATTTAATACTGTTTGTAGCATGTCTGCGTTACCCGTAACTTGGGGGCATATTTTCCAGTTGCTGTACTATCAAGGCCGGATCCGAGGGACGGGGGGGGGGGGGTGCTTTGGTACTACAGCACCCCCCCCCCCCTGTAAATAATTGTTTAAAATTGAGTTGTAACGCTTGTGTTTTAGTGCCGTATATAACAACAGTTAGAAACTCAAAAACGTCGGTTGTTGTGTTTGTCCTTTTACAAGACCCGGGCATTGGCAAAAAAAAAAATAAAAAATCAGCCGCCCCCCTCCCCCCCCTCCGAAAAACTGATTGATCCGGCCCTGTCTATGCACCTTATCAGTAATGTCTATGTTCTCAATGTTTGTGTATGTGTGTGAGAATGGACTTCTAATTCTCGGGTCGTGAGTTCGATCCCGGCTGGGGCCAAATATTTGTGCTGGCTTTTTCATCGTTGCCCCGTCTTTGATATCACCCTATGTGGTGGAAAAGGACGTTAAACCCCCAAACACCCACCCACCCATGTGCCGCCCGTGGTGATATAATTTTGATTGTATCATGGCTTTAAAAGCCCCCTGTGGCTGTGAGCCGGCAATAAAAAATCTCTTTCCTTCTTGACCTTGCTGCACCTCTCAAGCTGTATAGTGAGTGTGGGCTGGAAATAAAGAGATGTGTGTGTGTGTGTGTGTGTGTGTGTGTGTGTGTGTGTGTGTGTGTGTGTGTGTATGTGTGAGAGAGAGAGAGAGAGAGAGGTGTGTGTGTGTGTGTGTGTGTGTGTGTGTGTGTGTGTGTGTGTGTGTGAGAGAGAGAGAGAGAGAGAGGTGTGTGTGTGTGTGTGTGTGTGTGTGGAAAGTAGACGTGAACGGGTCTGCCATTTGACATGTAGTTTCATTGTTGAAGATACAGAGGGGTGTGTGTGTATGTGTGTGTGTGTGTGTGTGTGTGAAGTTGGAGAATGCTAGCACAATTCGTGTTTTACACACACACACACACACACACACACACACACACACGTACTGTCATTGTCCTGTCCCAGCTTGTCGCAGACCCCATCCCTGTTTCCGAATCCACGATTCTGGTAGTCAAGGCGACAGCACTCGTCCACATCACAGTCGGTTTGGTACCTGCAGCGTCGGAGGCATGAACATTGCCCTGGCACAAAGGAACAGAACCCGGCCAATATCATCATTAATGACACACGCCTCACAGGAACAGCACTCGGGTTAAAGTATATTCTGTCTTCTTGTCGAGTAAGGTAGGCCTAATAGTTCATGAACCTAAGAAGTAAGTCTAGCTATTGGTCAATTTCTCAAGAATCAAACTGCTCAAACGACAGCCTCTCCAAGTTCTATTTTTGTTTTTGCCCCAACTCTTCGCCAGCTCTACTGGTGTTCCTCCCAGGTCATGGGTGGAATCCACAGAGGGCTCGAAAGCCGGGGCAATTTTCATTATGCATGATGATGGAGATGAGGATGATGGTAAGATCATGCCGTGGAGGTCCGTCTGGTTTGGGACTGCGGGACAGAGCCGCATTCCACGCTTCCTGTCATAAATATTCCGGCGTTGACCAGGCCCGGGAACTCCAGAACACAGAGGTCGCTATGACATGAGTCTATTTCACTGGAAACAGTGGCGGAGTGGAGAACAAAACGCAGAGCAGTCCACACACGGTAGGGCGGGGTCTGTCCAGCGAAGGTTGGACGGTTGGTTAGGTGGGGTTTATCGTCCCCGCCACAACGAGGTGATGGGAGACGGCCCTAAGGCTACGCACCGGTATTAGCTTCCGGGGCATGTAGTAAGAACTCGGCTAAATATAGTAGAAAATCTTTGCCCCTTTTAAAATTTGTGTGCAGAGTGAACAATGGCAATCTGGTGCTTTTTGTTGGCTTTGTAAACAAGTTTCATGCCAGGTAATAGTAAAATTAGGGAAAAATGAGGCTGGCTTGTCGACTATTTGTATTCATGCGCGGCTGGCACAGGAGCCAGCAGACGACCGTGGAATGAGGGGGTATGTGGTGACTGCCAACATTGCCAAAAAACGGAACATTGGAGTTTGTTTAAATTTCCTCTACGCATGAGTCTATGGCTGCCTGATTTTTGTGAATTTTTTGGTGAATTTTAAAGCATTTCTATGGTGTCATCTGCAGCGGTATATGTAAGAGGAATATATAGCGTTTTCCTCCAGATTTGCATCTCTGGTATGTAGCCTAAGGGGCAGCTAGGTTATGGGGGATGGAGATAGCTACCCTAACTGAACAGTCCAGCAGCTGTTCTATAGCTACGCTCAGCGCAACTCGCAAATGGCCGCCAGCGACATTACAAGGGGGTGGGGTGGGTGTTTGGGGGTTTAACGTCATTTTCCACCACATAGGGTGATATCAAAGACGGGGCAACGATGAAAAAGCCAGCACAAATATTTGGCCCCAGCCGGGATCGAACTCACGGCCCGAGCATTAGAAGTCCAACGCTCTACCATTCGACCACACCGGCTCCCCGCGACATTACAAATTTACAAAGCTTTAAAATACACTCTAGGAGGATCACTGACTCAGTAGTGGCAGGATCTGTGCAAAACACGATTTTAATAATAATAATAATAATAATAATAATGAGTATTGTATAGACGCGTTACCCAATTTCATGAATCGGCTTCACGAAGAGCCGCGAACTGAACCCAACACGCACGCTCACGTGAATCACATGCATTCTCTCACACACTGGACATAAACACATTACAATCACGTGGTGCGAAGGGTCAGCTCAACTATTGAAATTTCGGAATTTAGAATTGCATTTATTTTTCAAATTTTGTGGGCTGAACATTTCCAAAGCAGACATTTTGACACGGTGGGAGATTCTGATCCTGTCAGGTGCCGCTTTGATGAATTCAGCCGTAAAGAAAAAGAAAAAAAAAAAAGTCGAGCTTACCAGAAATGGGGTCTCGCGGAACGCACTCGCCCTCTGCTACGCCGCTGGAAGAAAGGGACACCTGGCAGCACTGGTCCTTGGGGCACTCCCAGTCGTTGCAGCAGGTTGACTCGGCCGACCCAGGTTTTCGCGAAAGGCAGGAGGAGAACCTGCCCTTGGCATAGCCCATGTAAGCCTCACCACCACACAAGAGCTGAATAAAGTGAAGAAATGTGACTTTACATAATAACGAATGCCTTGTAAAAATCGGAGAAGTTCCAGGATGGACTACTGAAACAAACAAACAAAAAATGTTTGACGCACACTAGTTCTCAATGCCAGAATTTTAATTTGAAAACACAAACAGGAGAACTCTCTCTCTCAGCGTTTCCTGGGTGTGGATGGACGCACGCCAAATGACCTTGTCTATGGCGAGGTTGGGAGGTACCCCATTTTTTTCTGAATTCATACATCAGATGTATCAGATATTGGCTCAAAATAACGAGAATGGATGAGCAGCGTTTGCCATCACTATCTTACAAACTTCTATACGATCTTGATTGTAAAAGGTAAAACCACATGGGCTACTCGAGTTCGTCAATGTCTTTGTAGATATGGGTTCCATTACGTGTGGTTGAATCAAGGGGTAGGTTGTATTAATTCATTTATAAAGTGTTTCAGACAACGCGTTATAGACTGCCGGTGGCAGGACTGGGATAGTCATTTGCATTCTAGTAACAGATTTTCTATGTATTGTTCATTTAAAAGCACACATGAAGTTGAGCCATATCTTTCATTATCTTTGAACAGATATGTTATTCATGCTTTCGCACAATTCAGATTGGGCATATCAATTCTGGCAGAACACAGAAACAGGTATAAAGTAAATGCTGTGCCAGTAACTTGTAGACTCTGCCATTCTGCAGTAGAGAATGAAGTTCACTTTATACTGTGCTGTCCTGCCCTTGATGCCTTGCGGTATGATTTAATTCCGGCTAAGTTCCACCGTAATCCATCAACTTTCAAATTGGTTTTGCTATTGTCAACAAAAAATGTCAACATGTTGAACAATGTTGTACTTTTCTTTTACAGGTCATTGAAAACACTGGAGAGAGTGCTATGAATATCTCGTTACATTGCATGCACACCCCTTCCTGATGGGGACCAATGCCCTTTAAGGAATAAAGAGTCTTGAGTCTCTGTGTGTGTGTGTGTGTGTGTGTGTGTGTGTGTGCAGTACTGAGGTACCGGAAGGGGGGGGGGGGGGCAGAAGGGGGCAGCGAGATGACGTTTGAGGAATACATATCATAAATATGAGGTAAGTAAATGAGGTTTTGTCCCAATATATTTTGAATTGCTTTCGATCGGGGAGAGAGGGAGAGTGGTTGGGTGTCTGTGTGTGCGTGTGCATGTGCGATACTGGGGTACTGGAATACTGGGGTACTGGAATACTGGCGTACCGGGTGCGTGTTAGAGGAAAGCTGAACGACTGCATGCTAGAGAAAGATAACACAGAACACCACTTATCATCCGTAGTGGCCTCTTTTTCTTTGATCTCTCCTGTGGAATAAATGTCCGTATTGTACTAGTACTTGAGAAATCATGTGACACAGAGCACGACATCACATGACAATCAGGCATTGTTCCCTGCAAAAAGGTTCTTTCTTTCAGACAGAACAGAGATACAGTCTTTCTGGCAAAAAAACTATCATCATCGATGAGCAATTACATGTATTACTACTCTTCGGGGAGAACTCGCTCCCTATGTCAACACCATCGACGACGAAACATTTTGACTCGGCATATCGGTGTTTCCGACTTCATCAACTCGTTGTTCAAGTACAATACAACAGTAGCCTTTAAAGACCTAGCAAGCACTCCTTACTCAAATTTCGGACAGTTTTAACCAACACTTATCAAAAGTCGTTCTCAAAAAGTTCAATCGAAGCTGGCGTCTCACCGACATGTATGCTGTTTACTAATTCGGAAAGCCGGACGCAAATCCCGCTGCTCAAGTTCGAGACGGCAGCAGACTTGACCTACCAAACGCTCTCAGATCAAAAGTAATTTCAACGCTAGGAAACCCAAAACCTGTGACATAAAGCTGAACAGAGTCGGTCGTCTGCTATCGGCGCAGAGAATGCATTGGCAGCGGATTCGTGGTCTAGATAGATCTCCGATTGAACAAAAGCTTCTTGAATCGATTGAGTCATGCATGCAGTTATAAATGTGGCTGCTGGGGAAGGACACTTTAATCGGTGTACATGTACTACAAATATCAGAATAAACACTCACAAAGCTTCATATTTCGTGAAGAATCGCGACAGGGAGACTCCCGCTCGAACGGACCCTAATCGTGCAAAGCGTGAACAGACTGAGCTGTGCTTGATCGGTTTCGCATTCACCTCGCAAATTTACATTTCCTTGAAAGCGTTACAATGTTTTTTTTGTGTGTCTTTAGTCGAAGTTTAAAACTTGTGTTTTTGTTTGGATTTAAGTTCATGAGTGAATTGACACCGTCTTGCCAGCATAAAAAGGCGCACTTTATTCTGTCGGCGTCGTGCTCTGCCGACGTACAAACTCGTTCGTCTGCTATGTGCAGCCGCTGTCGACTGTCAGATTTTACTAGGATAAACATTCAAAATATACCATAAATTGGCCCAAAAAGGATAATAAAGCATTTATACCCCATCAAGCTGTGGTATACCGACTCGTATTTTGATCCATCGCTAAAGCTCAGGGTTGATTTGCGTCTTGGATGAAAATACTCGTCGGTATCCCACAGCTTGATGGGGAATGACTGCTAAGTCTGTAGTGATTTTTGTTGTCTTGAAAAGGCGTGATTTTCGTGGTTTTTGTGTTATGTAGGTCTCAAACAAAAAGAGGCAAGTTGCCGGTGAAGCTGGGACCTTTTGCACAGAGGTCGGGCCAAGTGACGCAAGCGGATTTGTGTGAACTGGATCTCTGGCCTACACAGAAAGTAGACGTGCAATTACTCCAGTGATGCCTGAGCGGAAAGGAGACATTCAAATTTGTTTAAACTCCTGTCAGGTGCGTGCCTTTGAATGGACTGTTCATGGTAGTAATTGTTTCTAGATTGAAGCTTTTTTGTTGGGGGGGGGGGGGCCTATGATGCCTGAGGCTAACAGGGAATATATAGACATTTTGGGGCCTCGTATATTTGTGCCCTTCGGCCACACACACACACACACACACACACACACACACACTGCACACACACACGCACACATCTACCCCAATCCCCCAACGCACCCTTACCAGCTCTCTCTCTCTCTCTCTCTCTCTCTCTCCACCCCCTTTCCCCCTCCTCAGGCCAATGCCTCAGACACATTTGAGGACAGATGAAGGAAATCTGATACTGAAGGTTTTATCAACAATTTGATCGCGCATGCCAGATGGGCGGTTTACTTCTGAATCACAAATAAGGCCATTTGTTTTACTAACGACATAATTATTCATCCTACGTGCTTCACTTTCCGTCTTTTCACAGCTAAGGAGCCGGGACAGTGGAGCCGTAGAACACTGGACTTGCAATGTTCGGGTCGTGAGTTCGGTTCCCCGACTGGGCCAGATGGATAGGGGGAGAGGCAAATCAACAAAATGCGTTCAACCTCACACATAGTATGATCGCAATCCTACCAAGGATATATACAGTCACAGGGCCGTAGCAGCCCTACCGGCCACTCCGGTCATGGCCGGACCACTTTTTTGGGGGGAAAAAAAAAACAAGAAAAAGAAGGAGATGTCATAAACAGTAAAACGTACTCTTTGGTGAGTGTGCGGTTATGTGCTCATTGACTTGCACTGTTTTTGTGCGTTTGTAGTTTTGCTTGTGGATACATTTGTCAATACAGTCAGGAGGGTTTCTAAAGCAAAAGCATTCTTCCAAAATAAAGCCTCTTCATCAAAATATTTTTAACTTGCGTTTCCCCGTTCAAACAAGTAACAAGTAATTCTTTTGTTTTCCGTTGAAGTTGAGGAGAACAGGGACCGTACCTTTTTTATTTATTTTTTTTATGGCCGGAGCACTTTTATGAGCTGTGCTACGGCTCTGAGTCACAGGCAAATTAAACTTGACAAAAGTGGTTCTTCAGTATAATTTAGATTTCTCTGTTGAGACGAGTGGCTCGAAAATCACGCAATGGATCGACTGATACATTCAGACTGCACTGAGCGGCCTGCGATGTACATCTATCGTGAGGGTCTAGTTTCCGTTCACTCATTACACTGATCTCACACACAAATAGCTGTATTATCCAGGGCTTGTGTTAACGCACAAACTGTGCGTATTGACGCACAGAAATCACGAAATGACGCAGAAAAAAAATCACTGGAGGTTTTACTGACGCACAGATTTTAAAATTTTGGAGCAGGAGTGCGTCGCGTGATAATCAAATTTGATAGCATGATGCACAGCTTTCACAGTTTCAGTTTCAATCTTCGGCGATCGATCGTCAGAGCAGTCGCCACAGACACTCTGAAATGTACGGCGTTTATGTCTGTTAGAGTAGGCTGACCCTCAGATTTTTCTGCTGGAAGTCATGCTGACCCTCAGAAAAAATATCTACCACAAGCCCTGTTATCACACCCACGATTCAAGCGAACCATTCAAATACACAGCAGACGTCAGTGTAGTCTACGGCTTACTCCTCCGATTCACTCGCCCTTTTCGTAGGTTCTGTTGGTTCTTCTTTGCTCTCAGGCAGATTGCCTCTATCAGGCCACTTCTAACAGCTGATTCCACCGCCATGCTAGTCAATGCCTTCATTACATCACGGCTTGACTTCTGTAACTCGGCTCTCGCTGGTTTACCCGCTGACCAGATCAATCGGCTCCAACGCGTTCAGAACAGTGCAGCGCGGCTTATCCTTCGGAAGCGCAAGCGCGACCATGTCACACCCCTGTTAATGGAATTGCACTGGCTGCCCGTTGTGTACCGCATCAAGTACAAAATTGCAACACTGTCCTTCCGTCATTTTGAGCAGTCCCTTCCTCAGTATCTTTCCGACAAACTTACCACGTATGAACCTTCTCGTACTCTCCGCTCCTCATCGGAAAAGCTCCTGAAGGTTCCCAAGTTCAATCTCAAAACCTTCGGTGAGCGCTCTTTCAGTTTCTGTGCCCCCCAGGTATGGAATTCTCTGCCTCCCTCCTCCCACAGTTTAAATCAAAACTAAAGACTTATCTATTCAAGACAGCATATGATCTGTAGTATCATCTACCCCCCCCCCCCCTTCCGCACACGTAATTAGTGTTTCATGTATGTGTGAGAATGTGTGTGTGTAGCGCACTGAGTGCTCTTTGAGCAGACTACTAGCGCTATATAAGAGCTATTATTATTATTATTATTATTAAGTTCACGTTGAATTTTTTTTCACGATTCGAGTAAACCTGCTAGGCTGATGAGAATTTGAACTCAAACCACGAGGTTATGAAGGGCGCAACGTACCAGGAAAATAAAACCAAAATCTACGCCGTGATGATTGTTGCAGACTAATGAACTAAACTACAGTGTCATCGTGATTGCTGTAGAAAAGGAATAATGCAATATGCGCGTCGTAATGCACGCGAAACAGATTCACGCGTTGTTCACTTGAGCAATAATTCAAAGCTAGGGGGCTTCAAAGGAAACATTGCCGCGGAGGATGAAAATGCGATAGAACTCACCGCCAAAAGGCAGACGACTGCGAACGAACTCATTCTGCTGTGATTCTCCGTAGCTGGTGTTGAGATGCAGCGTCCTGTGGACGAGTGTGCGCAACAAGTGACGGGATGAAGGTTTTATACGGAGAAGACAAGAGACAGCTCCTCCCACTTCACGCTGCAGCTGGTTAGCGCCGCCTATGGGTGGCGGAAGCTGGCACAATATACAGACTACTGCGCCCGTATGTAAAACTCGAGGTTAATTTAACCCACGGCTACGGGCCTAGGGTGGGGGCGGGGTGGGTGTATGGGGGTTTAACGTCCTTTTCCACCACATAGGGTGATATCAAAGACGGGGCAACGATGAAAAAGCCAGCACAAATATTTGGCCCCAGCCGGGATCGAACTCACGACCCGAGCATTAGAACTTTAGAAGTCCAACGCTCTACCATTCGACCACCCCGGCTCCCGGCTACGGGCCTAACCCAGACTAGGAAAAAAGAAACCCAAATGCAAAACTGAAAGAAAAAAAAAAAAAGGAAGAAAAGCAAGGAAGGAAAAAAAATCCTTCTATAACGGCTCAGGCACCTTCCTGGAATGGGCCCGCTTCCTGATTTAAAACAATAAACAACAGAAAATTTTACCCTAGAGCTAGTTTAGTTCGAGGTTAGACTCTAACCCGGGGCTAAAAGCCCTAACCTCGACTATTACACACGGGCCCAGGACACTAATAGCTTCCGGGGTATGTAGTAACAACTACGCTGTATATAGATAGAGGGTGGATGGGTGTTTGGGGGTTTAACGTCCTTTTCCACCACATAGGGTGATATCAAAGACGGGGCAACGATGAAAAAGCCAGCTCAAATAAATAATATTTGGCCCCAGCCGGGATCGAACTCACGACCCGAGCATTAGAAGTCCAACGCTCTTTCATTCGACCACCCGGCTCCCCCATATAGATAGAGCTTACATGATTAGTTCTCGTCGTTTACGGCGAAAGACTAACCTCGAGATGGTTCGATTGTTTGTGTAGCTACCTCGCCGGTGGCTCGCAAACCACGGAACCATCGAGGGGTTAGTCTTTCGCCGTAAACCACGAGAACTAATCATGTAAGCTGTTTCTACCACGAGCATTTTCTTTTCTCTTGGAAAATCCAGTCTAGTGATCCAAGTGCTGATTTTTTGACAGACCTTTTTACATAGACCATTTCCACCGACACCGAGAAAAGAAGTAGTTTCATTCAAAACCACTGTGTGCTGTCTTGTTTTACGAATTTGACGAACAACATTAAATGTGAAGATGATACTGTTGCAACAAATTGCCATCACAGTAAATTCAACAATGAAAGAATAATTTCAAAGTTTTATCTCTGCGTGGCCAGAGTCTTGCGCTAAATTCATGTTTCGGTGTAGAAGTGGCTGCTAGCGTAAGCCTCCGTAGCGAAAGGGGGCAAAAAGTGTACGCGTGGGCAGATTCAAACACGTTCGACATGTATTGCGGAGAAGTGTCGGTCATGGAAGCGTCAAGTTTCGTTTGGTACACATCGTGAAGGCCACATCTTCCTGTTTTCTTCACGGTAGGCAGAAAAACGGTAGTTCGTCTGCTCGTGTGTTGCCTTGTAAAATTGTGTTGTGCTTTACAAGAGCCAGCAGACGACAACAAAGAAATGAGGGGGTATGTGGTCGTTGCTGACATTGCCAAGAAACGGAATATTGGAAGTTGTGGAAATTTACTCTAATCGTGAGGCTTTGGCTGCCAAATTTGTGTGATTTTTTGGGTGAATTTTAAAGCGTTTCTAGGGTGTCATATGCAAGAGGAACATATAGCGTTTTTTTTTTAAAATTTGCATCTGTGTTCTGTAGCCTGTATTGGTTGGTTTTCGGGGATAGGGCCGTAGGTGCAGTTAACGGGAGGTGACAGAGAAGAAAGTTGTAGCCCAAAGCCGAAGGCCTGGTGGGTTTTGGACGGCGACGTTTGCCAGTACTGTATTTTGATGGATATCGCCTTTGTTTACAGGTATATCGACGTCCTTGCCCTTGGCGATTCATCCAAGGCGAGAACTACACCGACGGCCCTGCCCCCGAAAATCAGCTTAAATAGTTTTGTTTTCATTTCAACTCTGAAAACTGAAGTTTGAAAATATTCCAGACATCGTCCAGCTAATGGTTTCTTTCTGTTCAAACTGTTTTTTTTTTTTTTTTTTACAAACGGGATAATATTTACGAGGCGCCATTTGCACAGCCCAAGCGTGACGGCTGAAGCGCATTGTTGTACAGGCGTAAGGACACAAATTGACCGTGGGGTCATGTTTGAAGGTCAAGGTCCTTAAAGCGGTCTGTTGTGAATTTTAACATTACCGTTTTCGGAGGAACTACAAATACTGGAGGCGTCACACTTGGCATAAGGATAGACATTGATGCGATCCATTTGAATGACCTTGACCCAGGGTCGAGGCCATACAAACTGTTTTTTTTTTTGGGGGGGGGGGGGGGGATTTTGTAATATTGCCAGGAACTAAGAACACCAGAGACACCTTAGTTGGCATGAAGATAGGTACAGTGGACTCCACTTATAAGGACCTCCGATATAAGAACCATCGCTTATAGGGACACCCCAAAGCAGGTCCCTGCCAAAGTTGTTCTTTGTGATCACTTATTAAAACTCGCATAGAAGAACCCTCTGATATAGGGTTCATCGCTTATATGGACAGCACTTGCTAGGTCCCCACATCAAACTTTCCTCGGATATAAGAACCGCAAGTAGGAATGATCATTTCTAGGAAGTCTGCGATTATTCTATTTTTGGAACCCTCGCTTGTAAAGACACCATCTGCTTGTTCCCAACACGACCTCCCCTCGGATATAAGAACCGAAAGTAGAAGTTATGCTAGGTTCATTTTCGTTTCGTTTCATTTCCCGGAATTTCCAAGAAACATTAATTCTTCTACAAGATGGCGGAGCGTAAGAGAAAAGCATTGTCTCTCGAACAAAAAATCGAAATAATTAGAGAGGTCGAGCGTAACCCTCAGAAAAGCAAAAATCTCATCGCTGATGAAATGAAAGTTCCGAGGGCGACTTTGCTCAACATCGTAAGAGAAAAAGCCAAATACGTTGGGCAGTTTGAAATAAATTTCCTTGTATCCTTGTATTCTTTAAAGTCATTTTGTCAAAATGTGATCGTAACTCTCTCTCTCTCTCTCTCTGTCTGTCTGTCTGTCTCTCTCATTTTCATTAAGACAGCTATTGTTACATAACTTCTAGAGTTATTTGCATTAAATTTATGTTTCACGTACGCAAAAGAAGTAAACTACAGTACTCCTCGCTTAAGGTGACCCCCCACGGGACCAAAAATTTTTTTGATCTTATCCGAGGGGCACGCTAAACAGTCCTCTGATAAGATCAACTACCAGTAAAAAAAAACTTGATCTTATCCGAGGAGCTCAATATTTGGCGATTATGTCATTTTTTCTAATTTTAGACCGAAAGACTTTCCGCCAAAATATGTAATTCTACACACACACACACACACACACACACACACACACACACACACACACACACACACGCAAGCACAAACGAACGCAAATGCATATACCCCCCCCCCCCCCTTTTTATTTTTTTTCCGAACCCTGTGGATCGCCCCTGTTGAGGGATGGTTGCACTGATGTTTCGTGAACAGCAAAAGTACTTCAACTTGCCTTCCGACTAAGCCTAGAAATTAACCAGGTCTCTCGCTCTCCCCCCCCCTCCCCTCCCTCCCCCTCTAACAATATAAGTATCACCACCACCACCATCATATCGCCACATTGCTCCCTGCTTTCCAGCTCTTATCTCTTTCACAAAGATTGTACCAATTTCTAGATCTAAAAGGACCCTGAACGAAATAAGAAATCTTTTGTAAGTATACTCATCTGCGGTAAACTATCTTTATCGTCAGTTCATCAAAAACTAGCCCCCCCCCCCCCCCCTTTCAGTTTCCATTTTCATTCTTTTGGTATCATCTCGTGGAATTAAAAATGAAATAAAAATTCGTCTGTTTCGTCTTCGCCTCGCAGTGCAAATCCGGGTGTTTCCAAGGGAAGCCACTCTCATCACATGGATTTCATCTTAAGCGGTAGTCTTCTCCATTTGGGAACCAAAACGGGGGTGACGTAATCCGAGGTTTTCCCTTATCCGAGGTGACGCTAAGCGAGGAATTCTAAATGGTACAAAGAAGGCTTTTGGCCGGGACCAACAACCTGATTGATCTTATCAGAGGTGTGACCTTAGACGGTATAGTGACGTTAAGCGAGGAGTACTGTATATTGCATCGAGATCAAGCCAACCAGCAAGTTCCACTTCATTGACGCAAAGGCTTAAACAAGCAAGAGATTGCCGTGGACACACACACACACACACACACACACACACGCACGCACGCACGCACACAGACCATTAGAGGTAGATATACGACTCTTTTTAGCTTGTCCACAATATTTTCTTCTTTCCTTGGTTATAAGGACACACACTAGCACAACTGACCTTATATCCGAGGTATGCTTATTAGATCCCTCGCTTATAAGGACACCCAAATGCTGGCCCCGGCGCTGTTCTTATATCCGAAGTCCACTGTAGTGATAGGCGCTTCACAAACATGCTCTTTTGCATGACCTTGACCCATGTCACAAGGGAGCCATGGAGGCTTCTGCCTCTCTGGTTGTTTTTAGATTCAAACATTTTTAGGGGGTGACTATGATGCCTGGGGCTAATAGAGAATACATAGGCATTTTCAGGGCTCGTGCACTTGTGCTAATGTGTAGCGCCCCGGGTGTGGGGTCGTCGTGGTTGTCGGGAACGCTACAGATTTAGTTTAGTGAGCTACTCTGAAATGTGTGTTTAGGATGACTGAAGTGCGAAAGAGTATTGCATCATACTGTCGGGCCTACATCACAGTGGCGATACTACGTCACAACATTGTGTGCCGGTGCGAGCAAAAATACCGATAGTTGGCCCCCAAATGGACAAATTACTCCACGAAAGGGACAGGGTTGTGAGTTTGAATGAATGAGCGTTCCTTTCGAGGAAACTCATGAGTGTTATGAACCAAACGGCGTGTGCATATCGCCTACAGTCGCCACAAACTCGACCGGAAACGGCCGTTGCTCAGTACAGAATTTGAAAATGACGACACAAATCCATGCCAAACGCCTCAGCTAGCCAACAGCGAACCTAAACTTCTATTGCAGAAGAGAACCTGTGTCCGTTACTTACAAATCAAGCCGCACTGGCATGCCTGTGAAGGCTTGTTTTGTCTCAGGCTTCCTTTCTTTCCCTGCCCTCGGCACACAAAGTGGTGCTGACTGCTGTGTGGACAGTTTGTGTGGTCGGTGGCGATTTTGTGAGCACAGCGTGTGCACTGAACGATCCACAAAACAAGTCCATATCGAAGAAAGGACATTTTTTACACATCAGTAAATTCGGTATTAAAGTTTGGAATTGGGTTATACAGCTATTTGCTGTATATTTCAAGTAAACACTTACCAACCACCCGATTTCTCGATCCTCACTAGATATTATCTCTGCTTCCAGCAGGACAAAATGACTGCATGTCCTGAAAACACGTGCACAGTTTAATTTGGAAGCAGATTTTTAAAAAATATTTATAACTAAATTACTCCCCTCCGCACACAGAGCTTGCATTATTATGACAAGGTCGTGCTCCACGGAGTTAAACTTTTACGTCAGTTCTCTGTTTCCCATCGGAATGAAGCCTTCTTAAGACACGTGGGCGCCGAAATGTTCACAACGTAGTGGTGTACACCTCCAAAAAAAAAAAAAAAAAAAAAAAAAATCCGCGGTGACTGATGAAAAATTAATACGATTTACGAACACATACTGAAAGGAACCAGCTAATGCCATTTCTGAACACAAAACTTTATTTTTGAAAGCCTTCTGCTTTTGAAACTTTAATGTGCAATGCAATCATAACAGTACAAAACTTGAAACTTCATCATGACGGATTGAAAGTAACAAGCACAAGCGTTTATCTTCCCACCAAAAATGGAAATAAATCATTTTTTGGTACTGTTATGATTGCATTGCACATAGTTTCAAAAGCAGAAAGCTTTTTGCAAGTACAGAGGCAGAAATCTCCATGGCTCACTTGTGTTGTGGGTCAAGTTCATTCAAAACATTATGTTTGTAAAGCTCCTATCACTGTATATCAATGCCAAGTAAGGTGTCTCTGATGCTCTTAGTTCCTGACAATATTACAATTTTCCCCAAAACAGTTTGTATGGGCCTTGACCTTGGGTCAAAGTCATTCAAATGAGATCTGTTAGTAAATATCTCATCAATGTCTATCATTATGCCAAGTTTGATGCCTCTAGTATTTGTAGTTCCTGCGAAAAAGCTAATGTTAAAATTCACAACAGCTTTAATGACTTGAACTTGAGTCACTTACTTACTTACTTAGGCCCCTGGCTCCACGTGGAGCATAGGCCATCGACAACCCTTCGCCATCGCACTCTGTTCTGGGCTATTCTTGACACTCCAGTCCAGTTGGTCCCCTGCTTATATAACTCTGCCTCAGTGTCCCGCCTCCAGCTGTTGCGATGCCGGCCTCTCTTCCTTTTCCCCTGTGGGTTCCATGTCAGGGCTTGGCGTGTGGTGCTGGATGCTGGCTTCCTGAGGGTGTGTCCAATCCAGCCCCACTTCCTCCGCAGGATCTGCTTGGCCGATGGTTCCTGCCCTGCTCGCTCCCACAGCTCTTCGTTCCGGATCTTCTCTGGCCATCGGATGTTGAAGATGCGCCTCAGACAGGTGTTGAGAAATGTCTGGATCTTCTGCTGCATCGTCTTCGTTGTCTTCCATGTTTCGCATCCGTAGAGCAGAACTGACTTCACGTTGGAGTTGAAGATGCAAAGTTTGATTCTTATGCTGACAACTTTGGATGCCCAGATGTTCTTCAGCATGACCATTGCTGCTCTTGCCTTGCCGATTCTGACTGTGACGTCTCGGTCTGTGGAACTTGAGTCAAGGTCATTCAAAAAGTCATGTCTGCATAGGTCTCATTGTTGTCTATCATCATGCCTCGTTTGGTGCCGGCCCCATGGGCTCGCCTTCACGTGGCGGGGCTGATTTCGCTGAGCTTGCCCACCCCTTTTGCTCTTTCTTTACTCTTATTTCTGCCTCCATCGGCCCATTCACCTGTCTTTTGCTCTCTTAAAATCTCCTCCGGGGGGGAGGTCAGTAAGCGGGCGTCTGCTGAACCTTGATCGAGTGAGACATCTGTGGGTCAGAAACCACTTAACTTTCAGAAAGAAAAGTTAACTGGGTGAGTGAGTGAGTTTTTAGGGCTTAAAGCCGCGCAAGCCACAGACTAATTCGCGGCTGAGTGTGCCTGCACTACATGAAAAAACAAAAACAAAAATGTAACGCTGGACAAAGGATGCAAACTGGTCTACGAGGCAATATAGACCTAGGACATGCAGGAGACGCTGCACCTTCATGCTAATTTCTCGAACTCCCGGTTACAAAAAAGCGTAGAAAACAAATGACAATTACAACTAGGTAAAACAAAGATAAATACTAAGCGCATATACAGCAAATATTGCAACTTATCATCTCCTAGGCGCAATAAACCAGTTCGCAGCATATGCCCAACATCACTTATTCCTAACCACTGGTAGTGCAGACGTGAGTGAGGGGTTAAAAAGAAGATGAAAGAAGAAAATATAGATGAAAGGGCCGAAATGAGAAATCAACTGAGAGAAGAGAGGAAGGACAGAGCGGCTAAATTCGGGAGGTTTTAAAGAGAAAGATACAGGTGAATGGGCTGGTGAGGGATAGACAGAGAGGTAGGAAGGAAGATTCCTTATTTGCCAATGAAGACAACATGCCTGGGAGGCAGTTGGAGAACAGACTGCTCCAACTCGGAACCTCCCCGCCGTGAGGCGGTTTGGGAAAACAACGCACCAGAGAGGGGTGCGTTGTGGAGGTCTTCAACATGACAGGTGTTCAGCAGCACCAGCAGGGTGCTGCGAACAAAGCCCGCCAGGCTGAAGACCAGGTGGGGGGAATCCAGTGAAGTCGGCCTTCAGAAACGACCCTCAGAAGTCTCACTGGACCAAGGGTCAGCAGACACCCGCTTACTGACCCCCCCCCCCCCCCCCCCCCCCCCCCCGGAGGAGATTTTAAGAGAGCAAAAGACAGGTGAATGGACCAATGGAGGCAGAAATAAGAGTAAAGAAAGAGCAAATGGGGTGGGCAAGCTTGGCGAAATCAGCCCCGCTGCGTGAAGGCGAGCCCATGGGGCCGGAAAGTTAACTAAAGGAAACTTTCCTTTGTGACAGTTAAGTGGTTTTTGTCCCTTTTATGTGCTTAATTTGTAACCACTTCGCAGTCATAACCGTTTCTTTTTCCATCTGAGGGTCGTTTCTGAAGGCCGAATTCACTGGATTCCCCCCACCTGGTCTTCACCCTGGCGGGCTTTGTTCGCAGTGCTCTGCTGGTGCTGCTGAACACCTGTCATGTTGAAGACCTTCACAACGCACCCCTCTCTGGTGCGTTGTTTTCCCAAACCGCTTCACGGCGGGGAGGTTCCGTGTTGGAGCGGTCTATTCTTCAACTGCATCCCAGGCATGTTGTCTTCATTGGCAACTGAGGAATTTTCCTTCCTGTCTATCCCTCACCAGCCCATTCGCCTGTCTCTTTCTCTTTAAAACCTCCCGAATTTAGCCGCTCTGTCCTTCCTCTGTGTGTGTGTGTGTGTGTGTGTGTGTGTGTGTGTGTGTGTGTGTGTGTGTGTGCACTGCATTGTGACTGCATCGCACATAGTTTCAAAAGCAGAAAGCTTTTCGCAAAAATGCCAGATTTTGAAATGATTTATGTTCCGTTTTGGTGGGAAGATAAAACGCTTGTGCTTGTTACTTTCAGTTTATCAAGATCAAGTTTTTTTGGTACTGGTGTGATTACATTGCACATAGTTTTTTTTTTTTTTTTTTTTTTAAGCAGACGGCTTTGAAAAATAAAGTTTTGTGTTCAGAAATGACACTAGCTGGTTACTTTCAGTATGTGTTCGTAAATCATGTGCGACATGTTTCATCTGCGGATTTTTTTTGTTTTTTTTGTTTTGTTAGGTCTTCAATACTACGTCGTGAATATTTCGTCCTTTCTTCGATATGGACTTGTTTTGTGGATCGTTCAGTGCACACGCTGTGCTCACAAAATCGCCACCGACCACACAAACTGTCCACACAGCAGTCAGCACCACTTTGTGTGCCGAGGGCAGGGATAGAAAGGAAGCCTGAGACAAAACAAGCCTTCACAGGCATGCCAGTGCGGCTTGATTTGTAAGTAACGGACACAGGTTCTCTTCTGCAATAGAAGTTTAGGTTCGCTGTTGGCTAGCTGAGGCGTTTGGCATGGATTTGTGTCGTCATTTTCAAATTCTGTACTGAGCAACGGCCGTTTCCGGTCGAGTTTGTGGCGACTGTAGGCGATATGCACACGCCGTTTGGTTCATAACACTCATGAGTTTCCTCGAAAGGAACGCTCATTCATTCAAACTCACAACCCTGTCCCTTTCGTGGAGTAATTTGTCCATTTGGGGGCCAACTATCGGTATTTTTGCTCGCACCGGCACACAATGTTGTGACGTAGTATCGCCACTGTGTACATGCCACACACATCTACGCACGCAGTCGCTCATCAAACTTACACTATCTCTCGAAAGAAACAACTGACAAGAGAGTAAAAATCAGAGTGTTCACTTATTCCAATGAAAGTTACATGCGGATCATATGAATCGTTAGATGTAATAAGGCAACACAGATTCGGCTCAAAATATATGAGCGTGATGATTAATGTTTGTCGGGCAACAAACTAGAGACTACTAAACACTACTCTACATATATAATAACAAAAGAATGCGGGAAGAAACTAAGCTGCAAAATGTGGGACGGGACGGTACAACTGAAAGTAGCGGGGAGTGGACAATTCCGTGAATGATGTAAACCGAGAGCGAGAGCGCGGTCACTCTGTGAATGGAATTCCTTACTCTGTGTAGTGACCGTCGGTACTGAATGAACAGACAATACACACTCGGCCGCGTGCGCACTGCGTGTTACACAAGAAGCTGGGAAACCTCCCTCTTTGACTGGGCATGAAACAAAGGAGCCTGACACTATAGTATCTCTCACTAACTGAATGAACAACGTTCTATCTCTCTGTCAATTTAAACCAGGAGTACAAATTTACATAACCATTAACTTGATTTACGTAACTGTTCTAATTAGTACTGTTAACTATCAGATCTCTTAGAGTATATCGAACTATTACAGGTATCTTCCTACTTTACATCACCTGTTCTCTGGTTCAAAAGGGAATAAAATGAGACACAGTCACCGTTTGTCTGAAGACTAATTCCTTGTCCGAATTCCGTGGTTCCAAACACAGTTCACAAATAGTCCAATACAGAATCACAGTTTCTCCTCAGTGCACATAGTTCCTAATAGAAGAGGCATCCAGTAACAGGTCCAACACTGGTCACAAAATACTGACTCCAGAGGATGAAAGGCTACGCCTGAACATAAGAAATGGGGAAGAGTCGAGGCCGGGCTGGAGGGACGACACACAGTCTCTGGGACTCTCAGAAAACGACTGAGGAAAACGCGGGAAACTCTCGCTATTATAAGGCTCTATCTTTAGTGCTTATACAAGAAATCACGCGCTCATCATGCGATCACGTGGCCAGCGCACGTGAAAACTGACCCTTCACTGTGGCTAGCTTGCCCCAATTTAAAAGTGCGCCTGTACTAAGAATGGCGGCTGAAGTTGTGCCAAACACAAACATAGCGAAGTGCGTCTTCGCTACAAATGAAACCTGCAGTAAACCCTTTCAGCTCGTAGATGTCAGTAGGATTCGAAAGACCTGTCATTTGCTTGGGGGATTTTAGGAGTTTCTGTCAATCTTTGGATTTTAGATGAGAATAGCGCTGGAGAAGGGTAAACTACACGTCATCCTGCGCTCTATTCTATTCTCTAAATCTAACTACGCCCAAATTTCACGACGTCAATACGCGATAATATCCTATTATTTCGGAAATACAAGAAATTGTCCTTGTAGACACACCCCGCCCGCGGAAATACCTCTTCCGATAAGGCATCCAAGCGCTCTCTCTGTCTGAAGCTGGAGACGTCACACCTGGGTTGTATTTTCAAAATGACAGTCGCTTTGGCTCATTAACTATACATATATATACATAATACTTGCGCAACGGCCCACAAATTTCCTTCATTTTCTCATTAGAACGAGAAATCGTTGAATCGTACTTCCCCATTGTGTGCATTACACTGGTGTCACTTTTTCACTGATCGGCTGATACGAACAGCATCTGTGCTGTGTATTCACTGAAAATGTCGTTTGTGTAGTTCTTATGCTGCAAGGTGTTGCATGTTTATCAAACAAAATACAGTATATAAAGCACACTGGAATTATTCAGGAAACGTCATGATTACCGTGAATATCTGAAAGGGCTAGGCCAAACCATGACTCAGACAAAGGGTGGGTGGGGGTGGGTGTTTGGGGGTTTTTAACGTCCTTTTCCACCACATAGGGTGATATCAAAGACGGGGCAACGATGAAAAAGCCAGCACAAATATTTGGCCCCAGCCGGGAGACTCACACAAAAGATAATAGAATAAGCTTGAAAAGTTTTCGCTCGTGAAGCCCCGTTTGTGATCTGCTGAACACACCATTTAAACGTGCATTTTTAATAATAATAATAATAATACACTTTTCAGCTTCACTTGTCACCTATATACCGTCGCGAACCCTCCGGTCGTCGTCCGAGAGGCTTCTCAAAATCCCCAAGCGCAACCTGAAATCTTTCGGTGAGCGCTCTTTCAGTTTTGCCGCTCCTGCCGTTTGGAACTCCCTGCCTTCAGATCTGAGAACTGCGCCCACGCTGTCTGTTTTCAAGAGCAGTCTGAAAACGTTCCTCTTCCGCAAAGCCTATCAGTAATTTCCTCAGCCGCATGCTGGTCCTTGTTGCTTGAGCGGCATGAGGCCACAAACTACTAACACCAGTTATTTTAACTAGTCAGTTTCACCAGTGTATGTCTGTTCATCGTTGTATGATGTGCGTGAGTGTGAGTGAGTGATAGGCGCATTGAGTTTTATTTAAAGAAATGCGCCCTAGAAATACCATTTATTATTATTATTATTACACTTGTAGAGCGCGGAGTTCTGCTTCGAAAGCACTCAATGCGCTTTTTGCTCACGCATACACACAACATTCACACACACACATTTACGCACATCAATACAGGCGGTGGAGTTTAAACTTAAAGATCAAAAGCTAGTTTGAAAAGATGTGTTTTGATGTCTGCTTTAATCAAAACTGCCTTATCACGGTTATTAGGTATTTTGTGAGGTGGGGGTCAACGAGGGAGAATCCTTTCCGCATTTTAATAATAATAATAATAATAATAATAGAATATTTATATAGCGGCTAACCTTATATAAGCTCTAGGCGCTTTACATAAAATGCATCTTTATTCATATTAAGATATAAAAAAACACAAAAGACAGGTAAAACTAACAAAACAGATAAAATCTAATTAAAAACTCATCCTACGTGTGTGTGTGTGTGTGTGTGTGTGTGTGTGTGTGTGTGTGTGTGTGTGTGTGTGTGTGTGTGCCTACGTGCGTACCTCCGTGTGTGTGTGTGTGTGTCTGTCTGTCTGTCTGTCTCTATCTCTGTGCGTGTGTGTGTGTGTGTGTGTGTGTGTGTGTGTGTGTGTGTGTGTGCGTCTGTATGTGTGCACGAACTGTCTCCATGTAACGTCAGCCACACATTTCTGTGTTCACAGTTCACACTTTTGGGACCGACGTATATAACGTTGGTATAACGTTGGACTGTGTGCGCGCGTACGTACCTCCGTGTGTGTGTGTGTGTGTGTGTGTGTGTGTGTGTGTGTGTGCGTGCGTGCGTGTGTGCGTGCGTGTGCTTGTGTCTGTGTGAAACTGCCAGAGCAGCGCTTTAAAAGTGTATCACTATTGACAGTCGTAGTTGTTGTTAGTGTACATCGCTCAGCTCCTATCCACAAGCGAAGGCCATCAGTGACACACACACAGCACTGAGGACAAGAAGCACGCAAGGCTGGAGCGTGGTGCCGCTCTCCGTGTACTGGTCGTCCAGGCCTGTTGCGATGGTGACGAAGTCCATACACGTGCCATCCATGATGACGTCAACTCGCGTAATGACGTCAGGAATGCCGTATGATGCGCTGGGTACGTGCGCCATCACATGGCGCTCTGTTGTCGGATATCCATCTTTCGTCACCTGTCCAGAACATACAGGTTCTTGCTGTCTGTATTAATACAATTATGCGACCAAAAAAAAAAAAAACACCGCAATTTTAAAAGCCCAGTTTTCAAGCTATTAGGTTCACAGATTGTTGTAAAGATGTTTTGGTGGTGTCCATTAACGGACGACTCCAGTCCTGTCAATCAACAGGGTCGAGCCCCCCAGAATTCTGCCAATCGCGTTCCGCGGCATAATTATGGAGCACAACACATGGCCTGGCCTGGCAAACTTCCTTGCCAGACACCACGGCGAGAGAAGCACACGTAGTTTGACATGACTGAAGCGTGGAAAGAAAGCAGGAAGTCCACTGACGTCATTGAGGAAAAAGACCATGACGTCAATCTCTTTCATCTTGGAATCACCCCTTTCCCCGTACAACGTTCGGAGAGGACGTATTGTGTTTTTGCCTGCCTGCTGCCTAGACCCTATAAGTGGAAATCTACAAACAGCAGAGGCACCAGAGACTCAAGGTCAAGGTCAATTTTACATTGGCATTTTCTCGGAATGTACAAATACCAGAGGTTTTAAACTTTGCATGATGATAGTGTCAACAGGCTAGTTTGTTGTCAATTGCGCGGCGTTAAGCGCTAACTAACTAACTAACTAACTAACTAACTAACTAACTAACTAACTAACTAACTAACTAACTAACTAGCTTGTTGGCTGTCAAACACACGACTGCTAATATCTGATAACTTGACTGACTTCTGTTGACTGTTGAGTGTTAAGGGGCGGTCGGTGGTCTAGTGGCTAAGAGACTTGTCACCAATGCGAGAGGTCAGGGGTTCGAGTCCCACTCGTGGCCAAGAATTTTTCCTTCTCGTATGTGGCACCGTTCATTCGGGCCGATCGTCGGGGGTTCTCTCCGGGTACTCCGGCTTCCTCCCCCCCCTCTGCTTTAAAAATGTTCAGCCCACCAAATTTGAAAACTAAATACAATTCTAAATTCCGAAATTTACATAGCTGAGCTGACCCTTCGCACCACGTGATTGTAATGTGTTTATGTCCAGTGTGTGAGAGAATGCGTGTGATTCACGTGAGCGTGCGTGTTGGGTTCAGTTCGCGGCGCTTTGAGCCGATTCATGAAATTGGGTAAAGCGCATATAGATACAATTATTATCATTACTCACCACTGGCCTAAGCCGCACCAACTCTGTACCGTCGGGCTTCACTAAACTTACCCTCTGCACTCACCCGAAATCGGCTAGCCGAGACCAGCAGCGAGACAAGTGATACCTAAGTTGTCTCCCTTGCCGCAACAAGCACACTTTTTTTTTTTTTTTTTTTACACTTACCCTCTGCACTCACCCGAAATCGGCTAGCCGAGACCAGCAGCGAGACAAGTGATACCTAAGTTGTCTCCCTTGCCGCAACAAGCACATTTTTTTTTTTTTTTTTTTTTTCGTGGCGAAAAATGCATGCATGCTGAGGTTCTGTGTATGCACGGGGGAACAACTCATGCAGGCAATAATCTCTGAAACAGGCTGATAATGTACTGTGCTGGTGAATGCTACGCAACTCTCCGCTTCTGTGCACACTGTGAAATACCACGTTGACCACAAAGTTGTTCAGAACTGTCCACTCTCCTTGTCACTGAGTATTTTTTTTTCCTTTTTAGGTATCACTTGTCACAGCGCAGGTTTCGGCTATCCGATTTCGAGTCAGTGCAGGGGAGCCGGGGTGGTCGAATGGTAGAGCGTCGGACTTCTAATGCTCGGGTCGTGAGTTCGATCCCGGCTCGGGCCAAATGTTTGTGCTGGCTTTTTCATCGTTGCCCCGTCTTTGATATCACCCTATGTGGTGGGAAAAGGACGTTAACCCCCCAAACACCCACCCCACCCTCGAGTCAGTGCAGAGGTAAACGTAGTGAACCCGATGGAACAGAGTTGAAGCCGCACGTGCTTCAGTTTGCGCCTACCCGTCCCACTGCTACCTACTTCGGGTAACCCATGAGTGATCGGGGAAGTCACATCCTAGGTTAGGGATCGAGGCTAACAACCTTTCTGGTGGCTACATCTTTTGCTTGGTGGCTAAGCACAGGAAAACGTCAGGCTAATGTAAGAAAAATGGCAGCGCACCTAAGCTGTACGATGATATTGACTAGCTGAGCTTGACTGAAGTTAGAATGGGATCCCCGTTGGCGCACGGCGAACGTCACCTCGCAGTGTTAGCGTTGGACGTTTTCCACTGAGACACGCACGCACTGCAGCTTGTAGGGGTAAAGTGTATGTTTTCATGACGCGTTATTCAGCGTCAGTTGTGTCCTATCGTTATATAAATATTGGTCCAGCCACCACAGAGATATTAATGTGTTGATTTTATTTCCTATGGTTGGATCGGGAGCCGGGGTGGCCGAATGGTAGAGCGTTGGACTTCTAATGCTCGGGTCGTGAGTTCGTATCCTGCCTGGAGCCAAATACTTGTGCTGGCTTTTTCATCGTTGCCCCGTCTTTGATATCACCCGTATCTGGTGGAAGAGGACGTTAAACCCACAAACACCCACCCACCTACCCTGGATGGATCCATGACCCTCGATTACAGGAGAGGGACTCGGACATCACGAATAACTGCTACCCAACAAAGCAAGCACGCGCGCGCGCACACACACACACACACACACACACACACACACACACACACACAGAGTGTTACACGTACTTACCCTGATCGTGTAGTTGCCTGGCGGGAGTATTCTCCAGAACTGTCCCTCCTTGCCAGTAACTTGTGCGACCGGTTCCCTGCCCGCCACCTGCACTCTGGCGCCTTGCAGCGGGCGTCGACCGACGTCTCTCACGAAGCCAGCCACACCTGAAAAACAATAATAAATAAAAAATAATATTCATTTCTATAGCGCACTTCTCAGACACAGTGACTCATTGCGCTAACACACGGGGAGCCGGGGTGGTCGAACGGTAGAGCGTTGGACTTCAAATGCTCGGGTCGTGAGTTCGATCCCGGCTGGGGCCAAATATTTGTGCTGGCTTTTTCATCGTTGCCCCGTCTTTGATATCACCCTATGTGGTGGAAAAGGACGTTAAACCCCAAACACCCGCCCGCACCCACCCCGCGCTAACACACGTCACTCGTACACATTCATACCATTCAGACATACACGTCAATCAATACCGTGCATAGAGACACATCAGTTGAAGGCCTGTTGAAATAAGTGGGTTTTCAGTGCACATCTAAAGGCTGATAAAGATGGTTGTTGTCTCAACCCCATAGGCAGAGAGTTCCAGACTGTAGGGGTGGCGAACCGGAAACACCGTTCACCATAAGTTTTCAAGTTTATCTCAGGAATTTTGAGTAGTTTGTCGTTAGATGAGCGGAGGGTACGGGACGGATTGTAGGTGCAGAGTGAAGCAGACAAATAAGGCGGGAGAGTATCAACGAAATGACGATAGCCTAGAACTGCCAACTTGTATTGGATGCGGAAACTGACTGGCAGCCAGTGCAGTGATTTCAAGTGGGGTGTGATGTGGTCTCGCGTGCATTTCCTCAGCACCAGACGGGCAGCACTGTTGTGTGCTCTTCGCAGGCGCGCGATCTGTTCCGCGGGAAGGTCAGCAAGAACCGAATTACAATAGTCTAGGCGGGAAGTAAACGAACGCTGTGGCCAGCTTGGCGCAAATGGTGTCTGAGAGGCAAGAACGTATGGAAGCGATACGCCTCAGTTGCAGGAACCAAGCAGGCCTTCTATCAAACACTCGGATACGAAAGCAAAACTTCAATAACTGAAGCTGGATTTCCCGTAGATTTCCCGTCTCTGATTACAAGACCTCAATGGACGACTCCACTCCTGTCAGCCACTCAACAGGGTCGAGCCCCTGGAATTCAGCCAGTCACGTCCCGCGGCATAATGAGCACAGCACATGGCTTGGTCCGGCAAAGTTTTAGCCAGACACTACAACAAGGGAAGGACGTTTGCCACATTTCAGGGGAAGTAACTTCAACCCACCCCTGCCAGGACTGAAGTGACACATTTTAAAGTTGTTTCTCTATAGAGAAAGAATTTATTGTGGGATGGGGCAGATTTCGCTGCGCGCAGCAGCAACTTTCAGTGATAAAAAACAAGACTGTGACTTTTCTCCAGGCAATACATACTTTCGCGCCTTCTAGATCTTCCAGATTTTATCTAAAAAGTAATTCAGTCAGGGAAGTCACAAAAGCAACAGGGAAATCACAAGACGTGAACAAGCATATTCTGTCAGAGGACGTGTGTGAGGCTTACGTCATATGTTTAGTTCACAGACCAAATCTGTAAGTATCGTCACTGCCTCCGACATTTCACCAGCCGTCTTCCAGACTTTATGTAAAAATTAATTAAGTCGTTGAAGTCACAAAACCAACAGGGAAACCACAGGATATGAACAAGCTATAGCGTAGGGACCTAGTGTCTTTGGTAGATCTTACAGACTTGAGGAGAGAGGGAGAAAAAACAACAACAAAAAAACCCGACAACAATAACAACAGAACAGACAAAACAGCACGAAATTTTCAGAAACAGTTTTATGGGATGGGGCCATTCCTGCTTACTCAGGCTGGAAAAGGCTTTTGAGTTTCAATTGCACTACAAATGTCATCGTAAAGAAAGTTGACGCAAAATCGGCTTGTACAAATTGCAATCGTCTCGATTCTTTGATCAATCTTGATATCGTCAACTTTCTCCATGATAACTGATAACACACACACACACACACACGCGCGCGCGCGCGCGCGCGCACGCACGCACGCACGCACGCACGCACGCACGCACGCACGCACGCACGCACGCACGCACGCACGCACGCACGCACGCACATGCTTGAGGGCGCTTACGAAGTTCTGTTTGAACAGGGTGAGTAAGTTTGCCGAAGGAGGAGTATTTCTTTTCTCAAAGGGATCAAGAATTTCTTTACGAGATTTTTTTTTTTTTTACTCCGTACGAAATCCGTCGGGGGGGGGGGGGGGGGTAGGGGGGATGGAGGGGTGTGTGTGTGTGTGTGTGTGTGTGTGTGTGTGTGTGTGTGTGTGTGTCGGAGGGGGGGGCGTAGGGAGAATGGAGGCGTGGGCGGGGGGAGGGCGGGTAGGGGGAGGGTGGGGGTGTGGGGGGGGGGCGTAGGGGGATGGAGGGGTGTGTGTGTGTGTGTGTGGAGTTTATCGTGTTACACAGGTATTAAAGCAATATGACGTAATTTGCTGTTATGAAGAATGGTCTCACCCACGAAGAAATTGGACATAGCAGTGATCATAGCGTTCATTGGATCCTTGAAATACGTTGGAATTTGCGCGTTTGAAGATTGTATCCGTATAGAACAACCATAGTATGCAGTCAACACAGGGCTTCCAGTCTTTAGGTAGACCCAGTCTTCCAGAGTGCCTGAAAGAGAGAAGGAAAGAAAGAATCCATTTTTTTTTTTACAGTAAAGATGTTTTTCATACCTGCCGTGGCTTCTTCTAATAAAAGCTCGCTAAAGATAGCAGAGAACACACACACACACGAACACGCACACACACGCACGCACGCACATACACACACACACACACACACACACACACACACACACACACACACACACACACACACACACACACACACACACACACACACACACTCTCTCTCTCTCTCTCTCTCTCTCTCTCTCTCTCTCTCACGCACACATCAAGTCTCACGTCGACTATGCTTCCACCATTTGGGACAACTGCAGTGAAGTGCATTTCAACAGACTGAATTCATTATACAAACGAGCTGTAAAAATGGTCATTCCTGGACCTATTCCGACTATACAAAAAATGAAACGGATGAACATTCTTAGTCTCCGAGAACAGCTCATGTTTAACAAATGTGTGTTCATGCATAAAATTCTCCATAACGCGGCTCCACCTTATTTAGCATCTCTTGTCGGACTGGACCATACGCGTGTGAGGACTTCGAGGACTAACACTCTTCCCCTACCCCTACCTCGCATAGATTTGTTTAAAACTAGTCTCTCTTTCGCAGGAGCTTTTCTCTGGAATTCATTGTCATCATGTATTAAAACGATCCATTCACTGCGAACATTTCAGCAGTTACTTACGCAGTACCTTGCAAACCTCATGTAGCTCGAAAGCACATACTAAAACTGAGGGACACCCATTACCTCACTGTTCGAGGTTTCTGATATCATGCTCTTTCAAAAGTTCAAATGTAAATGCATATATAGACATGTACATGTATGTATGTATTAGTCCACGCTGAATCTTGCTAACATTCGTATGCAGATGAGTGCTTGAGAGAGAGAGAGAGAGAGAGAGAGAGAGAGAGAGAGAGAGAGAGAGTGAGAGAGAGAGAGAGAGAGAGAGAGAGAGAGAGAGAGAGAGAGAGAGAGACTGACTGACTGACTGAAACTTTATTTTCCAAGGATGAGAACATAGACGCACAGGTCTCTCTTACTGTCTGTCCTTGACGCGCGCGCGCACACACACACACACACACACACACACACACACACACACACACACACACACACACACACACACACACACACAGAGCATACATAGAATTACATACATAGCACATGCTACACGCAGTGCCCACAGTAACTCACATACAGAGCATAGCTACAACGCGTGACACCCAATACAGCACAGGGGTAACACACACTGAGCAGTAAAACATTAACAGAAGTAATGGAAGTATAGAATAGGCATATATAGGACGCATGAGGAAGCTATTAGAAAGGTAATAAAGGAATGGTTAAAGGTCAGTTTGCGGAAAAATAATGATAAATTTTAGCTTTAAAAATATGAGGGGAGTACGTAGACTGAACAACAGATGGGAGGTTATTCCATAACGTAGCCCCTGAGTAAGAGAGACTTGATTTGAACAAGTCTAGTCTGGGGCGTGTGACGAAGAGACTGTTCCTCGAAGTGCTGTACCCGCTGTCACAAGGTCTAAACAGTTTCGATAAGTAAGGAGGCGCTTTACCATTAATAATTTTGTGCATCATGATGCATTTGTTAAAGGCCAGGTGTTTTTCCAGTGGTAGACAGTCTAAAGCCGTGATCTTTTCATCAGTGGTTAGGGAGGTGTCAGGAAGGATGAGTTTGAAAGCGCGACGATACAAAGAATTTAATTTTTTTGAGATGGAGATCACCACAGTTATCCCAAAGAGTTGAAGAGTAGTCAATATGTGGCTTCACATACGCATTGAAAAATAGCTTCCGTGTCTTCAAGTCAATAACTGACTTCAACTTCGATAACAAAAAGAGTTTTTGCGAGACGGTTTTGCATACATTGTCGAGGTGAGGCTGCCATTTGAACTGGTCATCCACTGTCACCCCTACATGGTCCAACCCTTGTCGTGGGGTAGTGGCTTGTGTACCTCAATGACCCAGAGAACTATGCCAGCAGGAGCACATGCTCCTGGCAGGGTCACCCAAGCTGGACAGGTCGAAGGGTAGAGGTCAGACGAATGTGGACCACCTCTCCATGAGGCTAAACGGGTTTGCGTAGGGTTAACAGCCCTACCTGTAAAAAACACTAAGTTACTGAAGCATCGACAGCAACAAACCGAGACATTCACCTGGGCGAGGAAGGGTCTCCATCCCGGAGACCTATGACGCATTGCAGTGAAAGCCGAAAGGAAGCTGCAAGGCCGACCCCCCTTCTAACACCCAGGACAACAACGAGAGTAGCCACATGGAACATCAGGACAATGTATGAAGTAGGAAGGACCATACAAGTAGCAAGAGAGATGAAGAACTACAAGATAGGAGTACTGGGACTGAGTGAGACAAGGTGGCTACAGACAGGACAGCTGAGATTTTCATCGGGAGAGCAATTGCTGTACTCTGGACACACAGAGGATGGAGCCCCCCACACTGAGGGCGTGGCCCTGATGCTGGCACCGGAGGCACAGCGGGCACTCATCGGCTGGGAACCTGTCAACTCCCGCATCATCACAGCCAAATTCATCACCAAGAAAAAAGACATCAAGCTGAACATCATCCAGTGCTACGCTCCCACCAATGATGCGGAAGAGGAGAAAAAAGATGACTTCTACCAACAACTGCAGACAGTGATAGATAGAGGAGGAGCCAAGGACATGACCATACTGATGGGAGACTTCAACGCCAAGATTGGATCAGACAACACAGGCTATGAGGACACCATGGGAACACACGGACTGGGACAGATGAACGAAAATGGCGAGCGCTTTGCAGACTTTTGTGCCCTGAACCAGCTAGTGATAGGAGGCAGCATCTTCCCACACAAGCGCATCCACAAGGCCACATGGAGATCGCCGGACCATGTCACGGAGAACCAGATTGATCACATCTGCATCAGCCGGAAGTTCAGGAGATCGTGGCGGGATGTGCGCGTGATGAGGGGTGCCGATGTATCATCAGACCACCACCTTCTTGCAACAGCATTGAGACTTCGGCTTAAGAGGCACACCAACGCCAACAGCACACGGACCAGGTACAACGTTGGACTTCTCAGGAACACAGACACACAAGCAGCATTCCGGATCAGCCTTTCCAACAGGTTCCAGCCACTGCAAGACCTGATAGAAGACAGTGAAATGGACATCGAGACACAGTGGGAACACAGCAAGAAACTCTGGCACGACACATGCGAAGAGGTCCTTGGCAAGAGAAAGACCCAACATAAGGAATGGATCTCTGCTGATACCATCCAGAAACTGGAAGTTAGGAAAGAGAAGAAAACTGCACTGAACACGAGCCGAACAAGAAGAGCTAAGGCAAAGGCACAAGAGGAATACACAGCAGCTGACAGAGAAGTGAAGAGGAGCACCAGGAAGGACAAGAGGGACTACATCGACAACCTGGCCAGTCAAGCAGAGGAAGCAGCCCGACAAGGGAATCTAAAAGACCTGTACCAGGTGACCAAGAAGCTCGCGGGCAAATTTCAGCAGACAGACAAACCAGTGAAGGACAAGAACGGGCACCCACTGACAACAACTGAGGAACAGCTGAAGCGATGGGCAGAACACTTCAGGGAGCTGTTAAATCGCCCCATCCCTGAAACACCACCAGACATCCCACCAGCTGAGACAGAACTACCCATCAACTGCGACAAGCCCTCTAAGGCGGAGATCAGGAAAGCCATCATGACACTGAGAAATGGGAAAGCTGCAGGGCCGGACGAGATACCAGCAGAAGCCATTAAAGCAGACACAGAGACAGCCGTCAACATGCTGCACAGCCTGTTCAGCAAGATCTGGGAGAAGGAAGAGGTGCCAGCCCAGTGGAAAGAAGGGATCGTCATCAAGCTGCCAAAGAAAGGGGACCTCAGGGACTGCAGCAACTACCGAGGGATCATGCTCCTGTCAGTGCCAGGCAAGGTTCTCAACAGAATTCTACTGGAGAGGATGAGAGAGGCAGTCGACCCCATGCTCCGAGACCAGCAGGCGGGCTTTCGCAGGAACAGGTCCTGCGCTGACCAGATTGCCAGCCTACGCATCATTGTGGAGCAGTCACTGGAGTGGAACTCCCCCCTCTACATCAACTTCATAGACTATGAGAAGGCCTTCGACAGTGTAGACAGAGAGGCGCTGTGGAAGCTGCTAAGGCACTATGGAGTCCCCGGGAAGATCATCTCCCTGATCCAGTGCACCTACCAAGACATGAGCTGCAGGATTGCCCATGCCGGCCAGTTGTCAGAAAGCTTCGAGGTGAAGACCGGAGTCCGCCAGGGATGCCTGTTGTCCCCGTTTCTCTTCCTCCTGGTCATCGACTGGATCATGAAGACCACTACAGCAGGCAGGAAAAACGGGATACAGTGGACACTCTGGACGCAGCTGGATGACCTCGACTTCGCGGACGACCTGGCGCTCCTGTCTCACAGCCACAGCCAGATGCAGGACAAGACTACGTGCCTGGAAGCCACATCAGCCGGAACAGGGCTCAAGATCAACAGGAAGAAAACCGAGCTGATGAAGATCAACACCACTGCCAACACACCAGTCACAGTCGGTGGAGAGCCCATCAGGGAGGTGGAGTCTTTTGCCTACCTGGGGAGTGTGGTTGATGGACAGGGAGGCACAGACCGAGACGTCACAGCCAGAATCGGCAAGGCAAGGGCAGCAATGGTCATGCTGAAGAACGTCTGGGCATCCAAAGTTGTCAGCATAAGAACCAAACTTCGCATCTTCAACTCCAACGTGAAGTCAGTTCTGCTCTACGGATGCGAAACATGGAGGACAACGAAGACGATGCAGCAGAAGATCCAGACATTTCTCAACACCTGTCTGAGGCGCATCTTCAACATCCGATGGCCAGAGAAGATCCGGAATGAAGAGCTGTGGGAGCGAGCGGGGCAGGAACCAGTGGCCAAGCAGATCCTGCGGAGGAAGTGGGGCTGGATTGGACACACCCTCAGGAAGCCAGCATCCAGCACCACACGCCAAGCCCTGACATGGAACCCGCAGGGGAAAAGGAAGAGAGGCCGGCCTCGCAACAGCTGGAGGCGGGACACTGAGGCAGAGCTATGTAAGCAGGGGACCAACTGGACTGGAGTGGCAAGACTAGCCCAGAACAGAGTGCGATGGCGAAGGGTTGTCGATGGCCTATGCTCCACGTGGAGCCAAGGGCCTAAGTAAGTAAGTATCCACTGTCACCCCTAACAGACGGTGCTTACTAACCTGTTCTATTCTGATTGCGTCATAAGAAAGATCAAGAAGTAAAGGATGGAGCTGGTGTTTTTGGCGTGTTGTGAGTACCATGCTTTTTGTTTTCGATGGATTGACTATCATAGAGAGAGAGAGTCAGTCACCTGTAAATATTTGATCTCAATGTTTTAATTTTCTTTGCTAGATGTGTTTTAGTAGTGTGTAGCAACGGCAAGTTTGTAAATTGACGATCTTCTCTGTCAAAACTTTAACCGTTGGAAAATAAAGTTTCATCATCATCATCATCATCATCATCTCTCTCTCTCTCTCTCTCTCAGGGAGCCGGGATGGCCGAATGGTAGAGCGTTGGACTTCTAATGCTCGGGTCGTCAGTTCATATCCAGTCAGTTCATAGTTGGGGCCAAATATTTGTGCTGGCTTTTTCATCGTTGCCCCGACTTTGATATCACCGGAATGTGGTGGAAAAGGACGTTACCCCCCCCCCCCCCACACACACACCCTCTCTGTCTCTCTCTCTAGGTCTACAGTCTCGAACTCACTACCACCAAGTCTACAATTTGACAGAGAAGATCGTCAATCGCTACGTTAAGAAAAAAAAAATAAAAAAAATGCATCACATCTATTTAGTACAGGCTACGTTACACAGATGCAAATCTGGAGGAAAACGCTATATATTCCTTTTACACATAACGCTGCAGATGACACCCTAGAAATGCTTTTAAATTCACCAAAAAATTCACAAAAATCAGGCAGCCATAGACTCATGCGTAGAGGAAATTTAAACAAATTCCAATATTCCGTTTTTTGGCAATGTTGGCAGCGACCACATACCCCCTCATTCCACGGTCGTCTGCTGGCTCCTGTGCCAGCCGCGCATGAATACAAATAGTCCACAAGCCAGCCTCATTTTTCCCTAATTTTACTATTACCTGGCATGAAACTTGTTTACAAAGCCAACAAAAAGCACCAGATTGCCATATTTTACTATGCACACAAATTTTAAAAGGGGCAAAGATTTTCTACTATACTTAGCCGAGGTCTTACTACATGCCCCGGAAGCTAATACTGTCGCGTAGCCTGTAAAAGGCCGGCCACCGCGAGCTTTGAGCGGTGTTAATTGTTTGGAACATTACCACCGCTCGACGCTAGCAGTGAGCTCGCGGTAACCGCGCGGTGGTAGCGACTCGTGTGGCCACTCCAACAATAAACTCTATTACTATTTCCGCAGCGCGGCTACAGCGCGGCTCAACCGCTTTTCATGTGGACGCGGCCTTAGGCTAAGTCGCCGTCGGCGGCCCCAAACGGGAAAGGAAGTAGATTCTTCTTTTTCTTCTTTTTTTTTTTTTTTTTTTTTTGGGGGGGGGGGGGGGGGGGGGCTGCCCCAACTCTTTTCCCAGCTCCGTTGGTGTTCCCCCCAGGTCGTGGGTGGAATCCACGGAGGGCTCGAAAGCTGAGGCAATGTTTATTATGCATTGATGATGGAGATGATGAGGATTTAGCTATACGGTCTAATTATTATGAAGTTAAATAGGAATGTATCGTGTGTGCATGGAGTATTTATGTGTGTACAGGCATGGTGAGCAAGTAAACCAAGCCATATTTTTAGGAGGTGGGTGGGTGGGTGGGTGTTTAGGAGGTTTACGTCCTTTTCCACCACATAAGGGTGATATCAAAGACGGGGCAACGAGAAAAAGGCCAGTACAAATATACGGCCCAAGCCGGGATTTTCTATGGACGCATTGTTTTAACAATAGATATATCCAAAGGCAATAAAGAGAACATTATCTGTATCTCAATTCTACCTTTCTTTGGGTACCATAGCCCGCCTTGCGAGATAGGTTCAGCCGTGTCGTGCATCGGTGCGTAGTCGGGGTTCTGTTGCCGTGAGCAAATAGGCGAGATGTCTTTCGCCCTGAGGTGATCAGAAGACCCGACGAAGGACGAAGCGATCAAGCTGAGAGTGTCCGCGTCTGGCGGTGGCTCTGCACATAGTAGTGAATCGGTTTGTGTGAACGTGTGAGTGTGTGTGTGTGTGTGTGTGTGTGTGTGTGTGTGTGTGTGTGTGTGAGCGGCAGTACAGATATGATATTTGGCTGTACATTGTACATGTATACTGTTCTGTTCGATGCCTGCAGATTATGAATCTTATTTTATGATGCATCTGTATAATGCCTCGCTCCCGAGGGATACACCCCCCTCCTTGTCACACACATCATTGTATAAGACAATAAACAACTTGAACTTGACTCTTTTTTTTTTTTTTGCTGCCCCAGCTCTTTTTTTTTTTTTTTGGCCAGCTCCAGTGGTGTTCCTCCCAGGTCCTGGGTGGAATCCACGGAAGGCTCGAAAGCTGGGGCAATTTTTATCACGCATGATGATGGAGATGAGGATGATGGTAAGATGATGCTATGTGGAGGTCCGTGTGGTTTGGGACTGCGGGACATTTCACGCTTCCTGTAAAAATATCCCGGCGTTAACTAGGCCCGGAAACTACGGCACCAGCTGTGCCGGCCGTGTAATCATCCGCATCATAAGAAGCTGCCGTGAAGTGGGTGAATCTCGGCTGTGTGGCAACAGTCTCCCCATTGGGCCCACAGCACACCCGTTCTGGGTAGGAACCGACCTAGGTAGGAAAAATCCCGCTTGCCTTGACTGGGCCTCGAACCCGGGTCTCCCGGTCCATGGTCCGAAGTGCTAACCACTACTTTACGGGGACAGGTAAAAATCAGGCTGTTTAGTTAGGTTAGTGTTTTCCGCTAAATGCCCGCATTCAAACATGACGAATGTCCTCGATCACTGTTGCAATTTCTAGTTAGTTAGTTATTTAGGGCTTAACGCCGCGCAAGCAACAAAGACTATTTCGCGGCTAGCAATTTTTAGAGCAAACAACCCATTTAGTTATTGATGACGATGATGATGATGATGATGATGATTTTTTGGGGGGTGGCGGGGTGGGGGGTGGCGGGATGGGGGGGGGGGGGGTATACACGCAGTATGAGCCTCCAACGATAGAATTAACATCGCCTCTCCCCTACCCCCTCCCCCTCCTTTCACCCCCTTTCCCCCCAACGCTCCCGATCCATATGCCTCTCTGACGAGTAAGACTCACCTGGAACCGAGTTGAAGGGGTACGTCAAGATGTTGTTCCCGTGTATAAACAGGATGGTCAGATCGCAAGAACCGTTGTACATGAACCAGTCCATCAGAGCCCTGACGTATTTTTTCGTGGTTTCGTCGGTCCCGTTCGGCTCAGTCTCCTGCCCGGTCTTGGGGTCCACGTAAGGGAAGTTGAAATGAACGAATTTGTCCTTGTCACCGTCCTTGCTGGGTAGCGAGCAGCACATGGGCAAAACGTGTTTGGATCAGGGTGGGGTGGGTGTTTGGGGGTTTAACGTCCTTTTCCACCACATAGGGTGATATCAAAGACGGGGCAACGATGAAAAAGCCCCAGCCGGGATCGAACTCACGACCCGAGCATTAGAAGTCCAACGCTCTACCATTCGACCACCCCGGCTCCCCATCGTGTTTGGATCAGATATAGCCACTAATAATAATAATAATAATAATAATGAGTATTGTATAGGCGCTTTACCCAATTTCATGAATCGGCTCTAAGCGCCGCGAACTGAACCCAACACGCACGCTCACGTGAATCACACGCATTCTCTCACACACTGGACGTAAACCGGAAGCCGGAGTACCCGGAGAGAACCCCCGACGATCGGCCCGAACGAACGGTGCCACATACGAGAAGGAAAAATTCTTTGCCCCGAGAGGGACTCGAACTTCTGACCTCTCGCATTGGTGACAAGTCTCTTAACCACTAGATCACTGTTCCATGAGTGAGTTCCTTGAAAGGTCATTACGACATACAAGAGCACATTTTGATTTTTTTTTGGGGGGGGGGGGGGGGCATTCTATCTTCACACGCCACCCTGAACAATCCACATAAGGACCTACAAGTTGTCTCCCTTAAAACCTTTAAATTAAAGCCTGTATATCGGTCTTATGTTTCAACATGAAAGTACTTTTCGCCATCATCTCTTTGAGGTCTGAAAATGCTGTTAATTGTTTTGGATATTATGCTCGTATCTGTAAACCAAAAAAAGAAAACATGCACAGACAACCACACGCACGCGCACAAACATCCCCAGGTACAGACAATACAATCTAAAGACCACGCACGAATACAGCCAAGTAACTTTAACAACAAAACCTTACTTGTCCATCTGAAGCAAACTTTGTCTATGGAATCAGACAAATACACACCTGTCGACCAACAAAGACGAATAAAACTCCGGTTGCAATTCCGGGGGGAAAAAAGATACAATGATAATAATAATTAAAAAAAACACGGGGGGGGGGGGGGAACAGTAAAAAAGAAAGAAAGAAAGAAAGAAAGAAAAATTAAAAAGCCTGTATGTTCGTAACGCCGCTGAGGTGGACAACTACCGCTTTCGAAATTGTAACGCTGTTTACCAGATAGAAGGATGTTTCACTTGGCCATTACGACCGTTTTCGCGACTTTTTGGCTTCTACTATGAGAGAAATGTGACTTTCTTTGATCCTACGGTCTTTTTTTTTTAGGGGAGCCGGGGTGGCCGAATGGTACAGCGTTGGACTTCCAATGCTCGGGTCGTGAGTTCGGATCTCGGCTGGGGCCAAATATTTGTGCTGGCTTTTTCATCGTTGCCCCGTCTTTGATATCACCCTTACGTGGTGGAAAAGGACGTTAAACTCCCCAATACCCACCCCCACCCCCCATTTTTTTAAAACAGACTGTGACGCCAAAAAGCTGAGAGAAATAGCAACCAACCAGCGCCGTGTAGCTGGTTCTCAACCTCGTCTGCTCAGTACGTGTAGGGTACACTTATAGAACAATTTCAAGTGTACGCTGGCCAGAGAAGTGCCAGAGTCACCACAATAGTCTCGGATACTACACTTGTGGCCCAAGTGACGCTGCGTGACCCATGTGTGATCGGGGAAGTCACATCCTGGGTTAGTGATCCAAGCGAACAAACCTTTAGCCAGAACACACTGCTGGAACATTGCTAGGGGTAAATAAAAGCGACATAAAAGGGACAGAAACCACTTAACTTTCACAAAGGACGGCACGGGTCAACGTTTCGGCTTCCGCCTTCCTCAGGACACAAACAAATCAAATTTTGTTTGTGTCCTGAGGAAGGCGAAAGCTGCAATTTGTTTGTGTCCTGAGGAAGGCGAAAGCTGCAATTTGTTTGTGTCCTGAGGAAGGCGAAAGCTGCAATTTGTTTGTGTCCTGAGGAAGGCGAAAGCTGCAATTTGTTTGTGTCCTGAGGAAAGCGAAAGCTGCAATTTGTTTGTGTCCTGAGGAAGGCGAAAGCTGCAATTTGTTTGTGTCCTGAGAAAGGCGAAAGCTGCAATTTGTTTGTGTCCTGAGGAAGGCGAAAGCTGCAATTTGTTTGTGTCCTGAGGAAGGCGAAAGCTGCAATTTGTTTGTGTCCTGAGAAAGGCGAAAGCTGCAATTTGTTTGTGTCCTGAGGAAGGCGAAAGCTGCAATTTGTTTGTGTCCTGAGGAAGGCGAAAGCTGCAATTTGTTTGTGTCCTGAGGAAGGCGAAAGCTGCAATTTGTTTGTGTCCTGAGGAAGGCGAAAGCTGCAATTTGTTTGTGTCCTGAGGAAGGCGAAAGCTGCAATTTGTTTGTGTCCTGAGGAAGGCGAAAGCTGCAATTTGTTTGTGTCCTGAGGAAGGCGAAAGCCGAAACGTTGACACATGTGCATGACATCACACATGTGCACATCACAGTCGTTGCGCTCGGCGTGTCTACTAACTACGAAACTGAATACAGCTGTGACCGATTGAAGATGCACTGTCCGCCATGTTTGCGCGCCGAGTGACGTAGTACAGCCAATCAGAATCTGTCAGTTGTGGAGACCACAGTCACAGTTGTGGCTATTTGAAATCCAGGTTGCTGTGATGACGCCACAGGGGCCGAAACCCCCCGAATCACAACTGTGTCACAACTGTGGACAGCACTGTGGCGGCGCTCCGCAGTGCCCAGTTAAGAGCCGGCTTAAGGGTGTGCTGAACTCATTAGACCATTGTTCCCATAAATCCGTTGGGTTGCACCAGCAGTTACGGCCCCTTGTGTGAGGTTACTGTTTGTTTTATTTCGGGCAAGAGACGTTTATAAACACAGTCATACATAGTCTTATTATTTTATATAGTGAAATATAATCGGGTTGTCACACGTTGCAATTCTGCAGGTCTGCCAGTGGCAAAATGAGCTGTTTTGGTGCTGTCTAGCATCACATCACCCAGACACCTGCACAGTGACAGCATCTCAAGGCTGGCATTGAGCCAACGGAAGGGTACGCAATGCGCAGCTGACAAGCACTAAGCGAGAGGCTTATAAGTTGGGGCAACCTAAATTTCGAGTCATTCGGTTGAGAATCTTTCGCTTATACAGGATCTAAAGTGGGTGCACCGGCGCCGTCAAATGAGGTACTGTTTACGCCAAAATATGAAAGCGATCACTTCCAAAATTTAATCGGTTCAGAGTCCGAATGCGTGCTATCAACAGCCAAAATTATTGAGCGATTTAAACAAATCCTACGGCTTAAAACGCCAGATGACCAACTTTACCTGAAAGGGCGATAACCCCAAAAGTATTGTTGCAATCCGAAATCGCTCGGGTGCTCTAATAAAACATCTTGATAAACGGGGGCAACCCAAATTTCAAGTCATTCGGTTGAGAATTTTCGCTCGGACACAATAACACACACACACACACACACACACACACACACACACACACACACACACACACACACACACACACACACACGGACGGCACTCGTCCCAGGCCGAGAGTGTGTTCTGGTGCACCATACGCGTCAGCATCGATGACGTACGTTTTCCTACGTCATTGTCAGAGTTACACTTCTTGCAACATCGTCTCTGCGGGAGATTCGCAGTGACGTGCGTTTGTACTACAGAGATTTGCCTATGAAAGTGGAAAGTTTAGCCCGTCCTATTATATTGTTGTTTCAAATTACTATGGAAAACCAACAAAAAAAAAAGGGGGGAGCCGGGGCGTTGGACTTCTAATGCTCGGGTCGTGAGTTCGAATCCCAGCTGGGGCCAAATATTTGTTCTGGCTTTTTCATCGTTTCCCCGTCTTTGATCTCACCCGTTTGTTGCGGAAAAGGACGTTAAACCCCCAAACACTCACCCACCCACCCCCACCCAAGAAAAAAACGACAACAACAACAGCAACAGCAAACCCAAGAAAAACAACAACAACAACAACAACAACAACAAGAATAACAACAAGAATAACAACAACAAGAATAACAACAACAAAAAACCAAACAAAAATAACTCCAACAACAACAAGAAGAAAAACCCCTCACATTTGTAACATTTTGACGGGTCTGTTGTCGATCATTGGTAGAATCTTCCAGCGGAAGCGTTTGAGAGCATATTCTCGCCACACCGGGTCTGAGATGGCGATTTGGTATTTCTTATGCGGCATTCCTGTCGCGGCCATCCAGATGAGGCTCAGAGCCATCGCCCTGTTGTAAACCTACAAACAAAGTCAAATAATAATAATAATAATAATAATAATGGGTATTTCAGGGACGCCCTCCCTCCCGCAGGAGCTCAGGACGCCTTACAGTCAACACGCACTCACTCACACAGAAACGGAAACACACGCAACATTCCTTCACACATACAGTTAACTACAAACACATAATGTGCAGCATCATACACGGTCTCCGCTGCCCCCGGCACACACACACACACACACACACACACACACACACACACACACACACACACACACACACACACACACACACACACACGACCAGCAAGATGATGACTCGATGTGGTGACAGCTATTGGTTAGGGGCAGTGAAGAGATGGGTTTTCAGATTTTGCTTGAAGGATGGTTTTGTGTCTGCATATCTGATTGATGCTGGGAGATCATTCCAGCAAAGACCTTGGAATCAGATTTATGTTTCCAAGATCTTTGATTCCAGCAAGTCGGACCCTGGTATGAAAAACTACGCTGACCAAAGGTCTTTGTTCTGACTTGAGGGATACGGAGTTTCCGGGTGTCGGCAGCAGAACGAAGTTGTCTCGAAGGAGTGTAAAGCTGAAGCAAGGAAGATAGATACGGAGGACAGGAAGAGGTAACACAGTTGTACGTAATAAAACGGATGTTTTTCCTTCTTTTCACAAATGAAGCATCGCGCACCGGGATTCCCCGTTCTTGCAGTTCTCTGCCTACCACGGATGTTTGTCTTTTCATTATCCTCCTCACTGCTATCTTTTAAAGTTTTATCTGGCTCATTCCAATCCATCCTTTTGTTTTGGGTTTTTATCACTGATATTTGTGTGTGTGTGTGTGTGTGTGTGTGTGTGTGTGTGTGTGTGTGTGTGTGTGTGTGTGTGTGTGTGTGTGTGTGCTGTTTTACTTTTTTAGTTGTTCTTACGTAGTGTACATTGAGTGAACGGTTTTTTTTTTGGTTTGTTTGTTTGGTTTTTTTTTTACTTCGGTTTTAATTTGTAAGGCGCCTAGAGCTCGTTTCCCGGGGAAAGGCGCCCTATTATTATTATTATTATTATTTTAAGGGAGCCGGGATAGCCGAATGGCAGAGTGTAGGACTCTCAATGCTCGGGTGCTAAGTTCAAATCCCGGCTGGCTCCTTTCTCAGTGCTCCGTCGTTGATATCACCCATACGCGGTAGAAAAGGGCGTTCAACCCCCCAAACACCCAGCCACTGCACCCACCCGCACCCTCTCCAGTGCGAAGAGTGTCGTCTCGGTGCATCGAAACTCATTCACTTTTGAAGTTTGACCGGCCCCCGTAGTGTAGCGGTTAGCATTCGGAGACCCGGGTTCGAATCCCAGTCGAGGCAAGCGGGATTTATTCTAACCTGAGTCGGCTCCTACTTAGAGGCTGTGTGCGTGCTATGGGCCCAATGGGGAGGCTGTTGCCACACAGCCGATACTCACCCACTTCACGGGTGCGACCTTGGCCCCGTTTACATTACAGAGCGCTCTGAGGGCGCCCCTAAAGCGCACCGTACTGAGAGCGCTCCACGGCGTTTACATTACACAATCGTGGAAGGGGAGCTGATATGTCACGTGCACTCGAGGACTGTGACATATTCAAGATGGCAGCGCCCAGAAAGCACGTGTTTGTGTATGCCTGGCAAAAACAAACAAACAAAAAAAACCCCGATCTTTCGCCATTTGTGGGTAGTCTGAGAGCGGTGCGCTTTCGGAGCGGTTTGTCCAAGTGTAAACGCGACAGGGCGCTCTCAGAGCGCTCTCAGGGCGGTATTTTTAAGTTAATGTAAATGGGGCCCTTGTTATGACACGACTCATGATGTGGATGATTACACGACCGGCATCGCAGGTGCTGTAGTTCCCGGGCCTGGTTAACGCTTGTATATTTATGACAGGATTTATGGCCTGTCACGCAGTCTCAAACCACAAGGACCTCAACACCATCAGCCTCATCCTTACCATAATGCATGAGTGAGTGAGTGAGTTTTTAGGGCTTAAAGCCGCGCAAGCCACAAAGACTAATTCGCGGCTGAGTGTGCTTGCACTATATGAAAAAATACAACGACAAAAAAAAAAAAAAAAAAAAAATCTAACGTTGGACAAAGGATGCAAACTGGTCTACGGGGCGGTATAAACCCAGGACATGCAGGAGACGCTGCACCTTCATGCTAATTTCTCGAACTCCTGATTACAAAAAAGCGTAGAGAACAAACAGCAATTACAACTAGGTAAAACAAAGATAAATACTAAGCGCATATACAGCAAATATTGCAACTGATCATCTCCTAGGCGCAGTAAACCAGTTCGCAGCATATGCCCAACATCACTTATTCCTAGCCACTGGTACTGCAGACGTGATTGAGGGATTAAAACAGAAGAAATATAGATGAAAGGGCCGAACTTAGAAATCAGCCGAGAGATGAGAAGAAGGACAGAACGGCTAAATTCGGGAGGTTTCAAAGAGAAATAGACAGGCGAATGGGTTGGTGAGGGATAGACCGAGAAAGCTAGTAAGGAGTATTCCTTAGTTGCCAATGCATGAGAAAAGTTGCCCCAGCGACAAGCTGGTAAAGGGTTTGGTCAGCATAAAAAACCAACAACAAAAACAACCACTTTTATTGGAAAGTAAGGGCGGGGTTGGTGTTTAAGAGTTTAACGTCCTTTTCCGCCACACAAGGGTGACATCAAAGACGGGGGCAACGAGAAAAAGTATGAGCGTCATTTTGCCGACGTCATGTTTGATTATGACGTGATGCTAGCGTTTCTTGGGGCTGTCTCGCCACTTTCGCCGAATTTCTGTATTTGGAAACGTGGAAAGCGGGAATTTAATCAATGCACTGGGTTTTGTTTTTGTCACTGACTCTCCCTCAGTAGCATGATAGAGTTAGTTAGTTAGTTAGTTATTTAGGGCTTAACGCCGCGCAAGCAACAAAGACTATTTCGCGGCTAAGCATGATAGAGACGCACATCACAGAGGTCTCAACGGAGCACATACACTGAACGCGCGCGCGAGTCTCCCTCTGTGTGTGTGTGTGTGTGTGTGTGTGTGTGTGTGTGTGTGTGTGTGTGTGTGTGTGTGTGTGTGTGTGTGTGTGTGTGTGTGTGTGTGTGTGTATCGTCTCGATACTTTGATAAATCTTGATATTGTCAACTTTCGAATAATAATAATAATAATAATAATAACGATAATAATAATGTCTACAAAAGTGGCTTCATAAAATGTTATTGACGAAAATCGTAGGCAGCTACAATACCAAATGCACTATATGCTTGTCTGTTGATACCATCGACGTTTAGAGATAGACGCACCGCCGCACGCTGCCACCGCTGCTTGCGAGTGTCGCTATCGCGGCCATCTTGTGAATACCAGAACTCAGATGCTCTGTGTACAGGACGCCTCGTTCGAAATACAAAGTTCTTTAGAAAGACGTCATCAGAAATGTAACGTAAGATAAAGCGGACCAATGCTATGCGCGCTATGTGAACAGCTGATAGCGTCTGGCACCACTGAGGTACTCGCAACATGGCGCCCGGCGGCGTCACAATTCCGGCACCGCGGTGCGTCTATCTCTTTACGTCTGTGGTTGATACGAACACCGTCTCTTCCTTGAATTCCGAAGAGGAAACAAGTAGTGGGCAATGGAACGTTCGTCGGTTTTGATTTGTCACGTATGTCCACAGAAAGCATGAAGTTGTGACCTGCAAAATTAAGCAAGATAAAAATAAAGTAAGGGAAGGCAATACAAGGCGAGGCAAGGCAAGTTTAAGTAACGTAAGACAAGGTAAAAAAAAGAAAAAGATAAAAAGGGTACTTCAAAGTAATGGAAGGTAGAGTAAGGCGAGGTAAGGTAAATAAAGGTAAGGCACCAAAAAGGCCTTGGGAGTTTAACGTCCTTTTTCCACCACAAGTGGGTAAGGCAAGGTAATCTAAAGTAAGACGAGGTGAAGTGAAGTAAGGTAACGCACGGTAAACTGAGGCAAGACATGGTAAGGAAAAGTAAGGTAGGGCACGGTAAATTATTGTAATGCAAGGTAAGGTAAATGTAAAGTAAGACATGGTAAGGTAAAGTAAGGTAGGGCACGGTAAATTATTGTAATGCAAGGTAAGGTGAATGTAAGGTAAGACATGGTAAGGTAAAGTAAGGTAGGGCACGGTAAATTATTGTAAGGCAAGGTAAGGTGAATGCAAGGTAAGACATGGTAAGGTAAAGTAAGGTAGGGCACGGTAAATTATTGTAGGGCAAGGTAGGGTAAATGCAAGGTAAGACATGGCAAGGGAAGGTAAGGAAGGCCACTGTAAATTAATGTAAGGCAAAGTAAGGTGAATGTAAGGTAAGACATGGCAAGGAAAGGTAAGGAAGGGCACGGTAAATTAATGTAAGGCAAGGTAAGGTAAATGTAAGGTAAGACACGGTAAGGTAAGGTAAGTAGGGCACCGTAAATTAATGTAAAGCAAGGTAAGGTAAATGTAAGGTAAGGCATGAGAAACTAGAGCACGTTAAGAGGGGCGAGGGGTAACGTGAGGTAAGGCAAGGTGAGGTAAAGTAAGGTTAAGCAAAGTTTGCTTAAGTAAGGCACGGTAAGGTAAGGCACGGCAAAGTAGTGAAAGACAAGGTGAGGTAGGGCAATGCAGGGTTAGATAAAGTGAGGTAAGGCAAAGTGTGGTAAAGTAAGGCAAGGTAAGGTAAGGCACGGTAAAGTAAGATAAAGTGAGGTGAAACACGGTGAAGTGTGGTAAGACAATAAGACAAGTTTAGGTAACGCAAGGAAAATTAAGGTAAGGTAAGGTGAAGTAAAGGAGGCCAAGGAAAGGTGAAGTAAGGTAATGTACGTTAAGTAAGGTAAAGTAAGGTAATGTACGTTAAGTAAGGTAAAGTAAGGTAAGGCACGGTAAAATAGTGAAAGACAAGGTGAGGTAAGGCAACGCAGGGTTAGGTAAAGTGAGGTTAGGCAAAGTGTGGTAAAGTAAGGCAAGGTAAGGTAAGGCACGGTAAAGTAAGATAAAGTGAGGTGAGGTAAGAAAATGTAATGTAAAGTACGGCAAGGCACGGTAAAGTGATGTAAGACAGGGTTAGGTAAAGAAACGCAAGGAAAAGTAAGGTAAGGCAAGGTGAAGTAAAGGAGGCCAAGGAAAGGTGAAGTAAGGTAACGCACGTTAAGTAAGGTAAAGTAAGGTAAGGCACGGTAAAGTAGTGAAAGACAAGGTGAGGTAAGGCAACGCAGGGTTAGATAAAGTGAGGTGAGGCAACGTGTGGTAAAGTAAAGCAAGGGGGGGGGGGGGGCGGAGGGGGTTAAACCCACAACCAACCAACAAACCGACCAGCCTTAGTTCTGAAAATGGTGACACCTCTCTCTCTCTCCGTTAAGCCTTAACTAACTAACTAACTAACTAACTAACTCTCTCTCTCTCTCTCTCTCTCTCTCTCTCTCTCTCTCTCTCTCTCTCTCTCTCTCTCTCTCGGGGAGCCGGGACAGCCGAACGGTAGAGTGTTGGACTCTCACTGCTCGGGTCGTGAGTTTGGATCCCGGCTGGGGCCAAATATTTGTGCAGGCCCTATTCTCGTTGACCCGTCTTTGATATCATCCACGCATGGTGGAAAAGGACGTTAAACACCTACCCCCCCCCCCCCCCACTAACACCTTCTCTCTCTCTCTCTCTTGAAATGTTGCCCTGTTTTAAACCGGCAAGTTTGAAAATTGGCTGGAAGACCAAAAACTCTACCATTTTGAAATAAAACTTATTTCGAGTTTTTTTTTCTTTTCTTTATCTGTCTTTGTCTCTCTACTTACCATTTGGTAACTGTGCCACCTCTACATTTTTTGACTCCTTCGATAGTTGCATAATTTCTTTCTTTAAAAGACCCTGTCCTGGCCATTTTATTCTTTTGATTCTAGGATAACCATCGACACACTGTAACAAACACACAGCCAACACCGTTATAGCGCCGTTCCTCATGCCTGAGAAATAATGCCAGAAACTTTCGGTTCGTTGTGAATTCTTCCGGCGAAAGTCTGGTACACTCAGCTGTCGAGTCCGCGGCGAAAATCTGTTACAACTCGCTGTAATTTCTTCCGGCGAAAGTCTGTTACACTCTGCTTCCAGCAGTAACGAACGACTTCTTTACGGCTTTCCTCGTGTTTTCAGGGACCAGAAACGTTCGGCGAGATACTGTTGCAAGTCCGTGTCACCCCTCTGCTTTATCCATTTCTATATATATACCAAAACTTCTGCTGTACTTCCAGCAGCCACAAGCATAGTTTGTACGGCGTTTCCCATTGTTTGAGAGACCAGTTACTTTCGGCGAATAACTGTGACGTCGGCTGCAGCAAACGGCATGATATTTCATACCGCTTTTGTCGTCAAGCAGTTCACGTTTCCGCTATGCACACTCTGATGATGCAGTGCCATTGTCTGGTTGGGAGGTGATAACAAGTGACGACTTTAAGATACGGGTTCTTTGTCGATGTCGTTTGAGTGTGTGTCAAAGATAAGCGATACTACATAGGTGATTTCACAGAGAGAGAGAGAGAGAGAGAGAGAGAGAGAGAGAGAGAGAGAGAGCGAGGAGATGATGATTTATGTGTGTGTGTGTGTGTGTGTGTGTGTGTGTGTGTGTGAGAGAGAGAGAGAGAGAGAGAGAGAGAGAGAGAGAGAGAGAGAGAGAGAGAGAAAGAGAGAGTACAAACTATCTAAAACAACAACAACAACAACAACAACACACACACACACACACACACACACACACACACACACACACACACACACACACACACACACAAAACCCCAACGAAGAGAGAAAAGGTACCCATGATAAATCAAAACATACGTGGCATGCACTGGTAATATTGGTTGTATGCCAAGGAACACCGTGCGCTTGATAGCCATCATTAATATTCAAAACAATATTCAGAGAGAGAGAAAGAGAGAGAGAGAGAGAGAGAGAGAGAGAGAGAGAGAGAGAGAGAGAGAGCCCAAAAGGCAAGACAACAACTATAACAACAATAGCAAAAAAAACCCAAAAAAAACCAACAACAAAAAACGACAACAGCAACAACAACAAAACAAAAACAAAAACGACATCCCCCCCCCCCCCTCTTCAAGAAAAAACAAAACAAAACAAACAACAACAAAAAAACAAACAAACCCCAAATAGACATCGTAACTGAACAACACTACATAAAAGTTTAAAAACAAACAAACAAACAGAACCCCACGCATAGTTTTCATAATCAAGTTTACTTCCGACTCATCCGACACTGAATAATACTTATGTTACTGGCGAAGAAGGGGTGCAACTCGTTCGATCAGCTATCCCAGCGTTATATCCCAGTCGTCGCATGGCCCGTAGCTGGCCACGGTAATCTGTTGTCCCGTCCTGAGCATACAAAATAAAATCAGAGGTATAGTTCTCCGAGTCACGCCTGAACACACAAAATTCGATCAGAGGTACAATAATCCGAGTCACTGCTGAACACACAAAAAATAAGATCAGAGGTACAGTACTCCGAGTCGGAGCTGAGCACGCAATAATAATAATAATAATAATAGGGCGCCTATCCCCGGGGAACGAGCTCTAGGCGCCTTACAATCTAAAACCGAAGTAAAAACAAACAAACAAACGAACAAACAAAAACAACCAACAACAACCCATTCACTCAATGTACACTACGTAAGAACAACTAAAAAAGTAAAAGAGCACACACACACACACACACACACACACACACACACACACACACACACGCACGCACGCACGCACGCACGCACGCACACACACACACACACACACACACACACACACACACACACACACACACACACACACACACACACACGACAAATGCACCACCACCACCTCCACCATAACACCAGCACCACCAACAACGACTACACTCACAACAACGATGACGACAAAAACACCTTCACCACCACCACCGTCTCAGCAACAACCACGACGACGACCACCACGACGACCACCAACGCCGACAAAACACCACCACAGCACCATCACCAACCACCACCACCACCACCACCAACGCCGACGACATAAACACCACCACCACCATCGACAACACCACGACCACACCACCACCACCACCACCCCCACGAAATACCTACTACCAACGGCGACGACAAAACACCACCATCACCACCAACAACAACCACCACCACCACACCATCACCACCAGCAACTACTACTACCAACGCCGACGACAAAAACACCACCACCACCACACCACCACCAACAGCAACCACCACGACCACACCACCACCCGCCACCACCACCACGTGTGCTCACGAGCAGGCTCGGATGCGGAGGTAACACTCGTTGCTGTATGTCTTGCCATCTGTGCCACACAAGATCCGTATGTTCCTGGGGCATCCTGTCGGACACTCCACGTCAACTTGACGCAAGACACGGCACTGCACTGCAGCGAGTCCTGTAACGAAGCGTCTATCTCCTGAACGCATTCAAACGACGGAACAAACCTGGACTTACTCCCTCAATTTCTTTCTTTTGTGTTTAATTATTATTATTGACTTTTTTCTTCTTATTTTTTATTTTAATATTTGTGTGCATTGAAATCAGTAGGCATTGTGTATGTGTGTGCGTGTGTTTGCAACATCTGCTCGCTGTTTGCTTGTTTGTTGTTGTTTTATTTGTGCATTTATATGTCTGTTTGTTTTTCTTGTTTCATTCCTTATTTTGTTAGTTAGTTAATAGTAGGTTTTAGGAACGGCAGGTATGAAAACTGACTACTTGACGTCAACTGCCTCTACCGTTGTAAAATAGAGTTTCATTGAATCATTGATCTCTTCGCCACACACACATGCACGCGAGCAAATAGGTACGTATAGACACATGCACAGACACGCGTTAACAGGGCACGTGCGCTCAGGCACGCGCGCACGACAAACACATACACACACACACATTCATGCGCTCGCACGCACTCACGCGCGTACGCACGACAGACACACGCACATGCACGCCTATACGTACGCACAGTCACGTATGCACGCATCGGTATGCGCCCGCAAGCTCGCACACACACACACACACACACACACACACACACACACACACACACACACACACACACACACACACACACACACACACACACACACACACACACACACACACACAGAGACAGACAGACAGACAGACAGACACACACTCTCTCTCTCTCTCTCTCTCTCTCGCACGCACGCTAGCACGCGCAAACAAACCCAGCCGCAAGAAATGTTCCACTGACTCACCTAAAATCAAAACAAGACACAGAGTTTTCATGATGCTTACACTCCGACTAAGATAAAAGGAATGGCTAGAGCCCGATTCTTAGCTCGAGGAGGGGGAGGGGGAGGGGGGGAGTATAACTTCTGTTTTCCCCATTGTTGCACGCCCACGGTTCCCACACACTGACCTCCTTCCGCACAGGCGTAATAACGCAAACTGAGAGTGGTGTCAAGGTTTTTTTTTTTTTTTTTTTTTAAGGAGCACGTTGGTCAAGTGTGCTAGTTTGCAAATTTTTTTGTTGTCATGAAAAAGCGTGATTTTCGTGATTTTTGTATTTGTAGGTGCATGATCACCGAAAAGGATTCCCCACACCCGCCCCATACCACACAGACACACAGACACACACACACACACACACACACACACACACACACACACACACACACACACACACACACACACACACACACAAATTCCCGCCTGCCCCCTCCCCACCCCCCCACCCCCCCCCCGCCACAAACAAAACAAAATAAACAAACCAAACCAAAACAAAACAAAAACAACCCACCACAAGCAACGACAACAACAACAACAAAAACAAACTACATCAACAAAAGACAAAATCAAAAAGCGAAACGACAGCAACAACAACAACCACCTCCTCTGAAAAACAACAACAACAAAAAAAAACAAACAAACGGGTGGGTGGGTGTGTGTTTGGGAGTTTAACGCCCTTTTTCACCACATGCGGGTGATATCAAAGACGGGGCAACGATGAAAAAGCCAGCGCAAATATTTGGTCCCAGCCGGGATCGAACTGACGACCCGAGCATTAGAAGTCCAACGCTCTACCATTCGGCCACCCCGGCTCCCCCAAAATAAAGAAACAAAAAACCCAAAGACAACAAAAAAAAAACAAACAAAAAAAAACACGCACACACCCCCCCCCCCCCCCCCCGCCAACAAAAACAAAACAACAAGACAAAAACAACCACAAAACAAAAACAAAACAACAACAAGAACAACAAAGAAAACACAACTCAGACGTCAATGAAAAAGCACCAAACCAACCACCCCTAAAGTGTTTAATTACAGCAACCCAACAACAACAACAACAACAACAACAACAACAACAAGCACAAATGCACAACAAGCACAAAAAGCGACAAACGTGTCATGTTCTTTATTTTGTTTGCCACAGTTTCCCCACAGGATATCTTCACCCACTTGCCTTCCTCAAGCGCCAGGCGGCAGACGTGATGGTAGGGGTGGGATGGGGAGGTGGGTCAGAGGTGTGTGTGTGTGTGTGTGTGTGTGTGTGTGTGTGTGTGTGTGTGTGTGTGTGTGTGTGTGTTGGGGTGTGTGTGTGTTGGGGAGCGGGGGGGGGGGGGGCGACTGGAGAGGCACTAGAGCCCACGACCCTCACAAGCTCCGTTGCTGGCAACCGTGATGGTAACACGGGACCTGTGAACAACATTAATGAAAAAAATAACAATCATCATCATCATCATCATGTTAGCCTCAAAACATCTGGCCAACGTTCTTTCAGTTATAGTGCCGCCCCCCCCACGGAACTCCTTCCCATCTTCTTTGAGAAACATCCCTTCCCTCCTACAGTTTAAAGCAGAACTCAAAACACATCTTTTCAAACTAGCCTTTAACCTTTAATCTCCACCGCCTGTATTGATGTGTATAAACGTGTGCGTGTGAATGTTGTGTGTATGCGTGCGCAAAAAGCGCATTGACTGCTTTTCTAAGCAGAACTCCGTGCTCTACAAGTGTAATAATCTTCATCATCATCATCATCATCATCATCATCATCATCATCGTTCGCGTCAACTGTTTTACTGGGTTTTGTGGGGAATGAAACCATGATATTTTTTTTTCCGTATGGTTCCAACTGTAACATTACTCATATCGTGGTGTACGAATGTACAGATTCTATTCCCAGATGTTTCGCTCACACGTAAAAGCCCACTGACGTAGATATACATAGTAACATACGATACATACGCGTACAAGGCGAGGTCTGTATAGTGCGGTTAGTAATTCAGTCGCCAGCGATTTTTCGACAATAACTTTTTGTGGAGCCACTTTCATTTACATATCAAAGAGAAAACGTTGACCCTGACCCAGTGACCTAATTTATTTCACGACAGCCGGCGCTCTCAGTTTTTCCTTTTGTATTCGGCGTAAGTGAAACAAGCAAAAAATCGACATTTCCACTGAGTTTGGTAAACCTTAGAAGCCCCTTTAAAGGTACATAATGCAGCTTTTTTTTAAGCTCATAGATCGACCTAAGCTTGTTATGGCGACAAGAACATATAGTCCCAGGTAGATGTGAGCAACATATGAGCCCTTTAAGGGCCGTCGTTGCTAAGATATGAGCCTAAAGTGCGAGTGTACCCGCTACAATGCGTTACAGTGTAATGCCTTGAGCCATAAAGGGGCATTGGTATCACGTGACACCTAATTACCCTACAGCTAGCACGTACACTATGCGGGCTGGCGTGGCATTCTGGTTCAGTCCCGTGTAGTCACAGGTCAGCGCCAGGCCCACGCGCATGCAGTCAGTCTGACCTACTCACGGCGTCCCCCCCCCCCCCTCATCCCCATCGAGCTTCCCCCTTTGTCTTAATCGTTAAAGGTAGCGTGCCTCTCGGAACACCCGTCGACAGTTTTGTTAGCAGCGATTTTCTCGCCTAGCACGCGTGTGAAGCACTGGCAACGCAGGAGTGGATGGGTGGCTGTTTGGGGGTTTGACGTCCTTTTCCACCACATACGAGTGACATCAAAGACGGGGCAACGATGAAAAAGCCAGCACAAATATTTGGCCCCAGCCGGGATACGAACTCACGACCCGAGCATTAGAAGTCCAACGCTCTACCATTCGGCCACCCCGGCTCCACACTGGCAAAGCACGTACCCCCCCCCCCCCCCCACACACACACAGAGCTTTGCTAGCTAACAAGTATACATGTATCAACATATGGATACACAGCAATGAGATCAGTGTTTGACTCTTTGACGACGGAGCGCAATTTCTGACACACGATTTCCTATAGGAAATCGTGTGTCAGAAATTGCGCTCCGTCGTCAAAGAGTTAACACCAGCCAGTGGGGTGGAAAGGTCCCGTTCTCAAATGAGAAGTTCCAAGATAAACTTGCTCTCTTTGATAGGTATCAGAAGCGGCTGCATAAAAAGATAACAAGCTATCGCCGAAATATTTCGGCGACTGAATTGCCAAATGCGCCTTATCTGAGTTCTTTTCAGAGATATTAATGTGTTGATTTTATTTCCGATGGTTGGATCGGGAGCCGGGGTGGCCGAATGGTAGAGCGTTGGACTTCTAATGCTCGGGTCGTGAGTTCGTATCCCGGCTGAGGCCAAATATTTGTGCTGGCTTTTTCGTCGTTGCCCCGTCTTTGATATCACCCGTATGTGGTGGAAAAGGACGTTAAACCCCCAAACACACACCCCCCCTCGGGGCGGAGGGTTTGAGATGGGTGTGTGTATGTGTGTGTGGTGGTGGTGGTGGTGGTGGTGGTGTGTGTGTGTGTGTGTGTGTGTGTGTGTTGAGGGGTTGTAGGAACAGATCAGTGAGAGTGGGGATGGCTTACTTACAGGCAAGCGCGGACATTGAGTTCACACTTGTTATCATACGTGTGGCCGTCACTGCCACACACGGGGTCGTAGTTCATGGGACAGGCCATGGGACAGTCGTTGTTCTCAGGGGACTGCGCCGTCACTTGCACCGCGGCCACACCTGTCAGTGTCAGAAGTTAAGTTAGTTAGTTAGTTAGTTAGTTAGGGCTTAACGCCGTGGGAGCAACAAAGACTAATTCGCGGCTAAGTTAGATCTTCCTCCGTCATTAAAACATAAAAGGGTGTTACTTAAAACATGATGTAAATGTATATTAACTCTTTGACGACGAAGCACAATTTATAACGAAATATATAGGAAATCGCGTGTTAGAAATTGTGCTTCGTCGTCAAAGAGTTAAAAATGTAGCTGGTTTAAATGAGATAATAATAATAATAATAATAATTTATTTATATAGCGCTTAATCTACATGGAAGGTAGTTCTAAGCGCTTAGAGTACAGGTAAAGAGACAGATAGACGTGAAGGTTCAGGGCCAGGGCAACTGCATGTATGGTACTTAATAAGGAGATGGAGAAAGACGGAGGGAGGTTAGACGGAGCTTTGAGATGAAAACAGGTAGGTTTTTAGATTTGTTTTGAAGGTTTCGAGGGAGGTTGACTGGCGGGGGAAAAGAGGCAGGGAATTCCAGGCTTTTGGACCAGCGTAGGAGAAGGCTCGAGAGCCAACAGAAGAAAGTTTAGATGACATGTCTTTAATCGATTCAAGTCCAAGACTTATCGAAAGGCTTCACGATAAGGAAGGTTAGCCACTGAGAATCTGTAGTGTTTGCGATGACTACATTTTATAAAATAAGTTTGACTATCTCAAGAAACTGAAGATTCTGTCAGGGGGGAACGTCTCTGAACAACACCTTCAGTGACGCAGCACAGTAATGCTTGTCACGGATCTCTGTCAGATCCGTACATGAAATTAAAACATGCTCGACAGAAAATGGCTCATGGCACGGAATGCACCAAGGGGGGTGGGGGGTCCTCCCCCTTCAACAGATGTGTAATGTGTGTGTGCCCAATGTGGAGCCGGCTAAGAACAATTTCCTCGCGCCGATTGGACCGACAACGAGGAATCATATCACAGATGTTTGGTAAAATACGCTTTAGTTTTGTTCTCCAGGAGGGCATCCCATTGGGCCTGCCACTCCTTTTGAACAAACTTTGATATAAGAGGTTTAAAATCACTGTTAATGTCATAAGGGACAGAAGAACATAGAACATGTTGACATCTGGGAACGCCAAGTCTCGTCCAACCGAATCTCGACTGGACGAGACTTGATGTCCCAGATACGAATATGTATATGGGATCACCAGGTCTCGGCCGGACGAGACTTGATGTTCCCAGGTGTCAATGTGTATCTGGGAACACCTAATCTCGGCTGGACGAGAGTCGAAGTTCCCAGATCTATGTGCGTATCTCGGAACACCTAATCTCGGCTGGGCGAGAGTCGAAGTTCCCAGATCTATGTGCGTATCTTGGAACACCAAATCTCGGCTGGACGAGACTTGATGTTTCCAGTGTCAGTATGTATCTGGGAACACCTAATCTCGGCTGGACGAGAGTCGAAGTTCCCAGATCTATGTGCGTATCTCGGAACACCTAATCTCGGCTGGACGAGACTTGATGTTCCCAGTGTCAGTATATATCTGGGAACACCAATTCTCGGCTGGGCGAGAGTCGAAGTTCCCAGATCTATGTGCGTATCTTGGAACACCAAATCTCGGCTGGACGAGACTTGATGTTTCCAGTGTCAGTATGTATCTGGGAACACCTAATCTCGGCTGGACGAGACTTGATGTTCCCAGTGTCAGTATATATCTGGGAACATCTAATCTCGGCTGGACGAGAGTCGAAGTTCCCAGATCTATGTGCGTATCTTGGAACACCAAATCTCGGCTGGACGAGACTTGATGTTTCCAGTGTCAGTATGTATCTGGGAACACCTAATCTCGGCTGGACGAGACTTTGATTTCCAAACGAAGCTCGCCGAGACAAAAGCGATCACAGAAACCATCTTTGTTGTACTAAATGTATGCCATGCAACACTGAAAGGAAACGCGAAATTTTATTTGGTTTGTTTGACGCGTTTCGTTTGTTTGAAGTGTGGACTATACGTCTATAATCATGGAAAGGGATATAACTCTGGAGTCTACTCTGCTCAACAATCCGTTCGTTATGTCGCCAAGTAACTCCCAAAACATTTAACCATTTCAGTAGTCAAAGAATGTGCAAACTATTGTGTAAATGTGTGAGTTTGATCTCACATAACTTTATGTGGTTTTACAACATACATTACATACATACAATACATACAATACATAGAGACAGGCAGGCAGGCAGGCAGGCAGGCAGACAGGCAGACAGACAGACAGACACAGACAGACACAGACAGACACATACAGGCATACGGACAGACATACAGACCTATATGCATACATACATACGTGAAACTTACCAAGAATGACAACCAGAAAGACAGGAGTTCTCATCTTGTTGGAAAGAAGAGTAACGGCTTCAAAAACATCAACAGCTTCCAAAGGGAATACTTTGTTAGCTACTGACAGAGATCGTTGGCGGCGTACCTTATGCTGCAAACTGAGACACGTAGCACTTAACGATGAGAAATTATCACATGTTGTTTGGTCACACCTCGCCACAACAGCATCGTAAAACTGCAAGGAGAGGTGTCGCGTCGGTACTTGGTGGAAGGCTGTGTGTGTGTGTGCGTGCCTCTCTTTGTGTGTGTGTGTGTGTGTGTGTGTGTGTGTGTGTGTGTGTGTGTGTGTGTGTGTGTGTGTGTGTTCCACAACACAGCCTTCCAAGAACAGTGGTGGTTCAACCGGTGGAGCGTCGGACTCGAGACAAGAATTTCTACAGGCTCTGCCTACAGGCGAGTGTCCCCAAACACAGGTAGTAGATATAGGCACCTAACCTCAAAACACCAACACCCTGCCCTTTAAACACAATTAACTCTCTCCGTACCAAGGCCATCACCGGGCAATGCTACATCCTGAGAAACCTCCCACTATTCTCGTTCACGAGCTCGTACAAAACCAGGTAGTTGAAACAACAAAACGTGAAGTGAGAATCCCTGCTCTAGGTAAGGCTCGTGTTCAACGATATTGTTGAAACATAGTCGTAGATGCTGCCAGAGTCTGGTAAAACAAACAAACAAACAAACAAACAAACAAACAAACAAACACTGATCCGCAGTGGAAAAGATAAAACCTTGAAAATTTTTCCGAGGCCTCACTCCGGTAACGAGCGGCACCGAAAGAGTTAAAACCGTGGAAGTTTCTGTACATTTCCAAGGTCCGATTCAAATAACAAGCGGCACCGAAAGAGTTAAATCCGTGGACCTGTCTGTGCATTTCCAAGGTCCGACTCAAAACACGAGCAGCACTGAAAGAGTTAATTAAACACGCCATCACACGCTGCAGGAACAAACAGATCACTACTACAACTTTCATTTGTTATCGGTTTTACTGGCATCGCAAATTACAACGTGCAATTCGCGACTATCTTCTGTCATCGTCATCGCAAAATCTTCCGATTATTTTCTCCCAAAGGGCGGGAAGCGATGCAGGGAACTCTATCCGGATTAACCCAGGGTACCCAAATTCCCCAGGCGAGCGCAGGTACCATGTCCGAGGATCGTGATGTTGGTGCGGGATCTTTGAAAGAGAAGTAATATGTTTAGCGTCATTATATTAGAAGTAAAACAGAATCGTTCAGAGGTGAACGAATTAAACGTGTATTTTACAAATAAGAAGTTTTATGAGACCCTTCAGTTTCACTAAACTGTTTTTACTGCAACAACAAAAACAACAACAAACTTACAACAATAACAAGAACAACAACAACAAGAACAACAAACTAAAGCTACAACAACAACACACACAACAAACCGCAAACAAACAACAAGACAACAACAACAACAACAATTGAATAAAAAACAAAGAACAAACCACACCAAACCAAACCATATTAACAACAACACAAACAGAAACCCGAAACAAACAAACAAGACAAAACAAAACAAACCAAACAAAAACAACAACAAAAACCGGCTTCAGCCAAATACGACATACTACACAAATCGCCATCATTTCTTACACGCATGCGCGCACGTTGAGTTCGCACGTGTTGCCGTAAGTGTGACCGTCACTGCCGCAAACTGGGTCATACTGCATCGTGCAGAACATGGGGCACCCGCTCGTCTCCACCTGACGTAGGTCGCGGCACTGCACAGCAGCGACACCTGTTGCACAATCACGGGGGTGAAAAAAAAATGGACAGGCGGTTATTCTGGTGCTATTCCGCTCCAAATCATCGCACCGCCCGTCAGTTAAAAAAAAAAAGAAAAAAAAAAGCGGGTTTATGCTCCCACGCAGGCACTCTGCAATCATCTGCAGAACACGCACACTGTGCTGCGCACACACATGGAGTAACGACCTCTGCCAGTGCGGGCAGCCCCCCAGACGTCCGTCACATCGTGAACGGCTGTGAAGGCTTGCCCGCCAGCCTCCGGCCAGTCTGGGACCTGAGAGACAGACACTCACTGAAGACAGCGGACCTCCTAAGGCCACACACCAAGCCCTTGGCGATAGGCCAATGAGAATCCTGGCCGACGCAATCGTTGGATCAGATCTGACAAAATGGTTCTGATACCAAAGAGCGAAGGGACACCCCAGTGATGACCCAAAGGCGAAAGCACGGATGACAGAACAGACAGGCACTGAAAAACAACCCAGACCAGGCATCTGAGGCCCAAGCAGAGAACCTCTGACGTTGCCCAAAGCAAAGCAAAACAGCCCAAACGGGGAGACCGTTCCAGATGAAAGGACCAATGTATGAAAAAGCACGCTGGCCTTGAAACTTTTTTCCCGACGAAGAAGGCGGGTGTCGGAGGAAGAACGGAGGTTGCGGGATGGTGTGTAGAGCTGAATGAGAGCGGACAGATAGGAGGGAGCAGAACCTGAGATAATGTTATAGCAGAGAGTGGCGAGTTTATAATGAATTTTGTTTTGGTTAAGAGACCATGCAGTGTGAGAGGTCAGGTGCCAGTCCCACTCTGGGCGAAGAATTTTTCCTTCTCGTAACGTGGCACCGTTCATTCGGGCCGCCGCGTCGTCGGGGGTTCTCTCCGGGTACTCCTGCTTTGAAAATTGTTCAGCCCCCCCCCCCCCCCCCTACAAAAAAATAAAAATAAAATAAAATAAAATAAATGCAATTCTGAATTCTGAAACTTAAGTAGCTGAGCTAACCCTTCGCACCACGTGATTGAAACGTGTTCGTGTCCAGTGTGTGAGAGA